>JAEQBH010001745.1:0-439489 GCA_016808115.1 Tetrastigma voinierianum
CTTCCTATTTGGCAAAGGCACCAAGAAAAAATGGAAATGGAAAGGAACAATAGGATAGATGAGTAGGATTGCCATCCCCAGATGATAATTTGGAATTGAAAAAAACATTGCCAATAGAAGCAGCGACAAGGGAAATACTAAAACTACCACCAATCAATTATAGAAACCCTTTTATAGCTACAAGCCCTAAAATGATATCAGCCTATGTTTGGATCTTGAAAGTCGGTAAAAGGGAAAATGCTAAGAAACAGAATTCCCTTCGATATAACTTAAATTTATTCTTCTTTTCCTCTCTCTATTTCCTTCATTTGCATTGTTATTTTCAAGGAAACAAACACAAAGTAAACAATTGGAAGTTGTGGAAAGGAAAAAAATCATGAGACATACAACGACATGTAGCAAGCAATTTCAACAGTGTTGATGTAATAAGCAAAAGAAACTTGCACCAGTGAGCAATGGAGGCACTGAAGCCATGAACAAGAGGAAGAGGGGGAGTACTTGAGAAAGCCTATGGAGGATGAACAACTAGGTAACTAACAGTATGGTCCTTTACGCCATTTGTTCTTGATCAAAAAATAAGATGGTCTATGAAGGAATGACTTTCTCTCGAGGCTACGTTTCATGGTCTAGTGGCATTTTAAGGAATCAGGGTGAGAGTACTTCCTTCTCCACTTTACTTAGTGGATAGTTTGCTAAATGGTAGCTAAGTGTGTGTCGCTTTCCTACTTTTCCTCCCTTTCCATCTTTACATGCCTTGTACACTTCTTGAGTGCTAGTGTTGTTCCCTTTTTTTGTTAGGTGCCATTTTAAGAAAATTCTTATTTAGGTCTTAAAAGGGTGTTTGCTTCCTCATGATGTAAAAATCCAATGAAAATCTAATGACGGT
The DNA here is from genome assembly GCA_016808115.1 of Tetrastigma voinierianum. NCBI lineage: Eukaryota > Viridiplantae > Streptophyta > Magnoliopsida > Vitales > Vitaceae > Tetrastigma > Tetrastigma voinierianum. Next base: position 887 of record JAEQBH010001745.1, read on the forward strand.
CAATGATTATAGTGGCAGTAAGAAACAAAAGCACTAACCATAAAAATTAATCGAAATCTAATATGTGTGCATGGGAAAACCAATGTTAGTGAAGCTATAACTATCACATAAAGGCTGTAAGATTGAGGAAAAGAAAGAAGAGAAAAAAGAGAGAGAGAGAAGGGAAGAAGAAGAGAAATCATAGACATTAAATTAATTAGCCTTGTGAGTTATATGATAAATGCAAAACAGAGAATTAATATATACTCACAATTTGCTATAGAGATATTTGCCAATGCGCAACATGGGCACACATGAAACCTTTGGCATTAACTTTCACATTTACAGTGCAAACACCCACTCTTATAACCACAACAATAGAAATCTTCACTTCCCTAGAGTAGTGTTTGTTATGAAGGATCCATTCCATCACACATACCACTGGAATCATGCTCGATTTTGAAATCCGCACCATAGATAGAACAAGGCAAGTTTTATGTGCAGATTAGCATCAAATTGTCACTTCTTTGAACATATTACATTATCACATGTCTTTGTTCTTAAACAAATTGGTACTCAGTTTGGTTCAGTCACCTTAACCCTATCCCTTACCAATAGATTCAATGGTTAAGAAACATAAATGCAGAAAGTAATATGTTTAAGAACCAATAGATATTACATTTCAATTTTTTTCTTAAACACTGAATCTATTGCATAGACGTGTTGAGGTGTCCCTTACCAATAGGAGACTGAAACTGAAAGTAATTCATAATTATTTTTATTCATTAGAATGTCATACGGTCATATCATTTAAAGACTTTATCTTCATTGTGTAGTATTTCTAATAGAAGTTGTCATTATCAATAAAGAACATGAAAAATTCACCGATTTTTGATGGTTTGGTGGATATCAGAAATTGTCATGAAAACAGTGTTCTTTTGGACACTGAAAGAAGAGTTTAGTTGATGATGTAAATCAAATTATTAAATTAAAGCATTTCATTATGAAATACTTTCTAGTAACACATTCATTGCATAGTTAGTATTTAATAAAAGAGGATACCTAACATTGAATATTTAATTGTTTTGAGATAAAATATGCTTATTAATTTTACCTTTATTAATTCCATGCACTTCTATAAAATTTTCCCCTTCTTTTATTATTAATTTTGCAGCACCAAGTGCTTTGTTGGTTTTGAAATTTTTTGGGAAAAGCTAAGTTATCTTTTTTGTTTATTATGTAATGTTTTTGTTGTGGCAAAAGCGAGGGTGAAGATAATTTATGTTACCAAGAAACAGACATTGAAAAGTGAAAAAGTGGTTTTTTATTTTAATAATATTTTTACATTAACGATTGCATACTTTTATCTTCTGTTGAGTGGAATGTAGTTTTTGTACTTGAATCATTATGATTAAACCATCTTATATAAAAGTTTCCACATGTTTTCAACGTGGTTACGAAGAAATCTGGTCTTTCATAGGCAGTCATTTCATGTTTAATTTTTTGGCTAGCTTTACGCTATGCATTTTAAAGAAGAGTTTGGCTGAAATAATCTTTTGAATACATTTTTCTTAACTCTGTTGCATTTTTTACCAGAAAATGTAATTATCCCAAACAATCTTCTATAAATATTATGCGGTTGCACGTCACTTTTATCACACTTTATATCTAATCAGTTTCTTATTCCATGGGCAATGCTTTCTTCCTTCCATCCCTATTATAAATATCTTCTTGATCTAAAGCTGTTGATTGGATTTTCAATTTAGCATACCGCACTGCATACGTGTCTTATTAGTGTTTAAAATTTTCAAATCTTATCTTTTAAATTTACGAAATTATGATTTGACAGTTGTTTCTATCCATGATTCAATTATTAATTGTTCTTTTAGTGGTTCTATTTCCAGTTTTGAAATGGAAGCATTAAAGATTTATGATATATTCTTTATTTTAAGAAAATAGAGATTTTTAATTTTTATTATATGAATCTTAAGTAGAGGCATATAGGTATCGTTGATAACTATCATAAATGTATATAACTTTTAGATATGATGTGCTAATTACTAAGAAAGATTGGTTCTTAAATATAAAGACTAAAGGTGGCTTAAAAATCATGATAGGTAATTATAGAAAAAATAGTAATGTTCCTAGTTCTATATTCTATTATGTTGTTGGTAGCCTAGTTTCATTGATGTTAGGCAGGAGAATTCCCTAAGGAGGCTAAGGATTAAGCTCCCTTTTCATTGAAGATAGAGGTCTTCAAGGTGTTGTACAGTTTAGTGAGACGGCACCAATGCTCCAAACAAATTCCCATCGACCTTTTGGTAGCTTTCTTGGGATTTTTTCAGTGGTGATATCATGAACTTCTTTATGGAGTTTCATGAGCCTGACCATTTATTTAGAAGTTGGAATGCAACATTTCTTATGTTGATTCGTGAGAAGGAGGGGTTGAAGGCCTTAAGGATTTTTGGGCTCATAAGTTTGGTTTGGGAGGGTTGTGTAAGTGGAACGCTTAAATATGTGATCCAACAACACTCACTCTCAGAGATTTGGGAACTATTGGATAGGGTCCCCCTCAAGCTTGTAGTTGTTTCAAATATGTGTTTTTGAGCAATGGGTGGTAGGTCTCTAATGTACTTATCAAACTATAGAAAATTAGAGGCGCTATTTAGTAACATTTAAGTTTTTAAACTTTTTTTGTATATAATGATTTATTGTTGATCCATTTTCCACATTTGTTTTTAAAGGTTTTGATAGTGAAGGCATGGATTTATTAAAATTCCAAGCTTTTAGAGAAATATCCTAACTTTAATACACGTGTTCCTTTCAAATCCTACAAGCCTTTTGAAAAAGATTTTTGCTACATTTATTGTAGAGGATTATGTACTAATATATATAGAATAATTGTTTAATAAGTTTAGAAAATAATGTTTGTGATTATGCTATCAAAGGTAAGTAAAATAAGTAAGGAATGTGAAGAAAGGAAAAAATCCTAAGGGATTCTATATATCAAAGCAAATATGATTGATATTTTAATTATTGTTATTTATTTATTGTCTTGACACCTGTTAACAGTCATATTTTGCAAACTGTTATCAGAGAAATCAATGGCGTCAAGGGCACCATCGGACCAACTTATCTTTGATAGTCATGTTTATACGGATATTCACCCTTCCTATAATATTCCTCATTTGTTTAGTGCTATCGATAACATAAGAGAATGTCCTGTGATAAGAAAAAGATGGGATATGGATCGTCATGAGGATTCGTAAAAAATTTCAAAAGATGGGGTTGCATTATAATTTCTAAGAGGCCTCGATAAGATTGTTCATTTCAATCGTAGAGGTAAAGAGACAACGTTCTATGTGTATGAGAGTCATACACATTTTAATAAATGGTTGGAGGACCCTAATAATGTTTTTCAGGACGGTTCATAAACAAAGAATTTCTTACAAATACCGGGTGGCGAAATATATTATCTTAGGTTAGCAGTTCCATTGATTTTATATGTTTAGGAATTGATGAGTCTAAGTTTTTTACTTTTACAGAGATGCATTTAGATCTATGAATCATCTTTACATGACAGAAGATAGAGTTCATGGCCTTTTTAGGTCATCATCGATAGCAGTGGTGAAAGACTCAAAAGGGAACTGTCGAGGTAAAATCACTGACATGGCTGACATGACACGTGGTGAGGATGAAATTAGAGACTATATGGGTGCTAAACATATGATATTGACATCCACAAGATTCTTTTGGTGAATGAGAGTCAATACTCGGAGATGGGATGCTTATATGATAAGTTGGTTGGCCAATGTTTTACAGAAGTTCCCTTAAAATCTGACGATTAAGTTGTTAAAAAATTAATTAAATTTTGAGTTTAGATTTTCAATAATTTATCATGTTTATTTATTTATTTTTATTTTTCAAACATGGAATTTCGGGCTTACTCTGATCACTATCCCATATTCTTAGACCCAAACATGAGAAATCTATTGAGGGTTAATTTATATAGAGGCATTAACTTTCTTAACAACCGATATAAATTTAACAATTTTATATTTGGTGGATGTACAAATCAAGTTGGTAGTTGATGAAAATATGCCTCAAAATTTCCAAGTCGTACTTAACTACCAAAAGCACAAGTATACATCTACTAAATATGATTTTTTACCTTCAGTAGAAACTTAGTCATCCATCTGAAAGTGAATGTAAGTATTTTTATTTATATCTTAATAATTTATATATAATATATATTTTGATTGAAATTTTTTACAATGTTGCAGCAAGCACGTCATGGGCAAGAAATGGTGGTTTTAGATAGAGTGCTTAATGGATTATGGCCAGGATTTATTGCAGGAGTCTTCAATAACTTGAATGATCGTGCCGCATTACAACTGATGACGTGGTCATAGTAAGACTTTCATGAGTTAACTTTTCTTACAATTTTTTTTCATATGTTTTAACAACATGAAAGCGACTAAAATTTGTGTGAAATGTTGTAAGACTTCTTATTTGATGTATTTACGTTAATTGGATCTCATGCTTCTAACTGTTGTTTTCATGAATTGGATCTATTGAAGCATCATATGTTGGGAGATGCGACATCGATTGTTATACGAATTGAACACGTCTATGCAATAGTAGATAAATGATAGAGCCTCAATGTTTAAGAAACATAAATGCTCTATCATTCATCTACTATTGCATAGACTTGTTCAATTCGTATAACAATCGATGTGGCATCTTGCTTGATCCAATTCCTTGAAAACAGCATTTAGGCATGAGATCCCTGGCAACAAATATAGCTCCTACAACATTCACACAAGCAGTCACTGCATGTTGTTAAGCCTATGAAAAAAAAAAACATTGTAGAAAGGATTAGCTCTAAAAAATCTTACTATGACGAGTCATTGTGATTGCAATGCGTGATCGTGAGACGAAGGCTCTGTATCATCTTGGCCGCCTCTGCCCAAAACCTCGACCTCTTGCCCATGGCTCGTACTCTTCTAACAATGTAAATTTCAATCAGAATATATGTATATATAAGTATTAAGATATAAATATGTTATTCACTTTGATATACATGACTAGTTTCTGCAAATGAAAATCATATTTGAAGCGGAGTAACATGCTGTAATGAACCGACAGATTTTGAGGCATATTTTCATCAATCAGTGGAAACATTTGTACATCCCACTAAATATAAACAGCCTCTGGGCAGCCGAAGATTGTTGAAAGAGAGATTAATGTCTGTAACCCTCGATAGGCTAAATGTTTGGAGTCCTAAACCTATGAGATAATGATAGAATAAGCAAATTCCATGTTTGAAAAAAATAAAAAATAAATAAATGAAACATGTTAAATTATGAAAATCTAAACTCAGAACTAGTAATTACAACAACACTTGGCGCATTTGTTCGGCATTGGCGACCAACAATATTTCATATAAGCATCAGTATTGACTCTCATTCGCAAGCACATTTATTACCATATGATCTGTTTAAATCTCACCACGTGTTAAATGTTGCCGACTGGAGCTACCGACGATTCCACAGTCTTTCTCAAATGATGACACAAAAAGGCCATGAACAAATAACAAAGATATGCATAGATCTAAATGCATATACGTAAAGTAAAAACTTAGACTCATCGAATACAAACATATAGATAAATAGCCATTTAAATGATGACTGCAGAAAGTCTTTGTTTATAGTAAGATCTTTGATACATTAACGGGGAATCGCAATAATTGTTAAAAGGTGTATGACCTCGTACATATAGAGCGTTGATATACTTACCTGCGATTAGAAATGAACAATGCTCGAAGACCTCTTAAGCTATGTGTATGCGGAGTCTTTTAATTTTGTGCCACATGTGACTCCATATCTATGCTGCAACCAGGGACATTTATACTATATTATCAATAGCACCCAAAAATGAGGAATATTACTAATGAGTGAATATCTTTATATTCTGACTATCAAGATAGAGATTGATCGATATTGCAACCATTGACTCTACTACGATAACTTGATTATATATGACTGTGCTTGTCAGAGCAGCCTAAAGTAAGTAACAAACAATTAAAGTATCAATCATATTTGCTGTATAGAATTTACAGGTTTCCTTCTTCATTTCGCTACTTGACACACGCTTTGACTGGCACGACATTATTTTCTACTTTATTGAAAGCAATTATTCTATATATCTGTAGTATAATCTCTACAATAAATAACAAGCTCTTTCAAAAACTTCTATTTAAATGAGCAGTAGTGATAAGGGTGAGATATTTCTCATGTAGCATTCTTAGCATATATGCAGCTAAATCATCCAAAAACTTTTTAAAAAAACTGAAATGTAAAATGATCAGCAACAAATAAATACAAAGATTTAAAAAGAAAATATTACTAAACTAAATGAAGCTATAGTTTGACAAGTACGTAAAAGACTACCATACCCGACCTTACTTTACATATTTGAAAACAACTATTTGAGAGACCTATCAGTTCTAATCTAGGAAATTGTTGTTGATCATATTTACCACTTATACAACCCTACCCAATAACATGACGAAATTTCTCGAGTCAACTTGCAAGCTGTTGCATTCCAACACAAAAAATGGTCGGCTCATGAAAACTCATAGCACGTAATGTGAAAACTCAGCCTCAAATCAAATAAAAGCTGAGCATGTTAGTTACTAACAGAACAACAAAGATTCTCATTCTCAATAATGTTCAATCACTAGCTATCATAAAATCATTCAAAACTAACATCGATAGTAGGACCAACAACATATTAGAAACTGAAGACAAGGGCTAAATACTATTTTACTATAATTACCTATCATGATTTTAAAAACCACCTTATTATGTTAAGAACCAATGCTGCAGCAAAATATCATATCAAAGTTATGTTTATTATGATGATTATCAACTCACACATAAAGTCTATATAATAAGGTGGAAATATCTCTGACACTGCAAGAGTAAAGAGTATATCATAAGTCTTTAATGCTTCCATTTCAAACTGAAATAACACTAAGGCTATTAATAATTGAGTATGAATGTGGCAATCAAACTCATAATTTAAATGTAAGATAGATTTGTGCAAACATACGATACGTCTAGTTAATGCGACCTATGCTAGTGAAAATCAATCAGCTGACAGATCGGAAATATTACACAAGAATGGAAGGAAACAAACATTACTGTAAGCAAGCGTAGGTAAAGTGTGATAAAAAAACAACTTGATGCAACTACTGAAATATTATAGAAGGCTTGAGACAACCATTTACGTACTTTGGCAAGCAAAACTATTCAAATTAGCCTAAATAAACTCTTTCTTTAATACATAGAAAATCATGAAAAAAGTAAACATAATGAATAGGAAACTAGGCATTGCAACTTCCGACAGAAAAACATGTATTTACTGTAAAGATGGTTCAATCATAATAATTCCAGAGCAAAGGCTTACATTCCCTTTCAACATAAGATAAAGTATGCAATCATTAATGTAAACATATGTGAAATAAAACAACTTTCATAATATCTGTTTCTTAATTCAACTATTTAACTACTTATAAACTTTTACTTGCAACAAATTGCATAATAGAAGCAAAAAACTAACCTTTCCAAAAAACTCAAAAAACAAGCTCTTACAAGCAAATTAACATAATAAGAAGAGAAGAAATTGCATGGAACAACAAAGGCAAACAACTCAATATTTTATCTCCAAGGCTCAAGTAAATATTCAATATTGAAACATCTTACAATAAATACTAACTTTATCAACAATCTATTACTTTAGAAAGTATTTCATAATAATGATAAACCTAAGCATAATTTGATTACATCATCAGCAACCTGCTAACCGCGAACACTGTTTTACGACTTTGATTTATGATATCACCAGAAACCATCAGTTCTGAGGAATTTTCATGTGCTGACTGACTGTATTGAAAAACTTCTAGCCAAATACTTCAAAAATATAACAAGATAAAGTCTTTAAACTGACTCTCGTGACTTCCTCTCTTCTTCCAATGAATAAAAATAGTATAATTAACAACAGAAAGGACAGAAGATGCAGAATCTGAGATATGAAAACAAAAATACAAGCAACAAAAACCCAATAAAATGGCTTAGCTATATCTTAAAATTTTCTGAATACAATGATCAGTAATGCATAATTTTTTATTTTTTTTGATAAGCAAGATGAATATATTCGGAAAAGAGCTGCCAAAATAGCGACTCAAGGGTGTTGGGTACCCGAACGATCAACTTCTACTGCTCTAACACTACTCTCTAGTAGTGTTTCCTGACATCGGATGAATAGTAACCATATACATGAATAATACCATATATGTGAATAGTACCTAGTATATGTGAATAGTACCCCCCCATACTTGAACAATAATCGTACGAGAAAATAAATATAGAAATGAGAACACCAAATTTACGTGGAAAACCCTTCAAGGTGAAGGGAAAAACCACTTGAGACAAACTAAAACAATTCTTAAGCTATCTCCAAGTGGTATAAAAGTATAAGCACTCCAAAAATATATTGATCTTGGGGTATACTCAAGAAATTAGAGATAACCTAACACTCCCTTGGTGTGGAAATTCCTCAATTGAGAGATACCTTCTCAATTGAGTCTCTATATTTTTCTCTCACTTTCTCATCCTCTCCTCTCTGCTCGTTTCTTCTTCTGCAGATGAGATATATCAAATGCCCTCATCTTGCCTTCAATTTATAGGCAAGTAAAGGAGAAAACATCCCAATAAAAATGGCTGAAGAAAATCAAAAGAAAGGAAAAGAGGGGGAGGGGGGTGGAGGGACATGCTTTCATGTTTTATGAAAGCATGTCCCTTATGGGAGAGAAAATGATGGGTATGGACCCCATCAAATCCCCTCGAACTCGTGCATCTGTATTGAAAATTAGAATCACTTTGGATCCCATGTCCTTGTTCGGACCTAGTTCTTTGAAAAAGCCTTCTCCATACTATCTCTTTTCCAACCGGGTGGTAGCTATACTCGATCTCAAGGTTGTGGATAAAGCCACATTTTGCAACTTGGATTGCCATGATATGGCTCCCCTTACAAAAGTAAATTACAACCTTGTGGTATAGATTTTCTACCTTCAGATCCAGGCCATATACGCATCTATCTAGCCTTCAAGAATTGGTTTTCTTTTTCCAAAACTCAAACAAAGTTTGGAAGTTCCCCTCAAATATTTGAAGATCTACTCTACTGCTTCCTAATGCTCTTTGCTAGGATTTTCTAGAAATCTACTTACTACCCTACTTTTGCATAGGCAATGTCGGCCTGTACATACCATAGCATACATAAGGGGACTTCCTACGGTGTGAATAATAAGGATAACATCCATTTTCTTGTTTTCTTCTTCTGTTGAAGGGCACGACCTCTTGTTGAGTTTGAAATGACCACCAAGAGCATGTTAAGCTGGTTTAGCCACCTATTTCATGTTGAATCTCAGAATCGGTCTTCTCTTTCTTGTGATAGCCACAGTCTTCTATTTTCCCTGTCACGTGTGATCTCTAACCCCAAGATTTGCTTGGCTAGGCCAAGATCCTTCATATCAAAGGACTCAACCAACTCTTCCTTCAATTTGTTGATTTGAGCTTTGTCTGCCGGTCTCGACATATCATCCTCACCATCCTCTGCAAGATAACAAACTCTCTCACCAAGTCGTTTGAAGTAGAACCTAATATGATGTGATACCTAAATTTTCAAGGGCAAAAAGTAATTTTTTTAATGAAGGGTGTATTGGTAATTCAATTAGGGGAACCCTAGGTATAAATAGAAAGCAAAACAATAAAAAAATATACTATTATTCCTTGGGTTCATCCGTTTCTCTCCGCGTAGGCTCTCCTGACTGTAGAACTCCTTAATCTAGGGTTTGAAGAAGGGTTTCCAATGTGAGTTTTCTTGTAGATTTCACTATAGATTTAAGAGAATAACATTATTAAAGAAAATAAAATTATTTTGTTCCTTTTTTGAATAATTTCTTGTTAAGTAAGAAATTTTAAAAACCTATGACATGAATCTAGAAGTTAGAAGAAGACGAAAGGTAAGATCTTGATATTTTCTTATTATCCTTCTAGATCCCTTTCTACAAATTCTTTGGTTTCTTTTGGTTTCGATAAAGCTTGAAAGGTTTGATTTTGTTATTAAGTTAAAAAAAAAAAACAGTATAGGATGATCTTTTTGTTTAGGAAGATGAAGATTTTATTTGAAAAAAAAAATATAGAGGAATGTGGTAGGGGACCCAGCAAAATAAAAAAAAAAAAAAAAAAAGACAAAAATCATGAAATTGTTTTCAAAGGGACCTTATCAATAAAACCCAATAACTCTCTCTTGAAATAAATGGAAGAGAGAAGCCAACCAAGGTCAAACTTTTCATTGAATAAATCATGATTGTTTTCCAAAGGACAATGTCTACTCCCTCAATATAAAAGGAAACATATTGGGTTTTGCTAAGAAAGAGTAAGAAAATTTTCATGTTATGAGCATGACAAAACAGGAATGACCCTAGGATATACATGGTGTATACAAAAATAAGAGCATGACAAGGTTAATCCCTCACATATATAGTAAGAGAGCATTGAACAAAGTGTAGGATTAGCGAAGCATTTAGAGATTTCCAACACTTTCTTGCAAAATTTTCAAAAAAGAGGGGATGGACAGGGGTTTGGGTTTCCAGAGAGAGGAGAAAGGCATAGGGAGGGAGGAGAATCGGAGCCACCCTGCCTTACTATGGGACTACAATAGGTAAGGAGATTCATGGCACTCACTGCACCAGGACCCAGGCCCAGGTGGGCCTTTGATAATGAAAATAAAGCATCCAATTGCCCTTCACATCTACAGTTCCTTTATAACACGATCTACAATTTTTAGGTAAAAATGAACAGTAACCAAAAGTTCATTAGAAAGAATACTGCCATAACAGGGGCACCTAGTAATACCTGTAGCAAATCTTCATCCACTGCCTAATAATAAGATGTTACTTAAATTATCTCTGCATTAGCCAGAAACCATGAGATCCTCACATTCTTGCATTTCAGGAAAGCTAACCATGACCAACAACACTAACCATTGTTTGACACGCTCAAAGATTGATGGACCAATTACTCGTTGCATCGGTAAGAAATCAAACAACCAAGAAAATAACAACAACTTGATTCACCAATCAACATTGCATAGTTGTTCATGCCACCAACACATTTCAATAGTGCAAGCCCTTGAACCGCAGGCATTAGTAGATTCTGTGTTTAGAGGAATGTATAGACACGAAAAAACTACATGTACCAAATGTGTTGCAACAGGGTTAAAATTGTTGTTTTCTCAAAGAAAGACCGATTGTGCCTTTATCTACACATGCAAGACTCTTCCCTATCAGAACAATTGGTTTATGAACGATTTCATCCAAGAAATCCAATATTAACCGTAGAATAACTCAGTGTTTCAGTAGTATAGATCTACAATATCTGACATATCAAATGCACATGTCACAAGACAATGCAGCTTCAAGTTTAGGCAAGATATACCTGAGCCCATGTCTCCATTGTATATTCAAAGCCTGATATGGCTTTGTGCAGGATGCACTAACTTCTGAAATCAGTGGCATGAACAGTATGACTTTCAGCCAGCATCATAATATTCCTGAAACAGATGTAAGGTCAAAAGGAATATATCAAGTTCTTGAATTTAATTATAGAACTGAACAAAGATAATCCTCCCCACACACTCATCTTATGAACATTTGAAGACTACTATGCCTTTTCTTCTTCGAAAGATAGGAAGACATGAAAGAAGCCCAGTTATCATATGTGTAGAGATAATTGACCCTCAAATCTCATAAATAAAGGTTTTCATGTTGTACCTAATATAGGGAATAATAATAATTAATGTCACTAAAATTAAATTTAGCTCTAAAGGGGTCTAAATACATTAGTAGTTTAGTTCATAAAAATTTTCAACTCTATCCAAATTCAGAATATGAGAATTTTTTTTTCAAATATATGTTCTAATCTTTAGTTTTCATTTCAGAAAATCGTTTCGTACTTGAATTTGGTTGAAAATACGTTTCATTTTCAACCTAATATTAGATTGAATTGAAGTTGAATTTAATTGAAACAAGGAAAACGGCTTTTACTGTTTACGATTCATATATAAAATGTGTTGAAAATAGTGAATTCATTTTCTTTGTTTTCAAAGAATTTGTTTTAAATCTTTATTCACCTAACTAAGCAGCGTTTTCCTTTCTGTTTTGAAAAGTTTGAATAAAACGAAAATTTTCTCATACTAAACAGGGCCTTAAATATTTACTTGGTATTGAGAACCATCCAGGTGAATTCCATACAGCATAATAAACCAATGATAAAAGAAATTCTCAGGTGCAAGTATCCTTGGTTGTGAAAGATGATGTTCCCTCTAGATACAGATAAATTTTTTAAATATTTAAATCAAAGGTTATGACTATTAGAGAAAAACATTTTAAAATTTTGCTGCATCATCTGAATCTGAAACAACTTTTCCTTATTCTGGAGATAATGAAAGTCTTAAATTTAAATCTGATGGTTGCCTTTAAAAATCTAAAGTCTTCAGAATTCTTGGATGCACAAAAGGAAAATTCTTAAGGACAACCTTGGTATGGAGGGAAAAAAATCATGACTTACATGTAACACCCAGGAATTTGTATAAGTTAGGGAAAATAATAATGATAGGAATTTGTATAGGTATAAAAATTCTGAGGAAAATAATAATGGCGAGGAATTTGTATAGGTATAAATTAGGGAAAACCTAATAATGTCATGAGAGGTATAAATTAGAATAAAATAGAGTATAATGACATGAAGGGTATAATGACAAATCATAATGGGGGAATGTAATTAATTTAATGACATGAAAGAAGAATTACAAATTATGGAAATAAATAGGTATAATGACATGAAAGAGGTATAATGACAAATCATAATAGAGTATCAATTAAATTTAATGACATGAAGAGAGTGTATGACAAATCATAATAGGTATATAGTGATGTAGAAAGGGAGTAAAAGAGTAGCTGCTTAATAAGATACCTCATGAGGTATAAATTACTGGAGTAAGAAAGAAAATCATTTCTATTCTTCTTTGAATTTCTCTGGCGAGGTAGAATTCCGGAGGACGTGGAGCTTCGGATCTAGGGTTTGAAGAACAAATTTCTCTAGGTAAGATCTTCCTCATTTACTTTCTAAATTTCTTTGATGTAGATTCTTTAATTTTCTTTCGATTTAGATCAACCCTGAAGAAGTCAGATTTAGATTACACTTTCGTTTTTTAGAAATAAAATAAAATAAGGATTTGTGGTGTCATATTGAATTACTTTGAGTATGAGAATGAAAAAGTATTTAAGGATAAATTTTGAAAGAAAATAATGATAAACAAATAAGATAAATTTGAAAAGGAGCTGAATTATGTATAAATATTTGTATTTGATAAGTATTTAAAGATATATGTTTTGGCAAGTAAATGTTGCTATTAGGATTGAGATTTTATTAGATAAGGAACATGATTAGAACTCTGTTCATTTAGCAATTATAGGAAATAAATACATATATTTATTAAGATCATACAAAATAAACTTAAATTATTAAAATAAGATCGAAAAGAAATATAGGTTATAAAATTTGTAAAACTACCTAATTCGAAATAGTTACCATTTGAGCAGTTGTCCAATATCATTTGAAATTGAACAAAAATAATATAATTATTTAAGAATATCAAATTAGGAAAGTTTTAAGAATAAATAAGTAATGATGGTAGTTTCTTCCTTATTATTTTAGGAGAAGCTATTTCATTGAGGTGAAATTCTTCGGATTAAGCTCTTTCAAAGCTTTTGAGTGCTCCTTTGAGGGGTAAGGGGATTCTAATACAGCTTTCGAAGAATTGTATTTTTATATATATGTATACGTGTAAGGGATATTAATGCGGATTTTTAAAAAGAAAATTGTTTGTTTTACTCATTTGAGGATAGGAAATTGTTTTTGTGAATTTGAATTATATATAATCTTGGTTTATGAAAGAGTTTTACTTTTTATTTATTTGATTCCATGGATCAAGAAAGTAGTTTTTGTATGATTGTACTTTTTGAGATTGTTTTGTTTAAGAAAGAAAATGTGGAGATATGATGTTTTATAATTTGGACTTTTGAATGAATATTTGACTCACAGTTAGATTCGGCGCATCGGCGAGAATAGCGAATTCTTGTCGCTATTCGGCCTTGTCCAGCGGGATATAATAGTTGACACTATTCGGCCCTTGTCCAGCGGGATATAATGGTTGACCTTTACGTCTTCTTGGTGGGGAATGTAATTGATTTGAACTTGACCTCTAGGGGTTTGGTTAGAGAGTTACTAGTACTAGTAGTGTTTAGTTCAATCCATACAAAGAACAAATTTATGACTAGCCACCCATTTTGAAAGTCCCACATAATTGGGCACCATTTGATGATGACTGTGAGAAAAAATATATTTGAAATGTATTTGATTTTGGATTTGATATGAAATGGCGGAGCTATAGGCTGATATTTGATGACTAGAAAAATATATTATTTGAAATGTATTTGTGATTTTGGATGCAGTATGAAAGTGTTTGATAAAAATTGATATAAAAAATTGTTTGGATCATTTGATGGCAGTTTAAATGGATGTGAGAATGTTTTGAAGTATATTTTGTTAATGTTCAAACTTATTTTGAACCAAAAGTTTTGATGAAAAATATCTCCTATTTGTTATATGATTGAAAACTTTTTGATCCATGAAACTGTATTAGTATTTCTTATTGAGCTTTTAGCTCACTCCCATTCGTTGACATATTTTTAGGTACTTTTAGTTTCATAAGGAGTATTATTTAGTTTGAGGATTAGGTCATAAATTAGGATTTGATTAGAGCTTTATGTTGGATCATGTTGAACTCATAAGTTCATGTTTATGTGAAATGTTGGGTTTTGAAAGTTAATTGAAAGTCACTTGGATGAACATTCCTTTTTATATTAATACAAAGTTGGATTTAGAGATCTGAATATTGTTATAATACGAGCAACATATGGCGTGCGTAATTGAGATTTGAATATTTAGAAGTAATTTTTATCGGCATGAAAATTTGAATTTGGAGAGATTATGAATTTAGAAGGTTCGCGCATTTACTGCGAATATGTGATTGGTAATTGGACAAAAAAAATCTGAATTCTGAAAGGTTGGTGTCGTTTCACGCCCCTAGGCTCTTCAGGCTGAAGCGAGGTGTGGTGACGATCGTGCAAGGTGGGTTTGGGGCGTGAGCATTACAGCGTGACATGCAGCAACAAAATTCCAAAAGTGGAAATGTATTAAGCGAGAAGGCGCCACTTTTAATGGGGAATGAAGCCATGAACAAGAAGAAGGGAGTACTTGAGGCAAGCCTGTGGGATGAACAACAAGGTAACTAACGGTATGGCCCTTCCACTACCATTTGTTTACTTCTCTAAATCTCCCTGAACCCAGCACCGCTCCCGCCAAAGATGCTGGCCCTTCAAAATTGGCTTGGTGACCCAGACTACTAGCTCTGAATCTGAACAACCCCATGTGTCAGCAACAATAAACTGAATCAAAATTAATGGCAGTTTTCCTACTGCTACCACACAGGTTTATGGTGTTGATGGCAAAGAAGAACTGATGCATGAGGAGCAGTTATTATACAACAATCATCCTCATACGCTTTTTGCTTCTGTGCCTCAGTTTATTTCGCATTATAAATTGAATTTATAATTATTTTTACAAAATCAAAATAAAAACAATACAAAAACAATTTATCCAAAAAAGTTTTAATTTTTAATTTTTGAAATACATTTTTAGATTTTTTTTTATCAGTAAAAACAGAGCAAATAGTATTAACAAAAAGAAGATAGAACCAGGAACCTCCACACAGAAAAGATCTGTTTAGAAAAAACTTCTATTAAAAAAATCAAAATACCCATCTTAGAAATGAATAAAACTCCCACCGTCAGAATCATCCTTAACTTCATGAGAATTGATGCGAAAAAAAATATGTTCATGATTGCACATGCAATGGATCCCATCGTGAGCATTAAATTTTTTTTTCCTTTTTCACCTCCCCCTTTTTTCTTTTCTTGTTTTCGGAGTTTTTGAATGTCAGTAAGAAAAAACATATTAATTATTCCATATTATTTTTATTTCATTTTATTTTTTCTTTATTGGATTTATTGATAAAGTTTTGGTTGGTAATTTGTTGACAGCCAATGAGATGCTTCAGGTTTTCTTCATTATATTTTTTTTCATTTAGTATTTTTTTTATTATTGTTCCATACCATTGTACAGAACTAGTTTTTTTTTTTAATATATATGAGTAAGATACGTGTATTGTACAATTTAAATATATATTTTAAATTTAAAAATATAAAAAAATAACTAACTAATATGTTCTGGTATTTAAATTTTTCTGAAAAGTTTTTTTAGGAATATACCAAAAACATGTTGGTGTGATTTATTTTTCCAAATATGAAATGCAAATTGGATACTAAATGAGTATAAGTATACATATCGTTAAACAAGTAATACAATGAAGATGAGGGTCGATTAAAACCCAACAACAATGAGAATGAAATGAATATGGAAATGGACAAAAATTTTGGATTCAATTACACAATCCTCAAGCAATTGACGTTGATTTTCAATCAATTTATCATATGAAATTCTTGTAATTGGTGAGCCTCACTAATTTAATTACGAATCTCTTCCGATAATTCATAACCTACTTCAAAGATCTAAGTATATTACATATCTACTCAACCCTAAGATATGAGAAATATACTAACAAAAAAACCTTCTCAGAACATGAAACCTGTTTGACTATTCTTTGACTATTTATTCATTTAACAATTTAGATGTCAAACGCAATTTAACAAAGGAACACCCATGACTATTCATTTGAGTAGAATTGAATACTCAAATGACCGTTCATTTGACTATTGTTTATTGGTGTGCAATAGAGCCCTAATTGAATTTGGCCATTCCTAAGAGTTTTAGAGCGAAATAATTTATTTAAAAAGAATTATTAAATTAGTTTGGAAGTTAAAATAATTATGAAAGTAGTGTGTAATACAGCTGTTATGGACATCGGTAATTGGATTTATGAAATTCTCAAATATCGCTATCCATGACCATGACAATTGAGAAAAAATTTCAAATATCGTTGTTTGGACAGTGACAATTGAGCTTCGTAAGAAACCGATAAAAACATTTGCATGCTGCAATAGAATGTATTTCCCCCAACATCTTGCAAGTTTTATTAGTCGATAATGCTGTGCAATATGCTGCTTTTGTGTGAATGCCTAGTTGCAAAAAACCACCATCATGTTTACAACTGTTTACTCCATACCATGATACGTCTTACAACTGGAATTGCCAATATCAATTTCAATTGCCAGCTGTCATGGACAACGACATTTGAAAAAATTTCCTAGTTATCATGATCATGAACAGCGATATTTGAGTTATTTGAAAATTTTAAACTCAATTGACGTGGTCATGGACAACGGTATTTGAGAATTTTATAAATCCAATTATCGCGATCCGTAACAACGGTTTATGCACTATTTTGATAATTATTTTGACTTCCAAACTAATTTAATAATTTTTTTTTTCAAACAAATTATTTTGATGTAAAACTCCATTCCTAGTCCTCCCTATTCTCTCCTACCCATCACCGTTCATTCATTAAAAAAAAAAAACCGCAAATCTTGTTTGAGGGGGTTTCTAGGGTGTTCTGTTTGAGGGCAATGCAATGAAAAGTCCAATCAAATAAAGTTGTTTTAATTTCATTGAGACCTTGATTTATTAGTATCACGAACCAATTAACCACCTAAGACTTCGATTGTTCTCTCTATAGCCTAAAATTTTTTTCTTCAAGCCTACTTATATTTGTTGAAGAACCAGGGAAAGAAGGTAAGTCAGGCAAGAAATCTTCAGCATGATATTGTTCTTCATTTCACAACCATTCCTTTACCTTAAAAGGAAACTTCTAAAGCTATAGTCACTTACCGTGACTTTGATGATGTGTATGCGTTGTCATGAGGGCATTATTTTGGTTTTTGATGATGCCTAAAAACATGCGTATGGGCCTAGAATGCAGACCTAATAGACAAACCACCAACAAGACTTAAGATGGGCTTAGGGGGCAGGCTTGGAAGTAAGCCCAGCGTGAGAGTTCGACCCATGATGACATCCTGATTACTTCTAAGGCGCAAGCCCCATTTAGGAACTAAGCCCGCCCGTCGGATAAATAGGTAACATGGATGACCTACCATCCTCCAAACGAGACGTATAAAAGGGAAGTACCCAGTCTCCATGATCCGCTCTCCACTCATTGAGGGAGGAAGGATTTCTCACGATCACGACCCCTAATTATCCTTTAATATTTAGTTGATGATAAGGAAAGAGAGGTTCCCTACCCAATAGGGAAGATGTCATATCGCCATCTAACAAGGAAAGTCATTGTGATCACCCACGATAAATACCGAGCAATTCCACCGAAGAAAGGTATGCAATCACAAAACTATCAACATTTGATCTTCTTCATTTTCGTAAGAAAGAAACTAGCAGACCGGAGAGGCGTGAGCCACCTCGGACCACCCTTATGTGCGGGTTGGGTTGTGCGAGGCCAGGCAGATATTTCGAAGGTTTGTGAGCCTAGATCGGTAAGCTCCAACCTAGTATCTATAAAAAAACCCAATCGGTTGGCTTGGCTATGCAGTAGGAGCAGCTGTTTCTTCTAAATCAAGCGATTTCTCATTAGTGATGATATGAAACTGAAACATGGCGAAGTCACGCCAACCCACGAGGAAAACAAGACCAATAGGGCGACATGACGAGAACAACCAGGAGACGCTTTCGGAGCTCTTCACGCCGCTAGCAACGAGATGGAGGCACTCCGTCTCGTCAATCAGCGTCTACTAAGGGAGTTGAAGGAACTCACTAGATAGGGGCAACACCCATAAGAGGCACAACAGGCCCATGAAGGCCGCAATACCATTCCACAAGAGGAGCAACAACACCTCGGTGCCCCCCGCGACGTTGACGGAGAAGGAGAAAATAGCCGGACCAGGGGGCATGATCCCTACATACCCCCCGCAGATGGTCGCAATGAGGGGATGCCTCGCAGGAACGACGAAGGTGATGAGCCAGCCCCTTATCAATAGGGGAAGGGGGAACAATCTTGAAAGAAATGGTTCTAGGACATCCAACAAGAGCTCAGCCACATGAAGGAAGCTGTAAAAGGTCGAGCCTCAATCTCCATGGATGCTTTGGTACAGCAAACGGAATCCGTTCATGGCCAGGGTACTATACTTTCCTCTCTTAACAAAGTTCGAATGATGCAGATTGAAGCTTTCGATGGAACGAAAGACCCACATTGAACCACCCTCGACACTACGAGAATCGAGATGGGCTACATGGATACAAGACCCCGTGAGATGCAAGCCTTTGCCATCAGCAGGATCAACCTTGGCATGGTTCATAAGCTCACGCGACCTTGATCATCCTTGAAGAACTCTCCATTAGATTAGTGTCACTTCATTGAAGCCGGGACATCTGGGAAGCTAAGCTACCACACCTTTGCTTGGTAAAGCAAGGCCTACAAGAAAACCTGAGGTCCTACGTCTAGTGGTTCAACTCGGAGTCATTGAGGGTAGACATCTCGGATGAAAAGTTCGACATCATCGCCTTTATAGCCGGGCTAGGCATACAGTCCAAAGACTTAATGTTCTCCATCTCGAAGAACCCTTAGGTAAGCATGGCCGAGGTGCTCGTCAAAGCAGAAAAATACATCAACGGCGAGGAGACCCTTATGTCTAGCGGGAATCTTATCAAAGGAGAAAAGCAAGGACGAAGCGAGATCGAAGCTGAAGACAAAGAGACCGAGACGGATCCCGCAGGAGACGGAGATGCGATCTCGAGAGAAGAGGTAACGTTAGGGACCTCTTGGGTCTACCCTAGCCCGAGCTATAGCCGCAGTACCCACCTCAGCAGTTCACCCCCTTGACGGCCTCGGTGTCTCAAGTCTTATACGAGGCAAATCCAGAAAAGATAAAAGTTGTGCTCAACATGCGACCACCCTCAAACACTAAAGAAATTTAGAGCATGACCAGGAGAATAGCTGCGCTGAGTCGCTTTGTGTCCAGATCCAGTGACAAGTGTTAGCAAAAACCTACTTAAGCTCCCCCCCTATTTTGGTAAGCCCCTCCGAGGGGGAACTCCTTACGCTCCCCCCTATTCTAGTAAGCCTCTCCGAGGGAGAACTCCTTACGCTCTACTTAGCCATTTTCGATTTCTCGATTAGTGCATGCACGTCGGAAGGCGGGATAGGCTAGCGACAACCGGTCCTATTCTGCGTAGGAGCTTTGAGAGGGACAGAGGAAGATATCACGAAGATGGAAAAGCTAGTTCTAGCATTGGTGACTACCGCGAAGACTTGACCATACTTCAAGCTCACACCATCGGATGCAGCGGAACACTGATAGGCAAATCACGCATAAGCGAAAACCACCTCGAAAAGATTGGTAAAATGGGTTATAGAGCTGAGTGACTTCGACATTAGGTACAAGCCAAGAACAACGATCAAAGGACAAGTTTTAGCAAATTTCATCATGGAATTCACCTCGACAGAGCCTACCGAAACCACCCAGCTCGCCTCCAACTTCCCTATCTGGAGGTTATTCATAGATGGGGCCACCAACACTCAAGGAAGCGGCGTAGGGTTGATTCTGACTTCCCCAGATGGGATTGATGTGGAATATGCACTCAGATTCGGTTTCCAAGTCTCCAATAATGAAGCCGAATATGAAGCTGTCATTGTCGGGCTTAACCTCGCTCACTCCATGGAGGTTATCAACTAGAGTTATGCAGCGATTCCAGTTGGTGGTGAAGTAGATGGAAGATTCTTACGAAGCAAGGGGTGAAAAAATGATCCTTTACCTCAAAAACGTATGTGAATTGCTCAAAAAATTCGTACAGGTTCAGGTAAGATACACATCCTAAGAGGCGAGAGAGAAAATTCCACTTGAGGCCCGAATACTACGGCAAGTTAGCAATGGCGTCGCGGGAATGTGCTTGGATGAAGGCGGATGCCGTCAGGCACCTCTGAAGCCTGATAAACATCGACAAACGTAGAAATTTACCAGTGATGTTGTGGCTGGATGGACTATATGGGACTACTTGTTAAGCGAGACATTACAAATGAAGCAGATGAGCATCTAAACTAAGAGCAAGGTCGGTAGATTAAATGCTGCGAGGGACCCTTTACAAAGCGAGGTTTTACGCACCTCTCAGATGCATAGGAAAGGAAGATCTTGACTCATTACTTAGAGAGGTGCATGAAGGTATCTGTAGCAACCATATTGGAGTTTGGGCCTTGGTAGGAAAAACCCTGAGGCAAGGGTATTATTGGCCCACGATGCTCAAAGACACCACAAAACTGGTCAGAAAATGCAAAATCTGTCAAGAGCTTGCCAAGATCTCTCACCTCCCATCCGAGCCACTGACCTCGATCATAAGCGCCTAGCCTTTGATTGATGGGATTAGACAAATCAGATTTGCCCATTGGAAGGGAATCGATGCAAATTCGCGCCATTGTAGAGTGGACTACTTCTACCAAGTCGGCAAAGTAGAGACCATTAGCAACAATCCACGAGCAAAGGTATGTAACTTCATTTGTTCCGCAATATCTGGGTTAGGAATCCCAAAGCATTGGTATACGATGTGGAAAGTAGTTCGACAACTGAGAATTCAAAAACTTTTGTGAACTTCCCGAATCAAAATTACTATTCATCCGACTCACCCATAGTCAACGGACAAGCGGAGAAGTCATTTGTAAGGACTCTCGAGCGTATTGAAGACTAATTTGGAAAACTAAGAAATGTAGAATACCTCCAGTACTATAGGCGTACAAAACTACATGCAAGTTTGCAACTCGAGAAACTTCGTTCGCCTTAGCGTTTGGCACCGGCGTGGCCACATTAGAGGTTGGGCTCAAGTCTAAGGCGAGTTCACAAACAGAGCATAATGAGAGTCTCATTAAACCTTAATCTCATGGAAGAAGAAGCGAGGTGAGCTTTGAAGCAGCGTTGAGACTGCCAATAAAAACAACAGGTACTATGATTGAAAGTTAGGCCTAATAGTTTTAAAAATTTGTGACCTAGTCTTTAAAAAAACTCCTACTAGCGAGGAAAGACCCCACTCACGGGAACCTGGTACCCAACTGGGAGGGACGTTATATCGTATCACAGATAATTCGACTTGGCAACTATGAGCTTCAAACGGAAGAGAGAAAGACCTTGCATCACTCCGGGAATGCTTAGCACCTCAAGTGGTTTTACCCATAAACCTCAGATTGTATCTATGAATAAAGCGCAACAGTTCTACTTTTGTTCAAAATAACGAGTTTTTGTTTATTTTAGAGCACTACTCTCGTAAATCATAAAGAAGAACGAGTTCGGTTTTATTAGAAATCACGGGGCTCGAGGAAGGGCCTTGGAAGGTTATGGGAAACATCAAGCAAGTATCGTATTTCCAGATTATACTTTTATTTCGAGGAATTAGGTTACTCAGGAGAAATTACAATCAGCAAAATCGTTCTCTACATCTCAGAAAATTACAATCAGCAAAACCGTTCTCTACATCTCAGAAAATTAACCAGCAACAGCCACTCAAGGCAAAAACCACAAGAAAGAGAAAATGGAAGCTGGAAAAAGAGAAAAGAGGGGAGGAGAGGTATAGCATAAGAAAAGAGACTTGAAGCATTCAACAGGTCGCCCCCCTCAGAGACGTGTTCCACGATGACTCTGTCGAATGGCGGGACTAGGGAACACTAGCAACAAATGGGCGGGGACTAGGGAACAACACAACTCCAACAAATGGCGAGACTAGGGAACAACACAATTCCAACAAATGGAAGAACAACGAAACCAAACGTCGGCTATGACACGAATAGACTTCGCGTGGTAGCGATCCAGACAAGTTTTTGTCATGTCGGGCTCAGACGTTGGTGAGAAGGTAGGAGAACGGGAGTGGAGTATAACATACCCTCGAAGGAAGGCGGTAATTTATAAAGAAGCTTGGACACCTTGGGAAGTCACACAGTCTGTTCTGATTCTCCATAGACCGGCATTAAAACTATGAGCACTTTCCCAAGGGAAGGAAGACAAAAAAAAAATTCAGGAGCTCGGAAATTAAAGAGCCACATAGCTCAGTGTTCAAAAGAAACACGTAGCTCAGTTCAATAAGAGCCCAATAGCTCAGTTCGTCAAGAGCCACGTAGCTCAGTTCAATAAGAGCCCAGAAGCTCAGTTTGTTAAGAGCCACGTAGCTTGCGTGGCTTAGTTTATTAAGAGCCCCGTAGCTTAGTTCAATAAGAGCCCAGTAGCTCAGTTTGTTAAGAGCCACGTAACTCAGTTCGTCAAGAGTCCAGTAGCTCAGTTTGTTAAGAGCCACATAGCTTAGTTCGTCAAGAGCCCACGTGGCGCTCGAGTTCATCAAAACCACATGACTCGATTCATCAAAACCCACGTATTTCAGTTTATTAAGAGCCTAGTAGCTCAGTTTGTTAAGAGCCATGTAGCTCAGACACTAAGCGCATAACAACTCAGTTATTAAAAGAGCTGAATAGCCTGGAAGCCTCGCAGCCTCGGTTGTAAAGTAAGATGGTAAAGAAGACGGAAGGTCCAAAGGGTATAAAGGCAAATATCCACATATCAACAAAAATCAGGGCCAACATTACAGAAGTCCAAGGCTTAGAGCCCGAAGTTAACAGAATAAGCATAAAATACAAGGAAAAGCCTAAATGCGAAGCGAGGACTGCGGCGGCCTTAGTTACTCGAACCTCCAAACCATGTAATTCAGAAGGTGAAGTCCAGTGGTAGGAAGTCGGCCTCTGGGGCCTCGATCTCAGGTTAAGCCATGGAGAGGAAAATTTGGGGCATTGAAAATACCCGCGGGTTGACTTCATCGTCGAGTCATATTCTTTGCCTCCTTCGTGAGGAACTTGGAAGTTGAAATCCAAACCCGGGAAAACCTAGCAGCCTTGCACCGAAAAGCAAGCCACGGAGGCCTATATAAAGAGTCTGAGGCCTCGATCTCTCGACTCGACAATCACCCCTTCTTTACATTGCGACAAGGCCTTCTGCCTCTGAAGATCTCCACGAAACCCATGGCATTCCTCAGTTAGGCACTCCACGGAGCTCACGGCCTTAGAAGCCTCTTGGCTGACTCGGCTTAATATCGCAGCTTTGATGTGCAACTTGTCCCGGACCATGTGTAGCTCATCCTGAGCCACCTGCGTTTCGTCCTGATGGCCCGCGGCTCGTCTCGGCAGCCCTCGACACTGCAGGCCTTCTTTCTTTATCTTATTTCCGGGCTTTCGCGGTCGTGGTGTGCCGGTCGATTCATGCTTCCTTGGCATCCTTGGCAGGCACGCATCAAACTCGAGTCGAAGTAACCGGGGAAGGTCGGGAGGCAACCTTGGCCTTATACGCTTTCACTGCTCTAGTAGAGCCCTCAGCAAAGCTAGCCCTCCTCGTTAGGCTTTTCATATAGGTAGCCATCTGCAGAAACAAGATAAAATTAATGGATAGTTTGAGCAACGATTGGAGCAGACAAATAAAGAGCATTTGGATATACGGTGGCGGCTCTTTGAAGTGATAAAGGCGAGAGCCTCCTTACTTGAGACATGGCTTCACTCCCTCTTGAGGTCAAGTCCCATATGATGGATGATACGACCCGTAGGCTCAGGAGTTAATGTGAAGGCGAGTCCTCATCCTCGGTTCAAGCGATCCCTTCCCACCATCCTCTCTGGCGTTGTAGGAGGGAGCTTGGCGTTTGCACTAAGGACTCGAGCCAAATGGGTAGGACTTCGGAGGAGGCTCATTGTCCTCCAGAAGGATTTTAGGACACCTTACCTTGGACACATCGACCATGGAAGGAGGCGCCTGACCTCTCGTTGGGACTTGGTCAGACGACCCCTGCTCTTTGGCAATCGACGACAAAGAAGATGCTCCTAGCCTTAGGATCTTACCCTGAATCGTGAGGCTGCTCTCGGGGGGAGCCTAAGCTTTGCGCTTAACGCTTCTCTTCTTCTTTGCCAATGACTTAACTCGGGCTTAGGCTTTCTACGAGGCGGTGGGTTTTCTGCGGAGGCCCCTCACGAGAGGCTTCATAAGCGGAGGATAGGGGGCCTCGAGGCGGGGGTTGAGGAAGGGGTTCACCGAAGGCCGGGATGTCTCGGTCTAATCGGCTCAGTACGCCATGCAGGAGACACTTGACCCCGGCTGGCACTTCACCTCCTTATCCTCAGGCAGAAATTCGAGATGGATGCACAGCAACATGACCAAAGCAAAGTTAAGAACTTCTCCATAACCTTTAAGCTAACCCCAGGCAACGCAGACGGAAACTCACGCAGATTCTCTAGGGCAGTCCATATTGTCGGAATGCCAAGTGTATCCTCTCGGTCAACAGGGTTGTACTCCTAGTTGTGACCCCCAATAAAGAAATAACGCTCCTTCCAATATTTGTGGGAAGACGGAAGATTAGAAATGATCAGCCTGGCACTGGTCCATTTGGAAATATACAAAAAGCCCTTTGTGGCCTCTTTCACACTAAAGAAGTCTAATAGTAGAGCTATACTGGGAACCCCGAGATCCTTGTCCCTAAAAAAGACTAGAAGGCCAACCAAAACACCCTTGAAATTGGGAGAAAGTTGAGATGGGCAAACGTTGAAATGTTGTAAGATGTTCTTGATAAAGGGATGCGAGAGGAAGCGGGAGCCGTTCTCAAGGCCACTTCAAAAAAACATACCATCTTGGGAACCTGGACGATGTAGGAGGTGAGAAGATCAGGGCACCAGACTTGAATGCCAAGAGGGGGTCTATAGCGGGTAACGAAGGTTTTCTCATAAAGAGGCTCAACCCGATTGGGGCCCACGGCGTTCGCATACTTCACAACAACCTTCAAATATTCGGAACCACTAGGGTACCTAATCTCACTAATCTTTCCACGCCTTTTCCGAGACGGGATGGATGATGCAGTGGGGCTCTATCGGCTGCGGCGTGGGCTATCGAATCACCGTCGGTCAGTCTTGACTTAAACTCCTCGGCTGGGCCTTCCACAGCCCATGTATCTTGGAAGAACGATTGGACCAGAGGAAATGCATGATTGGGCAGAGTATAAGGGAGGTCAAATAGTGACAGTAAAAGATTGGAATCCCGATGACATGCCCTCTAATAACCCGAAGTTAGAACAATAACTCCCACGGCTAAAATACGGCTTGGCCGGAAATTCGGCGAAAAAGTGAAGAAGAGGTGACAAACAATGACCACCAAGGACCCATGGAATCCAGAATAAGAAAAGGTAAACAGGGGAAGAAGAAGAAAGACGTACCAAACTAGGGAAGAGAGCAAAAGATACGACCCCAAGCTAGACATAACGACAGAAACTACCAAGAGCAGTCTTGAGCGATGATGAAGAGGTTCGAAAGAGAAATCAGGACCACCATAGAGAAAGAGGTTTGAAACGAAGTCTGATTCAACTAGTCGTAGAGTACTTCTAAAGACTAAGCTGGAAGCGTCAACTTAAATGGGCACAAAATCTAGAAAAGCCATCATTATCGTAGAAAGTTTGTGGCTGACAAAGCAAAGCCACGTCGGTGGGTCTTGATTTGACGTGGAATCCGCGATCCGAGAAGCGATTGACCGCTGCCGAAAGCTCGGCCGGCCCGAGAGTGAGACGGCGATGATGCAAAAAGCATGCGTATGGAGCCCGAGGAATGTAGACCTAAGAGACAAACCCGCAGACAAGGCTTAGGTGGCAGGGCGGGCGGAAGTAAGCCCGACGAGGCTCGGCCCGTAGCGACATCTGATTACTTCCTAGGCGCAAGCCGGGTTTAGAACTAAGCATACTGTCGAATAAATAGGCTCATGGATGGCCCGCCTTCATCCTCCAAGCAGGAGCGTATAAAAGGGAAATCTCACACTGTCTCGTGTCCATTTTCTCCACTCATTGAGGAGGAAGGATTTCTCACGATCACGACCTGATTATCCTTTGTGGTCGAGTTGATAAGGAAGAGGATTCCCTACCCGATAGGGAAGATCTTAAGTGTCAGCCGTCTAACAAGGAAGTGTGTTGATCACCACGACAAATAAGAGTATAATTCCATGAAGAAAGGTACACAATCACAAACTATCAGCAGTTGATCTTCTTCCTTTTCGTAAGAAAGAAACTGACTTAGGCATGGAGGCGACGGTGCACCTCAGCAGGAACCACCCCTTGCTCAATGCAAGTTGCGGAGTCATGCGACGCTGGATCGACTCGAAGGTTTCAACAGGCCCAGTCCAGCAAGCTCCATCCTAGTATTGATAGAAAAAGCACCATCAGTTGTCAACTATTATATCCTATTGATGGGGCCGAATAATGTTAACTATTATTTTCGTTGACAAGTCCAAACTAATTAAAGTAAAAAACATAATTTCGAAAATTTAATTTATAAAACATAATATCTTCGTCACTTCTGTTACAAACAAAATACTTTAATACAAAATCATTATTTGATGAATGGATAGTGAAATGAATAATTGTAAAAACTTTTCATAAACAAAAAATGATGTATAATTAAATTCAAAAATTTTCATCATCAAAATAACATAAAAACAAATAATTCTCTTGAAAAATCTGTATTAATATCCCTTACATCAATCATTAGGCTAGGAATTTGAATTTTTACTTGGATATACAACCATAAAGCTTGTCATTGATTTTAAATAAAAGGTAAAAAGTCATCCTAGTGAATAAATTAATAAGATAATTGATTCCAGCCCCCTTTAGTATCTGTTAATTTTAGAGTCTATGAGATTAGTTTATGTGCAAATTAGTTGGCTCGAAAACTCGCAATTATTAAAAAAAAATTAATAATGTAATTCTTAAATAATTATACTGAGTGAAGTGCGTATATTTTAAAGAAAGAAAATTAGAGAAACAAAGTGTAAAAAACACTTGATGACAAAGAAATGATTTATTTAGATCATTCTGCCATGAAAACCTTTGTTTAACTTTATAAAACTGAAGAGACGCCTATCTAAAGCTGCAAAAGCCGACAATCAATCAAATTATATCATATTTACCTTTAAATCCCATTATAAACTTTAATAATACTCAATTCTAATCCTTGTCTAATGATTTAGATTTTTTATATACTTTGAATAGTTAAGTGAAGGTCCCAAAGGGTACAAAACTAGGTAGCTTAGCTTTTTCGTATCCAATAATATAAGAAGATATTGATCATTCCTCAGAAATTGAAATGAATTTTGGTTCCATCTTTTTGTTTTCCAAATTAGATTGCAATATCAGAGGTTTGTCTATCAAGACTTTCAAGTATTCAGAAGTTCTTCAATATAGTTAGCCGTTTTATACCCAAGAGAGTCTTTAGAAGCTTAATGATTACCGACAGCAGATGCATGAAGCCTCTCAAACTTCCCAACATGATGTAGCGTAACGGATGCATTTTTCACTTGACAGAGTCTGAAACAAGTAGGCCACTTTAATTCATTCACATCCATTCATAATGGATAAGATCTTTATATGATGAATTCGAGTTTTGGATATAAATAGGTTATTTAAAAAAAATTATTAAAATAAGTTAAAAATCAAAATAATGTTTAAACTAGTGCGTTTCAGTAATATCCTGTAGTCACTCAACATTGAAAATTTATGAAGTTAATGTCACAGTTTGTAACTATGACATTGGAAATTTTTTTAAGTTAATAATGTAGTCACTAACTACGACATAAACTTAAAATAAATTTCAAGTGACAAACATATTACTTTGGGCATTAGTTTGCTTTTCAAACTATTTTGATAATTTTTTTTTAATTTGTATTACTTTAGGACAAGACCCGAAAAATTCCCCTCATTAAGATGATGAGTAAATTGTGATCTATGTCATCAATGTGTGAGTTGGTGTGAAATTTAGAGTGAACGATAAGAAATTATTAAGCCTTATATTACTTATTACCGAGCTTTGGCATTTTGTGAATATTGAGCATTCAGCAATTTGCGTTCAAGTTATTTCGAAATACCTTTCAAATTATTGTGTATATTGTTTTTTGATTTTTTTGCTTAAAGCTATATTTTTGGGTTTTTTGTTTGAAGCAAAATAACTAATTGTTTTTTAATGATATGACTTATTGTTGAATTTTATGAACATTTTGACTGAATAAAAATGTCAAAATATTTTTTTAATGACAAAATGGTTTTTTGATTTATTTTTTTATTAAGAAAAAACTAGAAATTAAAATACGAAAAAATCATATATTTTATGATACAACTAAAACTCATGATTATTTTATATTAATTAAATAAATCATATGTATTTTAAATTTTTATTTAAAAATTTATTATCTCTTAGATAAAAATGAAAAAATTGATTTTTTAAAACAAAATTATATAGTCAATTCTATTAAATACTGTGCAACAAAAATTCTATTCAACGTTAACGCGGCGACCTACACTCTCATCATAACCAAGCTATAATTTCAAGTTCAGGTTATTAATTATTAAATGAGTTACAGAAGTTATACAGTAAGCATTACTTTTTTGATAATTTAATGGTATTTGGGTTTCTATCTTTCAATTGTTATTATTTATATGGAGTTTAAATTAAACTTTGTAATAAAATACTTAAACTTTTATACGAAAAAAGCAAACCCCACTACAAATTTCCACCCTATAGTATACACACTCTAAAATTCATTTTTCAAAATAGCTTTGGTTATTAAAAATGATTTTATGAAAAATTCATCAGCGTTTGAACATTAAAAATGGTTGGGATAGATCATCTATACTTTCCATAATATGTTACACGTATAAGAAGAAAGTAGTTTTTGAAGAAAAATTTATACTAAATATGAACGCTTCATATTTTTAGGTGATATTTATGATTTTGTCAATGGGCTAGCCACGATTCAAGCTTTTAGGCGGATTGTTATAATATGTCTCAAATTCTTAATTTATATTGATTATTTTTTTAAAAGTATAATATTTTATAGGATAATTCTTAGTTGTTATATTATTGTAATATTAGGTTTTTTTAATAGAATAAAGAAAGCTTTTAGGAATATTTTTATAAATTAATATTTTAGGTCACGAGGGGAAAAAATTATGACATAGATTCGGTGTATGCATATATGTAAGAGTTTAGGGATTACACAGGTTTTGCTTGAGAGCATCCTCTTGGTTTGTGATTTTTCTAATCGTATGATACTTTAATACTCAAATCTTATTCTCAGTGTTTTGAAGAATAATATAAATATTATCTCTTATCCGTGGATATCAACATAATTGGTCGAATCACGTAAAACATCTCATGCATTTTTATGATAATTTCTTCATGTAAAACCTAAGAAAATTCAATTTTTCTGAAAAATGGTAAAACGGTAATTTCGATTTAAAACCGAAAATTTTCTAGATCCCGGATGATGAAACGAACGTCACCGTTGAATTCCTCTCGCGAAATCTAGTTACCCTATCGAATTTCGTCGGATTCCGAGACAGTCGAAATTTCACATTTTTTGAGGCATCAGGTGTTGAGTGACACATGATATGATCTTGTGGATGCCACATGACACCTTAGGGGAGGATGTAAGACCCGAGAAATTTTAATTTCTGGAAAAAGGGCAAAATCGTAATTTTTAGTTCACGGTGTAATTCGGTTAAAAATCTGAAATTTATTCTCTAGATCTCGGATGGCGAAATGGATTGCACCGTTAGGCGAGTCTCACGAAATCTAGCTATGCGTGAAATTTCGTGGAATTCGAATGGTCGGGTTGACACGTTTTCGAGGCATCGCGGTTCGGGTGCCGTAAAATGATTTTCGATGCGACGAAAGTCACATATAACACGTACTCATGTGCCATAAGTTATATGAGTAGAGAAATGATGAAAATAGACAGCCGAGATAGTGCCGAATGTCAAAACTGGGAAAAGAATGACATATTGGTCATTATTCAAATTCTTAAGTTAGATAAAACAAAATAGCAAATAGTGTCTCTTCTCAAAGATGAAAAGGAGGCAAAACGTGCTGGGGAAGGGATCTCTCACAGTGGCTATGGATTTTAAGTTTTAGTGAGAGAACGTCCACCTTCTCTCTAGAATCGTGGAAGATCCGACCGTCGGCAGTCTTCGGGACAAGAAGGAAAGCGGCTCTACGCGGAGAGGGCTTCGCGTGGGTACCGGATTTAGGGAGTTTCCTTAAACTCCAAGAGGTAGGGGTTTCTCCCTACTTGGGTTTTACACTTTATTTAAGTGTATTTATGATGCTTGAGTTGTTTGAGGCCTTGAACGACCGTTTGATCGGTCCCAAAACTTGGGACCGGGTGTTGCTGTAATTTTGGAAACCCAAATCTATACGGTCAGGTATTTGAGCACGGCTGGTTAGGCCGGTTGGATTGTGCATTATGTATTAATGGTGCTTTGATGTATGAGCGGGATCGGCCGAGAAATGCGGAGTTCACAAAGTGAGCCAGGAGAATGGGTGTGTCTTGATAGAACTGATGAACCTAGGGTTTTTCTTGTTCGGCTTGATATGATCACAAAATAATTTTTGTGAAAATATGTGTTTAGTCGAGTGATTCAAGTGGAATTGCTTGTGTTTGATAGTGCTTGAGTAAGAACTAATTTTCGGTGTATTAGTGATTTAAATTATGCGAATATATGCATGGTGATATACTTGCATGTGTTATATGAGTTATCGAAATGGCATCATAATGCATTTCATATGCACTGGGGTAGCCTAGAAATTAGGTGAGTGCATGACATGGAAAAATTGAAGAAAAAGCAGCACGTTTTGAAAGGAATTTCACGGGATGAATTTTTCGGAGAATGGGGTTGGGGAGACGGTCAAGCGGATCATTTCGGATGGGAATGAATGAAGCCCATTTACGGAAGGTTCTCCAACGCATTACCGCCTCAGGAGGATAGTCCATATTTTACCGATGCTTGATGTATAGTTGAAAACAACAAAAATTGTTTTGAAAAAGATGTTTTCTCATACATGACTTAGGCAGGTGTGAGGGAGTCGGCGAGGACTCGGGGTATGAGTTGATCATGTAAACATTCAAGTAGGATCATGTATTTGTGAATGTGTGGTTGATACAGACATTGCATATGCACTTAGGTGGAAGTAGCCCATAGGGTGATTCCACTGCGTGCATTAGCTCCTCTTGTCGAGGGATATTATATTTCACGGGTACAAGGGCGGGCGAGGACGGCTCGTCTAAAAAGTGTGGTTAGAAGAAAATAGGGTTGTGGCTTTGGTTGATGTCTCTCACATGTATTGAAATGTCTAATTTTAATATATGTATTGTATAAGAGTGAAAATATTGTAACTCTTGTAACTATTTGGTATATAGTTGGATTCATAGTTAGTATGTATTATGAGTATCGTTGTGGGCCCAAGTGGTCGTATTACTCATGTGATTGGATATAATGCCTTGTTGGGACATATATGCGGTTTTGTATTTGAGTGGGAGCTC
Source organism: Tetrastigma voinierianum (assembly GCA_016808115.1). Classification (NCBI taxonomy): domain Eukaryota; kingdom Viridiplantae; phylum Streptophyta; class Magnoliopsida; order Vitales; family Vitaceae; genus Tetrastigma; species Tetrastigma voinierianum. The sequence continues at coordinate 33,489 of JAEQBH010001745.1, forward strand.
CGTCTGAAAGGAGACTGCCCGATTTTAAATGAAAATGGTCACCCGACATTCCTGTGTTCAGCGGGTTGTGGTGAAGTCAAGCGGACCCCAGGTTTGGGGCGTCACAGCTTGGTATCAGAGCTTAGTTATACGAATACCTAGGGAGCTCGGGTTTGGGTATCCATCACCACTTGGGTGGTTTGATGTAGAGTATAGGTGTATGGAAACCTAGAGAAGGAGGGCTTGGGCTTAGGCCATAGTCGTGTAAGAACATCACCACTAGGTGTGGTTCGATGTTGAGTTAGGTATGAAATTACCTAGGAAATCACGGGAATAGAACACTGCATGCATGGTGTTTGATGTGTTTTGTGTGATTTGATGAATTATTGTATGATGGTGTGTATGTCATGTTGTATGTATGTTGTGAAATGTTGTGTGCTTAGTGATTAGCACATAGGAAAACTTTTGGGGCACTAGGTGAGTAAAAGCTGGAAGATAAAATAAAAGAAATAAATTTTAGAAATTTATTTGAGTGTTGAATGTGGAAATAAAATTTTAATAAATTTGAGGTTGAACACTAGGGTTAGTGTTATATAAGGAGGCTTTGAGGAAATTTTGGACCTTTTTCCGGGAGTAAATAGAAAATAAAAAATAAAAAAAATAAAATTTAAGCAATTTATTTGGTTTATTGAGAAATGAGAATATATATATATATAAGGTGGAGAAAAAAAATTTTCTGAGTCTGGCGGAAATTAAATAAATTGAAATCAATTTATTTGGTTTATTGGATGACAAAATAGAAATTTAATAAAATTTTAAGGTGTTAGGACATTTTGGGAGTTTACAATGGGTAAACTTGAACAAAGGAAATAAAAGAAATAAATTTCATAAATTTATTTAGGTTATTAGGAGAAAAATAAAATTTTTCTAGGTTTTACAAGTTGTAGAGTGAAAATTGAACAAAATAAATTTTATGAATTTATTTAGGTGTTCTAAATGAAAAAAAAAAAATGAATATATATATTTTTTTTTATGGCATTTCCAATAAGCGAAATGAAAAAAAAATTTTAATTTAATGAAAAAAATTTTTTTTGGAGTCACTTGAGCTGGATTTTAGACTCTTGCCCAAATTATATTAATGAGAAAAATTTTGTATTGCAAGAAAGTGAAGAAGTATTGCAAGTTAGAGAGGCTTATTTAGGCTGAAAATGTATTGCAATATAATTAAGTTTGTATTCTTGGAGATGGAAGAAATTGTATTAGAGAGGGTTTTGAAGAAGCAGAGAATCATGTTGCAATCTGTAGGTGCATTAGAGAAGAAAAGTTGAAATTTAGTTTGTGCAGCTATATTGTGTGGCTTAGAGGAAAGGGTTAGATTGTATTGCAACATGAGGAAGTGTATTGCAATAGGAGGGCTTAAGGAGGAATTGTATTGCAAGACAACAAGGGGCTGCTGGAAGTGTGTTGCAATACAATTTTTTGTATTGTGACCAACGTGTCAGTGAATAATCGGTGAGCAGTAATCGCTGAGCAGTGTCGTTGACCCCGGTCAATTGTGAGCAGTAAATTTCGAATTTTTTGAAAAATAAAATAAAATCAAATACCAAAGAGACAAAAATTTTCAAAAATAAAATTTTGGATGTTAAAAAAATTGATTTGACATGTGGAAATTAGTTGTCTTGCATTGCCTATAAATGCAGACTTGATATATAAGATTGCATGTTTTTCTTTTTAAGCTTGATTTTATGTTTTCAAATTGCGTGGACGAACATATATACAGAGTGTGATGTATATGAAATTGTGATTACTTGAATTGACTAGCAGTAAGAAATTATATGCATGGTGTAATGCGTATAGGAAAAAGAGTGAATGATAAGGTTAGGAACTATGACCTTAGGAATTTGGATAATTAAATGAACAAGAAAGCTTAGAATGTTATTGAAATAAATGAATTGAGTGGTTGGAATTTAGCACCACTTAGGAAATGAGCAGGTGGGTTCTTGGTTGTCAAGTCACATTAGTAATTGGCATGCATTACTAGTTAGGCGAAAATGAAGAATGGCGAAGTTCTTGTTGCCATGTTAATTATGTAAATGGCTAGTAAGAGGGCGAGGACGTAGAGAGGAACGTCCATGAAGTGCTGGTCGAGACACCACCGGATTGCCCAGTCAGGGGCCTTTCTTTGGAATTTTGTAGGTATTACGGCGACTCTTGTCATACGAGGCTAGCATAGCGGTGATCGGGGAGGAGTCTAGTAGCCTCTAGAGAATTTTAGGGCGCATCATCTCAGAGCATTCATGGGGAGGAGATCCGATGGGGTGGGCCAATTTAAGTTCTGTCACAGTTGAGAAAGGTGTTAGAGGTTATGAAGTACCTGCGACACTACCGGGATGCAGAATAGATGCATTCCGGCTGGGGAGAGGCCCGGTATGGTGCCGGAGATGGGCTAGGACTTCTAGAACTTAGAGGTTATGACGCTGGCGAGTTTTGGGCGTGCATGGGTAAGTACTTTCGAAGCTGGCTCGGAGTTCCTAGGCTGAAGCGGCGATGCGTGATGGATTATGTGACTAGGTTCACGGAGCTAGCCCGTTTTGCTGATGACTACGTGGCCATGGACATGGCCAAAGTTAGGAGATTCGAGAATGGGCTGAAGTTGTCCATTGGCAGAGATTGCTTGGGAAGCCGTCTGCAGGTTGCCCCCCCGAGGCAGATCTGGGGCATTGGGGTGGCCTGATCGATTAGGCATAGACGGGAGGTACAATTCATTCCTCCCACCCTAGTAAGGTCGAGAGGAACTAGTTTCGGTTCGGGGTGTTATCGAGCACTATGGTGCCTGGTGGACGGAGGAGCCGGAGGGTGGGTCGGTCGAATGCGGGGACTCCGCAGAGCGAGACTTCTAGTCGGGCGAGGCCATATGTTATTTCTGTCATTGCTGGGCATATGAGGCGGGTGTCCTAGGAGCGAGGTCTCATGGTGCGGGCGAGCATACGGGCGACCGGGATATGTAGAGTGCGTTTCTACTCTTGCACTTGTTGACTAGAGTAGCGTTTACAGTGGATGCATCATATTCATTAATTGTTGCATGCTTGTGTGATGGTTGGACTTAAAGTTGAGCCTTTACAGAGAAACCACGTCATAGTGTTCCTTCACTGGGGTGTAGGGTGAGAGTTGACTGATAGGTCGGGTTATAGTGAGATCTCTGAGATTCACCTCATGGTGGACCGGGATTGGTGTCAATTATGGCATTATTGCGTTCGTGTGCACGATAACATCGCGTAGAGTCGGGTGTGGGTGCAGTCAGATCATTGTAGCTCTTGGTGAGTGTGTGGGTTGAGTGTATCTTTGGGACTCACGTCCAATGAGACTCATAGTTTGGTCAGTGAAGAGTAATTAGAGTGTGTTGGGCCAAAGCAAGGGTTGTAATCCTAGGTGAGAAGCTTTGGAGTTAGGGTGAAGGGCCGCGGTAGTATCGAAGGTCTGTGGAGTGTAAGGGCCGGGGAGAGATTTGAATTTGCGTATGGGTGTAAGGACCTTCGGGGAGAGATCTGAATTTACGTGTGGGTGTAAGAGACCGGGGAGAGATCCGAGATTTACGTGTGGGTGTAAGGGCCGGGAGAGATCCGGGCCCACGTATGGGTGTGGGGGCAGGGGAGAGATCTCGGAATTTGTATGGGTGTAAGGGCAGGGAGATATCCCGGGTACGTATGGGTGTAAGGGCTGAGAGACGTCCCAAATTTACGTGGGTGTAGAGACAGTGGAGAAATCCAAAATTTTGTGTGGGTGTAAGAGACCGTGGAGAAATCAGAAATTTACGTAATGGGTGTAAGGGCAGTAGAGTTATCAGGGAATTTACGTGTGGGTGTAAGAATAAGTGGAGATATCGAATTCTGTGTGAATTGAGACTGCGGTGTAGCCAGAAAAGTTATGTTGCCCGAGAGATGAAAACACGATCGAGGTTGTGTATGAGACTTAGAGTTGAGTGATAAAATTCGGGAGTGACTCGAGATGAAAACCTGGAGTTAAGTTATCGCGTAGACTTAGAGTTGAGTGATAGGAGTTAGGAGTGACTCAAGATTTGGATACCCCTTTAGAAATTGCGTGGTGTTGTTGGCCGTGGGAGCTGGTATATGGATGTAATGGTCGCAGCGGGGACTAGGTTGACGGTCGTTGGCAGCTCGGTGATGGTGACCTTGGGAGGTCGGCGTTTACACACCAATGGGGTGTGTGGGTTTCATCTTGTGTGGATTGTATCCCGGTGTTAAAGGACGCATTTGCGGGCATGCGTCTGGGTCGTAAGGGTAGGATTAATTGCCCATAGTGGAATTCACCTCTGTGATAGTTATCAGGGCGGGTATATGAATGGCACCATATGAGGCATTGTATGGGAGGCCATGTAGATCCTAGTTATGATGGGCCAGGGTGGGAGGCTCCATCAACGTAGTCTGATCACGATTAGAGGCGCCACGAAGGTGAGGCTTGATATGATAACGTCTTCTCGGCTCAGACGAGCGAAGAGCTATGCTGATGTGCGACGTGAAGCCATAGAGTTCGAGGTTGGGGATCCACGTCTTCTTAAAGGTGATGCCCCCAAGAGAGGGTAGTCGGGTTGTTAAGCGGGGAAGTTATTACGGAGGTTGTTGGGCCTTCGAGATGCTCGAGAGGGGTAGGCCTTTGTTTAGCGTCTTAGGTTGGCGTTACTACGCCCGGCGTGTCGGGGTGTCAGCGAGGGAGGTGCTTCAACGTCTGCATGCTCGGGAGTATCTTCCGGGATCCATTTCGTATGGTGGATTGGGGACGGATGGGGTTGATAGCGGGGACCTTTGAGGAGGACCGGTGTGCATTTGATGGCCGTGATCGGGTTTGCGACCTTGAGGCCAGGTAGAAATTGAATGAGTCTTTATGGAGGCATTAGGGTGGAAGGTCAGCGTGGGAGGCGAGGACACAATCACGGGCCTGATCCCTTCTTGTTTAGAGATGAAGGTGCGTAGTTAGTCGTTTAATGTTTAAATGGCCCAGTTTCACATCCATGGTAGGTGCACGTTGCATATGCATGTAGTGATTTGTGATTATGCAGAATTCGGAATGAAATTCCTTTTTTTAGGAAGGGAGAATGTAAGACAGAAATTCGATTTACGGAAAAATGGCAAATCGTAATTTTGTTACGAAATTGTAATTTCGGTTAAAAATCTAAAATTTATTCTCTAGATCTCGGATGACGAAATGGATTGTAGTTGGAGCGAGTCTCGAAATCTAGCTAGCAAATAAGAATTTCGTGGTCCAAGATAGTCGGAGTTGACCACGTTTTTCGAAACGTCCTTGATTCGGTCTTAGTAAAAGCGATTTCGATCTTTGACGAAAGTCGCATGTAGCGTGCTCATGTGCCATAAGTTATGGTAGAAATGATGAAAATGAACGGGTAGAGATAGTGCTTAGAATGTCAAAGCGGGAAAAGAATAGCATATTAGTCATTATTGAATTACTTAAGTTAGATAAAACAAAATAGCAAATAGTGTCTCTTCTCAAAAATGAAAAGGAGGCAAAACGTGCTGGGGAAGGGATCTCTCATAGTGGCTATGGATTTTAAGTTTTAGTGAGAGAACGATCACTTCTCCTGCAGAATCGTGGAAGATCCAGGCCGTCGGAGTCTTCGGAGACCGAAGGAAGCGGCTGCGAGGGCCAGCGTGGGTGCAATTTAGGAGTTTCCTCAAACTCACGAGAAGTGGGGTTTCTCCTACTTGGGTTTACTTTATTTAAGTGTATTTATGATACTTGAGTTGTTTGAGGCCTTGAGCAGTAGTTTGATCAGGATCCCAAAGCAGGACCGGGTTGATGTAATTTTGAAACCAGATCCATCATTGATCGTGGCGAAACACGGCTAGTTTTTGGGCTGTTGGATGTGCATTTATGTATTAATGGTGCTTTGATGTGTATGAGGCCGGGTCGGTAGAAATCTGAGTTCACAAAGTGAGCGGAGTAAGTGTGTCTTGATAGGGCGGTAACCCTAGGGGTTTCTTGTTCCCGAAGCGATGATCCTGAAACAAATTTTTGTGAAAATATGTGTTGTCGAGGTGATTCAAGGTGGAATTCTTTTCGTGTTTGATAAAATTAGCCAAGTGAGCCTAATTTCGGTGTATTATTATTGTGATTTAAATTATGCGAATATATGCATGGTGATAACACTTGCATGTGTTATATGAGTTATCGAAATGGCATCATAATGCATTTCATATGCCTTTGAGGTAACTAGAAATTAGGTGAGTGCATGATATGGAAAAATTGAAAGAAAAAGCGAAAGCGTTTTGAAGGAATTTCACAGGGATGAATTTAGGAGGAATGGGGTTGGGAAGAGCGGTCCAGCCCAGATCATTTGGATGGGGACCATATTTATTTTGGAAGGTTCTCGACACATTAGCCTCGGAGGATAGTCCCGATATTTTCAGATAACCCGGTAGTATAGTTCGAAAACAACAAAAATTGTTTTGAAAAAGATGTTTTCTCATACATGGCTTAGGCAGGTGTAAGGGAGTCGGTGAGGGCTCGTGGTATGAGTTGATCATGTAGACATTCAAGTAGGATCATGTATTTGCTTGAATGTGTGGTTATTTTGGAGCATTGCATATGCACTTAGGTGGAGAGTAGCCAGCAGGGTGATTCCCTCTGAACATTAGCTCCTTACAATCGAGGATATTATATTTTCTGGTACGAGGGGCGGGCGAGGGCGGCTAAATCCCAGGATTGAGAGTTAGAAGAGAGAAGCCGGGTTGTGGCTTTGGTTGATGATATATACATGTATTGAAATGTCACAATTTTTAATATATGTATTGTATAAAGTGAAATATTGTAACTCTGTAACTATTTGGTATATAGTTGGATTCATAGTTAGTATGTATTATGAGTATGGTGTAGGCCCCAGTGGTAGTACTCATGTGATTGGTATGTTGCCTTGTTTTGGGACAGAGTATATACAGGTTTGTATTTGGTGAGCTCGTCTAGAGGCTGCTCGATTTTCGTGAGAAATGTGGATCATGCAGGCATTGAGTGTTTGCGAGGTTGACGGGTAGTCGACGGACCCCGAGGTTTGGGGCGTCACGAGGGGACACATGGTATGATATGTGGTGCACTTGTGTAAGAGTGACTCACTGTGAGTCGGGTTAAGTGAAGGAATAAAACAAAAATAAAGAAAATAAAATAAGGAAAAAGAAAAAAGAAGAAATTAAGAAAAGTCAAGGGATAAAGGAGGCCATTTTTTAGCTAACTGACAGATGAGTGAGTGTGAGAGAATGGAAAATGAGAGAGATTCTCTCTGATCTATAGAAATCAGGCCGTGGAGATTTTTTTTTTTTTTTTTTATCGGAGGGGAGAGGTAAGTCAGTCCACTGCTTGAGGGCGCGCGTGGATACAAAGGGGTTTTGTCAAACTCGAGGTACCAGGGAATTTACTCTGCCAGAAATATTTCTAGCACAAGGCCATTTAATGGCTTGGGGTTTTCTTTGAGGTTGTAAGAGGCCATACATTTTAGTCCCAAAATCTTAGGACTTAGTGTAGGAATTTTTAGGAATTTTCATGACTATTTTCTAACAGTTTAGGCTAAATTTTCAGCATTATTTTCGGACAATCCGGACTAAATTTTTTGGACTGTTTTCAGACAGTCAGGGCTGAATTTTCGGGATTGTTTTTGGATAGTTCGAATAAGATTTTCAGAATTGTTTTCGGGCAGTCCTAGATTGTGTTAAGGTTTGGTTTTGATCCTGGGACTAATGTCTTCGGATTTTGTTGTGTGTTTTGGTATCACTGTAATTTGTTGATGAATAGAATAAAAAAAAAAAAAAGGTTTATGACCGTGAAGGGACCAAGATGTGCCTCGTTTTATATGGGTCTGAGATTTGGGTCATTTTGTGTGTATTGTTGGAAAAATAAATAATATGCGGTTGTGTGTAAACATCAAGTTAATATGTGATTGCGTGATGTATTAACATGTAAATTGTGAATAATGGAAATTATATATAGGAAATATAATTATCTGGAATTTATAAATGTTGCATGTAGCATGACATAGCATGAAATTGCATGATTATTTCTTCTGGCATGGTCACATCGTCAGTCGGGTGTGGAGTGAATAATCTTGTCATTCACCATTCTTGTGAATGTGTGGTGAGCTGGAAAGCCGGACAACGTCGAAATCGAGAATAGTTCTACAGTAATAATAATAATAAATTTCGTGTGATGGGTGAAGCAAGATGGGGCAAATCTCTCCCTAGGGTGAAAGACCCAAATTTTATTCTTGGTCAAACATATGTATCCAACGATGAAAGTTCGCGAAAGTGTCGGAAGGTGTGCGAAGCCTGCAGTGAGACCTCGAAAATTAGCCTCCCACGAGCCACCACGAGATTTGGTAGATTGGATAACATTGGAGGGTTTTCCAATGGGTTGAGTCATTAGATGAAACACTAATATTGGTTTCCCTGTAAACATGCAGTGTGAAGGAAGTGAGTCAGGACTGGGTTGTGGGCGAGTCTCATCTCATCGTGACCACGTAATATTCCATATAGGATTGCGTGGCCCATGAAATGTAGTGGGCGTTTTCATAGTTTTGACTGCATGTGCAATTTAGGTGTGGGAATAGCGCAGTAGGAGCATTTTCTCTTTGGGCCTCCACTTGTGTGGACCCGTTTTGAGTGCGGTGTATAAGAGAGACGATGCTCAGCGAGTGTGATTATGAAGAAGTAGATGTGGCCTTGATATTACATTTGAGTAACATTTTTGTAAAATATTTTGTATAAAGAATTGTAACTAAATTCTTTTGGTATTAATACAAATAATTAGTTAATGTAATTATGGTAAGAGGGCAGTGATCGGACTCTTACGGATTGTAATTAAGCTTTTTATTTTTATATTTTAGATTTAAATGTGAATGTATGGGTCTAAAAAAAAAGGATGTATATATTGAGGATATGGATAGATGAACCATGTGGGAATTGATACCTTATTGAGACTACTGGATGGGTTATGATTATCTTGTTATACGGGTTGTATGTTGGGTAGAGCTCCCAGAACAAAGGGGCTACGCCCGATTTTTTGTGAAATATGGATCCCGATAAGTGGGACAGGTGTAGTGTCAGATTACCCCGAAATCCGCAATTAGTGAGTTGGCGGGTTGTCAACGGGAACCGGTTGGGGTGTCACGACTTGGCATTGAGCTATGTGCGATTCCTATTGAGCTCGAATGTGGGTATACAAGTATGGATCCTTATACTATTTCGTCTTAGCGCAGGTATCAAGAGTGCACAAATTTTAGTCTGAGCAGTGATAGTCCCCAAATCATGCATTGTTATTATTACGTGTTTGTGTAACATGTTGTAATGATTGAGTGAATAATATAAATGAGTAGATTGTATATGGAACAATAGAGACTAGAAAACATAACCTTAGGGTTCGGAAGAAAAATGAACATGATAGTTCGGGGCCGGTTGTATAGTGGTTAGCATTATGCACCATAAGGAAGGATGAGCGATTGTAGTTCATGATATTTAAAGGGTCTATTAGTGGTTAGCATGTGCCACTCTGGGTGGCCCGAGATAGAAATTTGAGAACTTTATTGCTGCTCGACCGTGTAGATGACTAAGCGGAGGAAGAGGATCTGCAAGGCGGTGAGCAGGGTAATAACCCATGACCATAGGGTGTAACTTCCCAGAAAAACACCACAGCGGTTTTAAGACATGATTAGGGTATATTAAAAACTAATAGAATTTTAAGGAAATAAAGCGAGGGCTGAAAATTATATTAGAGACAAGAGGGTAAAGTAGTCATTTATCCCTTGAGGATATGAGTATAAACAATAAGTTTATACAGTATAGATTTGAGAAAGATGGAATAGAAATTAGAAGAATAGAAGGACCAAGCGTATTAAAAATGGGAACTTGAAGTACAAATAACATGAAGAATTAGAAGTCCGTAGTATTAAATAAAGGAAAGTAAAATCCATAGAAATAAGGATGAGATCAAAGCCAAAATATCTTTTTGGTCTTTGGTGAAAAGAAGCAAAACGGGTAAAAGAGAGGAGGAAGAACAGAAGGAAGAGGAAGAGAAGAAGAGGAAGGGAGGCGAGAAGAAGGTATGGTTATGGTATGGATTTCTATGATTTTTTTTAGAGTATGGAAGTCTAGTTTTATTTTTTGGAAAAGTATGGATTCCATTTTGTCTGACTTTGTATGAACTTGGTATAAATTTGTATGGAAACTAGCATGGTGTATGGAATACATGGTTTTGTAAGGATTTCTATGGTTTTGACTTTGAATCATGGAATCTCATGTATTATTTTGGACTTTGGTAGAAGTTTTATGGTTCAAACCTGAGTTTAGTTTAGGTGATCCTAACTCTAGGTTTGAATGAAATTGAGTTGAAAACTCTAGCTTAGTTAATATGACATGGAATCCCCCTTAATTCTATGTTTTTTGTATAAGAAAGGATGGACTTTGGTATGGGTTCTTGGACTTTCACCTAGGGTTTGGGTATGTGGTTTCTAAACCACACTACAAGATGAATATGGAGTGGTTTTGATGTACTATGTGAGTATTGAGTGGATTTGGGTGGGCTAGCATATGGAAAAGGAAGAAAACACATATTGCAGGAAGTGTTACGTTTTTACTGTTTTGACCGAGAGTTCGTGATCGCTATAACTTGGTCATTTCTTATCGATTTGAGTGATTCAAGTTGCTAGTTAAACTAGACTGCTAGGAACTAAACCACCTGAAATATCTATCTTCAATTCGACTCTATGTGAATATTCAATCCAAGAGAGTATGTTCATGAAGAAAAACGCAAAATTTATTTATGAGTTTTGATCATAGCGTGATGCAGGTTGTATTTAGGACATAACTCGAGAGTTTCGGTGCTTTCCGTTTGGGTGATTCAGTTGGAGAGAACCCTTAGCACCTTAACTTCAAATTATTACAAGAACCAGTATCAGGTATGAGTTAAGACCTCGGAAAGATGAGTATTACAAACTGTCCCTAGTGTAAAATCGATTAGAATTATTTAGTTTGGCATGAAAATGCCATAACTTTAGTTTGGATGATCGATTGGAATGATTCCAGATTTCTAAGTAAAATAGGTTCATGGAGGGACAATAGTACTTGAATGATGTGTGAATACATAGGCATCATCGGTACAGTATCTGAAATGCCATATGGAATAGGCATGAAACATGAACATGAACATAAAGCAATATGTCACTTGTTAGAATGTGATAAAGATAGGTTATGAGTTAAGAAAGATATATGATAGTATGACTACCTAGGACCGAAATTGAATTTGGACTTTATATGAAATTCCTCCTTGAGTTAGGGTTTGAGGTGTTAGGGAGTGTGATTACTTGTTAGGAGTATGGAATCTTCCCCTTTGAGGATGGATTGTAGAATTTGTATGGATGGAAGTGTGGTTTATTCCTACATTTAGGGTGATTTGAGGATTGATTGTAGGATGGTTTTATCTTGTGTGTTGGCATGTTTGATACCATATTGAGCTTATAATAAGTCGAAAATGACAAAAGACGGTAGGCTGTTGTTGCTGTACGAGGTGCTTCTGGGATTCTTGATTTTCTTCACGGCTTCTTGACACGCTCATAGATTAGGACTCAGTTTTGGGTGTTCTAGGACTCTATGGAAAGCCCTTTGAGTCTAGAATCCATCATATGGCTTGATACAATCTTGAGCTTAAAATAAGTCGAAAATGACAAAATACAGTAGCTGCTGCTGCTATTGCAGGTGCTGCAAGTTGCTGATTTTCTTCACGGCTTGCAACTTGCATAACTCCTTCGTTAGGACTCCGTTTTGGGTGTTCTTGGACTCTATGGAAAGCACTTTGAGTCTAGAATCCATCCATATATATATATTGATACAATCTTGAGCTTAAAATAAGTCCGAAAATGACAAAATACAGTAGCTCTTTGCTCTTTATTTGCGGAGTCTTTTTAAGTTGCTGTTTTCTTCACGGCTTGCAGCTTGCATAACTCCTTCGTTGGACTCACGTTTTGGGTGTTCTTGGACTCTATGGAAAGCACTTTGAGTCTAGAATCCATCCATATATATATTGATACAATATGATATTATAATACACGAAAGCTGACAAAGGCAGTGGCGCTGCTGCTCACTGCGAGTCTTCTGAGTTGCTGATTTTCTTCATGGCTTGCAATTTGCATAACTCATTCGTTAGGACTCCGTTATGGGTATTCTTGGATTCGATGGAAAGCTCATCGAGTCTAGAATCTAACCATAGGCTATTTAATGACATTTGGTACCCACATCTTTTCTTAAAATTGAATTGTTGTACCGAGTTTACTAATCGCTTGGTTAAAGTTAATTGGAATACATGGTAAGAAATGATGTAGATATGAACAAGAAATATCAATATATGTAGATTTGATATGTAAAGGAGTATAGATGAAAGTACCTACAAGTATCAAAGGAAGAGTCTTTGTTACGTACTCTTACGGGAGATAGGACGAATACGATGAAACAGAAAAACATACAAGTATAGGAATGTATAGGTATAGGTCATAAGATATGATAGTCCAGATAAAGTACATGAAGATATGAGTTAACAAGATATAGATGTACAAGTAGAGGACATGATATGAATATAAGAGTATATGATATGAATATATGATTGTCATACATAAAAGCGAATAGATGGAACATGATGAGACAAATAAATGAGTAAGCATACATGATAGAAATATAGAAAGTACATGAATAGCTAAATCATGATAGAAACGCATAAAGGATATGATAAATAAATGATATAAGGGATATGAATAGATAAAGATATATATATATATATATATATATATATATATATATATATATATATATATATATATATATATATATATATATATATAAGAGTGCATAGATGCATTTACATGATATATGAAATAGGATTACATATATGATACGAAGCTAAGAAATATGAAGGTATTACAGACCGAAATAAATAATAGTGTATATCTCATCGACATACACATGATAATAGTTATTCATGTAGATGAGATATGTACGAAGAAAAATGTAATAAAATGGATTATGCGCAGAACTTTGGTAGAGGATAGGTGAAAGTACCTATTAGGGAAGAATAAATTACTGCGGCATGCGATCAATTGGCCTCATTTGGGTCATTCACCGGGCGCCTTTGGGCCCATATAGATGTCATTGTCTGTCTGGTGTCGCAGCCTTCGGGCCCTTATAAGATGGTCTTGTCTTGCCATGATGATAACGATTATCGAGGGCCCTTATAGACCCATTTGTTCGCCACGGTGAAGTCTGACTCCTTCGGGCCTTTATAGTTTCCTTTATCCACTTCTAAGGTTTATGCAGACATGAAACATAAAACAAATGATTTGCATATGACATGTGAAAAGATATTATATGATCTGAGAAGCATAGCACTGCTATGTGATGATAAGTTCTGTAACATGAGATTATACGATCTGACATGATATATAAAAATGTATAAGAATGTAAAATGATCTGAAAAGTTAATATGAATACAGTATATGGAAAGTACAAAGTACAGTATATGGAAAGTACAAAGTACAGTACACGAAAAGTATATGAACAAGTACAGTACATGAAAGGAAAGTAATATGAAAAGTATAACGAGGAAAACAATATATGAAAATAGTACATAGGCAATTTTTATGAAACAATACATGAATACGAGTATATGATAACGATTACATGATAACGATACATGAAAATAGAACATAACAAGCGGTATAGTATATAACCATGAAAGTAATATATGTATACGAATATGACATACACGAATAGGATATGTAATATGAACCATTAGAAGAGAATAGAATCAAATGATAGAGTACTAGAATAAATAAATGATATGAAAGGTTATATGTCAAACGTCACATGATAGAAGTGTACATTATATGAAAATGATAAGATAAGTGTATTTGTTGAGACGATCATAGTTATTGATGCGTCCCATGTATATTTTCCCACTAAGCGTAAAGCAGCACGGGTTTAATCCGTGTAGGTACGACGAGAAGACAGGATAGAGGACGGGACATCCCGTCGGCGAGAGCGAGGGACCCGGCTGAGATAGGTGCTCACCGCACTTTGTACGCAAATCTCTGTATTTTGAATGGGGTATAAGCTTTGTTTATTGAGAAGTAATGGGACTCGGTGTATAGAACATGAATACCACTATGGTGGTATGTATAATGTATATGTAAAGAATTTTTTTATTATTACAGGAAATTGTGCATATGAATGAAAAGCAGTCACAGTGTCGGCTCGAAAGAAAATGTTGAAGAGTCCAGTCGAAGTGTGACACCCTCGCTTGACACCTAAGCCAGATTCGGGTTGAAGCGTCTAGTAGGCTTTAGACTAACAAACCTTCATAGAGGTTGTTGTTCTTTGCTTGCTACCACCCATGTAGCGAGTGTTGTTCTTTGCCACCGTCGCCTGTTGGTGCAGAGTGGGAGCCGGGGGGGGAGGGGTTAAAGTAATCTCTGGGGTTTGGGGCACGTGATCTCAGGCCCTCGAGGAGGAGGGACCCGACTCAGTGGCGGGTCATTATTTAGATTGGTCGGAAGGATACGGGCGTAGTCACCATCATTGCACGGGTGAGGACGGTGCATTTGCTACCATTACTTGAACTAGTCTGTGATGGACTAGGGAGGAATGAGTAACCTCCTAGGGGTTTCGAGGCCACATCATCCTTTGACTACGTAGGAGGAGGGGACTCGATGGTCGAGACGGCACTTGCCGTTGGAAGAGGAGTAGATGACACACGGAGCATCCCGGGATATGAGTGCTAGTCTTAGAGGAAGGAGAATCGAGGAGTAGTACACTTTACTACTTATGATGTGATGATTGCACTTGCGCACATAGGCATATTATTTTATAAACAATTCAACGCTTATCATCAAGATTGTCTATATCTTTGTCTCCGGTGTTCTACAAGAAGATGGCTACTTCGAAGATAAAGATTGATGAAGATTTGATGGTTTAAGCTCATGGAATCTCGGGGCCAAGATACTTAGGGAGCTGATGAGTCTTAAACTCATATATTTTTAATCCATTTTTCTGGATTATTTTTATTATATTCAGATCTGTTTTAATGTCAAATTATGGAATATTCACCAACTTTGTGTTTTGCAGGTTTTAATTCAAAAAGGAGAAAATTCGCTGAAAGAAGAGAAAAAGCAATTGCGGCCGATCCCATGTCAGACCAGTTTTGTGTGTTGCGACAAACATCGAAGCAAAAAGCAAGACTACGTCACTGATGATATTTCCTTTGTCGCAACACAAGGTCTGAGATATTGACGGATAGGCTGTCGCATTAAAAGGCGGTGTGTCGCGATAGAAAATGGGAAGAATCCCAACAAGTCAATTTGAAGACGAAGAAAGTTTATGTTGCGACGAGGTTTTTCGGTGGGATGTTAACACGGGGAAAAGAATTTGTTGCGACAAAAGTCATGTCGCGACAAATGAAACATGTAGAAAAGCATAAGTGCATCGCGACAAAGGATCTTCTGTCATAACGCGGTGTACAACATGGAAAAGCTTGTTGAGGCAGAATAAAACGAAAGACCTGCATCGGCGAGGTAATGTATGTTGTAGCCTTAAAGAAGAAGTATCTGTCGTGACAAGGTGATGTATGTCGCGACGTTGAAGGAAGAAAGAAGAAACTTTGGTTGCGACAGATAAACAAGGTCGCAGCACGTGATGCTGCCAGTGAAGGCGGCTTAGTGCTGATAAAGAGAATCGATGTTGCGACATACTTGGAATTTGAAGAGATGTTTCTATGTCGCGACAGGGATCTTAAGGTCGTGACATAGAGATAAGTTGAACATTGATAAACAAGGTCGCGATAGACTTTTCTATGTCGTGATAAAGATTCCAACACAAGGAAGAGAGTTTTATCGCGACATAACAAACTTAAATGCGACCTGAAAAATAAAACCCGAATCTGAAAAGTCACATCACGACATAAAAACTATGTCGTGACAGAAAACATCGACAACATTAAGAGGTATGTACTTAAGATCAAAATAATTTGAAACAAGAAATTAGGTTAAGTGGCGATAAGACTCTGTCACGACGGACTTCTGATCATGACAAAATGCGATGAATAATGAGCATTATTGTAGCAAAGAACCGAAGCGAAATGTTCACGCGACATAAAAGCGGGTGTGATACCAATTACGAAGAAGGCATAGAAACAGCATCCGACACAATTGTCGATATCGTAATATAACTATTCCAGTAACCAAACATAAGATTGGCCTGACATAGAGCGGATAAAAATATGGCGGACCTTGCCAGAGCCAGTTGTTAAGAGCGAAAGAAGATGCACCGTGACGGAATGAATATCTTTGAAGAAAGGAATCTTTGTCGCTGGCCCGAATCGAAGGAGCCACGGGGAGGCGGTCGCGATAGACTGCGCATCTTTGCGATAGAGACATGCGATGAAAATTTAAAACTTTGTCACAACAAAACTTTCAGGTTGCGACAGAGAATGCAATATGGGCCAAAATTTTGGGGATCCACAATGTAGCCTTGAATTTAGGGCCTAAACTTCTTGGGCTCTATAAAAAGAAACAATTTGAATAGTCACAAGATAAAAATCCACATTTAATTCTAGGGTTATTGTTGTGACCTAATCATTAACTGTCACGACACACGAAGAGAAACAATCATTTATTGAGCCATTGGCGAACTGGCGTTTCATGAAAAAACCCGCCTCCTTCGATTGCCTCGCATCCATTCATACCATCACCGAGTTCCATTTCTTCCTTTCTTCAAAATCTCAAAACCCTAAACCCCAAACCGAGATCTCACAAATGGCAGAACCCCAAAACTTAGTCCCAAATCTCAGTGAGATGATGGAAGAATATGGAGCGGGTGAAGTGGAGGTTCATCTGGAACCTCAGACAGAAACAACCCCCGATTAGCGAGAACCCGGAAAGGCGAGAAAGGAACAAGCCGGCTGGGAGAAAGGAAGAAAGCGAAAAGAGTTGAACAAAGTAGAGCTGAGCAAGCTGAAGAATCTGAAGACAATAAAGCATTCATTTCAGACGAAGCCTACTCCTTATGGGAGAAGAATCTTAGTGACAAAGGGTTTATCAGAGAAAGGAGGTTCGGTACATTCATCTCACCCTTTGTAGAGATAATAGAAAAAGGGTGGGCTTGTTTGCAAACACAAACCACAGCTTCTTTGCAATGTCGAGGAGTTCTATGCCCGACATGATAGAGATGAAAAGAGAGAGGATTCAATATGCGTCGAGAGGAATATGGGTTCCCATGGGCCGCGAAAGGATTAATGAAGTTCTCAAATCAAAGATCCTAAGAATGGATCTAAGTAAAAGCGCTTAGAGAACCGACCATGAGGGTGTAAATTCTGACGCGGGAAAGGGAAAGTGGATTACCTTGAGAAGAATCCCCGTAGATCCATCGATAGAGGCTCACTAACAAAGGAAGAATTTAAGGCAGTGGTTTTATTTCATTACTTCTGTTATAATTCCCACAAAGCATCTGAGTACTATAAGGGAGCAAAAAGCCATCATCTTGTATGCCTTACTGAAGGGATACAAGTTCGATGTGGGGAAGATAATAGAATCATCCATAAGGTGCTTCCATAAGAATGTAAAAGGGGTAATCCTCAGTAAACCCTTGATTGCGGACTTTGTATTTTGTTTGGAGTTAAGCAGACATGGGCGGAGGAAGAGCACAATCTAAGGGTTTCTCCCTTAACAATGACAAGGGGTGATAAAAGATTTGAGAGCATAAGAGGAAAGAAATGGAGATTGTGGAAGTGGCAGAGGAGCCTGAGGAAGAAGAAAATGAATAGTTAGGGATGGAACAAATCCTAGATGAGGGCGTAGCGGAGGAGATACGAGGCTTGAGAAGAAGTCCATTAATTTACTCACCTCACGAGGAGTAAAGCGGACCTTTGTTGAACCATCGAGTGTTCCCGAGAGCAATCAATCTGAAGTATGGAGATGTTGGTAACTTGATGAAAAGGGAAATGGAGGAAGAAGAGATGGGAACAACAATGAAGATCGGAGAGGAGTTTCTGAAATTTTGACTTCATAAGGTGGGGCAATGCTCAAACAAAGACATGAGGAATGGAAGAGAAGAAATGAAAGGAGAGAGAGAGAGGTGAAATTAAATTTTGGACTAAAAAATGAGGCCTTACGATGGACGGCTAAAGAGATGAAGATGTGCTTTCATTTTGGAAAGAGGAAAATGGAATGGTATGTTGCGGGAAGGCGGAGGGGTTGAATATCTACACAGGAACAATTCGATGAATTTGGGAGCGATGGGAAGAGAGACAAGAGCTAGAGATGGATAACAATTACAAGTAGAAATTGTGGAATGATGCAGGCCAATTGAATTGAACTTAGTGAACATACCTGATGTACTCACGAATTTGAAGGATCTATGATTACCAACGGTATTAAGCAAGATCAATTGATCACCCTAGTGGAGTACACCAATGATTATTGCCTCTTTAACGGGGAAGAACCACCAGCAAAAGAAAAGCTAGACATCTCCATCCCCAAGTTTCCTCCATCTCTAGCTAGCTTTAACCATGAACCTTCAAACCTTCAAACTTCCAAATCTTACAAAGAAGGAGATGAACCCTTGTATTCTTTTATCTCTCCAAACAAAATATGTAATCATCCCTCTTCATAAAAGTTCAAAACCAGTTATTGAAAAATTATGTGTTCAATTTTGTTTTTAATTGTTTAGTGTTGTATCTGCTTAATTTTCTTTGTTTCATGATTGATGATTACTTAGTTGAATAATTAAGAAACCACCTACCTGAATCAAATTGTCTAATTTGCTAAAGCATGTTTGGTTGAAATGAAATAATGAAATTGTGTGTGAGTTTTAGTTTTTTGTTTGAATCTGAATCAAAAAATATGAACTTCTTGATTGATTAAAAGCAAACAATGACAAATCTCAAAGCCAAACAAACCATTGATAGATGCATTGTGGTAGGCTTCACTAAATTGGAAAAGGAAGTTGCGGTTTAGCCAGAATGAAGTTGAATGTTAAGATTTAGGAAGATGTACTCAATAGAAAGCATAAATAAGTCTTTTGAGACTGTTTGTGTGAACAATAAGGTCAGTAAAAATCAAAAAACAATGCACATGGTAAAAGTAATTCCTTAACAAATTGTGAAAGATTAGGGACATCTTCTGGGTTCATTCACAGTCAAATAGTCCAATGTCCTAGAACTTGTTAGATTATTAGTCAAAATGAATTCTGACAATACTATGAGAGTATATAGGCCATCCTTGAAGTTTGGGCCCCTTCCAGCTACCCTCATGTATGCTAAGCAGTATCTAGTTCGAGTTGAAGGCGGAATTGTCTAATTTCTTCATTAAACCAGCAATTAAAGCCTTAAAACCCTTCCTTTATTTTAATCCTACAGTAAAGAACCCTTTATTACCTAGGTTTCAGTACAAGAACTTCAAAATGCAGAAAAAGGGCAAGATTAGGGAATGTTATTTTGATTTGAAAGCGAAAAACAAGAATGGAGGATGGAAAAAGAGAACAAATGAAGGAAGGAAGAAATGCGGAGAAGAAGTCAAAGGGTATAAGCTTGTCAAATTGGAATAAGTTTTGTCTTGTAGGCCTCTCTTGAACAATTAAGTTCATAGGGGTGTTTTGCACCTAGCACCCTAATGCCGGCGGGTATGGGACTCACAGCCGAGTTCTCTAAGTGGTAGAAAGCCTAAAAGACAAGACATTACACTATTCCACAAAAAATCTTGACAAGTAAAAAGAAAAGAAAAGTTGCAAAAATACCAAGATGAGAGTATGTAGTATCATACATCAAGATCAAGTTTGGGGGAATATTATCTGACATTAGTGGGAAAGAAAGGGATGGAGGATAGAGGCAAAGATGCAAAAATTGAAGATTGGAATATGGGTAATTTTTAGCCTAAATTCTCCAATTATCACCAATTACCTAAGGCAAAGGCTTACAAGCCTAAAGGCTAATTGATCTTGAAGGTTGTACTTGTCCTACATTAGTGGAGACTAATATGAAAACAGAGCATATGATTTTGAAGAACTAAGAAAAATACGTGCTTGTGGCGGAAGATTAGCTAATGTTGCACTTGAAAGAGAGAGAGAGGGAAAAAAGAAATAATCACACTTACAAATAAGGATTAAGTGACTACAAATTGTTTGCATTTGAGAAATCATTAGTTTGTTTTTAAGATAGTAATTGAAGAATTTTCATGTTATGAATTGAAAACTAAATTTGAAACATCTTTGCAATTAACTAGTTTCAATTCCAAGTTGAGAGTTTAAAAGGATTGCAATAGAAAACAAAAAAATGTCCCTAAAAATAAAGCTAAATTGTTTTGAGGACAAACAAAATTTTATTTTCTTTGTAGGGACAAAAGCAAAACTTACAAAGTTTGGGAATTTGATGAGTCTTAAACTCATATATTTTAATCCATTTTAAGCTTTTTTTAGTATATTTAGATATGTTTAATGAAATTATGGAATATTCACCTTTGTGTTTTGTAGGTTTTAATTGAAAAGGAGAAAATTTGTGAAAGAAGAGAAAAGAGTAATTACGGCCCGATCACATGTCATGCGAGTTTGTGTGTAGCTGTCAAGCAAATAGCAAAGGAACTCTGTCACAACAGCCCTTTCCTCTGTCGTAACACAAAGTGCGAATATTGAGATGAGCTCTGTCGCGACAAAAGGCTTAGTGTGTCGACGAAAATGGAAAAAGAATCCTAACAAGTTAGGCGAGAAGAAAGTTTATGTTGCTGACAGGTTTTGCGGCAAGATGTCGAGCCAGAGGGAAGAATTTGTTGCGACAAAGAAGCTCTGTTCGCGACCGATAAACGGCGAGAAGAAATTTTGTCATGACCAGGGATCTCTATCCGCGACAGTTATTACAACATGGAAGCGTGAGGCGGAGAAGAACTTGAAAGACCTGCATTGCGGCGGTAATGTATGTCGTGACAGCGAAGAAGAAGTCTGCATTCTTGACAAGGTGATGTATGTCATGGCGTTGAAGGAATAGAAACTGCTGGTTGCAGCGGATAAACAAGGTGGCGACATGTGATGCTTACTTAGTGGTGACACAGTTCGCGATAAAAGAATCGATGTGCGACATACTTCAAGCTGAAGAGATGTTTCTATGTCGTGACAGGGATCTTAAGGTCGTGACACAAAGATAAGTAGAACACTGATAAACAAGGTCGCGACAGACTTTTCTATGTCGCGATAAAGATTTATACAAAGGAAGAGAGGTCTTGTCACGACATAACAAGCTAGACCATGACATAAAGATAAAGGCCCGAATATAGAAAAACTTGTCGCGACATAAAAGCAGTCATGACAGGAAAACATTGACAACACGAAGGCTATGTCGTAGATTAAAATGAAGTTCTGACAAGAAATGAGTTAAGTAGCCTTGATGTAAAGCCAGAAAATTTTAATTTTAAAGAAAAGGAGTAAAATGGTAATTGATTGAAATAAGAATTTTAAGGTCTCGGATGTGAAACAGACTTCAGATTGGAATCGTCCCGAAATCAGCTACCATGTCGGATTAAATCCAAGTGCGGGATCGTTTGGGAATTGCGTATTTTGAGCAATTGGAGCGAATGAGTAAATAACCCAGTGGCATGAGTCCACCACATGGATGCAGCCTGGAAATAGAGTACGTGTCTGGGGAAAGTAGTCTTGCGAGGGTAAATCTTTAGTGGATGCAGGTATCTTGGATAGGCTTTGCATGGCAGGAATTTAGTGGGAAGGAATGTGGAGTTGGGAGACCGAGTGGAAAGGGAAGGTGTCAAGAGGCTTAGGAGGGGTGTATCTCTAAATAGAGGAAAAGACTGATCCGGTGGGGGGAGAAAAAGAGAGTGATAGGAGAGAGACTCCGCTTCTCTCTAAATTTCCGGCAGTGGATAAACGGTTTCAAGCGGAGCAAGAGGGAAAGTTCATGCTGACAAGGAACCGCATAAGCCGGAGTTAGGGAGTTTAATAAAACTCAAACGGTAGGTCTTCCTCCTACCTGGTTCCTTCTCTACTAAGGGTTGTGTGGTGGTTGTAACTATGCCTAGGAATGTTTGGTTGTATTTTGTACCATGAGAAGAGCGCATTGAGGTAGCATACATAAGCAGATTTAGAACCGATTTTGGGTAGGAAAGAAGTGGAATGTGGTGGTGAGCCTTCTGACTAGAATTAGCCTCATCAATGAAATTGATGCTAGGCTAATTTCCCGATTTGGACCTCTGTAGACTAAGTTATAGTCCTTTTCGCATTTGTCGGCCATTAAATACTGGTGGTCGGTTACGCCAATTAGTCCAACTAGCGGACCTTAAAATGGATTTTGGGTCAGAAATAAAACGAATCTGAAGTGAATCCTTCTGATAAGTTGTAGCCCCATCAATGAACTGATGTTAGGCTTTTACTGAATTTCTCGATTCGGACTCTTGTAGACCAAGTTATGGTCTTTTTACCTGCGAGCGGTCAAATGGGCGAGGGTGGATCGAGTGGTCGTCAAGCGGTGGTCGTCCATGAGCGGTGGTCGTCAGAGCAAAGGGTCGTCAAACGTGTGGGTGAGCGATTAATCGTGAGCGTTGGTGGTCAAACGGTGGTCGATCCAACGTTGGTAGATCAAAAATTACGTCAAACAGGGGGTGTGGCGATTAATCGATGAAGCGGTGGTCGTCGATGAAGCGATGGTCGTCGAAGCGGTGAGAAATTCGTCCGGCGTGACGATTAATTACCGTCAACGGTGAGAAATTCGTCCATGAGCGATGGTCGTCAAGCGATGAAGTCGTCAATGAGCATTGGTCGTCAAGAGAATTCGTCAATGAGCGATGGTGTCCCGAAGTGCGTCCATGAGCGATTAGTCGTCAACGGTGAGGTGATCCGTGAAGGCGTGGTCACCGTCGAAAACGGTGAGGAGTGCGTCCAGCGAGCGGTGGTCGT
This sequence comes from Tetrastigma voinierianum, assembly GCA_016808115.1. NCBI lineage: Eukaryota > Viridiplantae > Streptophyta > Magnoliopsida > Vitales > Vitaceae > Tetrastigma > Tetrastigma voinierianum. Next base: position 56,462 of record JAEQBH010001745.1, read on the forward strand.
CGAGCGATGGTCGTCGATGACGATGGTAAATCGAAGTCGTCAATGAACGATTGATATCAAGTGCGATCCATGAGCCGGTGTTCGTCAAGCGGTGAGGGTCGTCCATGAGCGGTGGTCGTCGAAGCGATTGCGAAGTCGTCGATGGCGATCGTGCCGTCAGAGGGTCGTCCGTGAGCGGTGTTCGTCAAGTTGTCGCGCGGCCTCGGCGAGGAAGGTCATATCTCGCCGTTTAGACTCGATTTGGGTGTTCTTGGACTTCATGGAAAGCCCGTGGTAAACTCTCATTGGGACCTCTTGAAGGCCCAGTGGGTGCCTAAGCCGGCCGAAGCGGCGTCGATCCAAGTGAGTAGGCTGCCCGGGTGAGGCGGTTTAGTCATGCGTGACCCCAACTTGAGCCATAACTTTGCCAGTCGAATTCGATTTAAATGTTCTTTGACTCTATAGAAAGCCCGCTGGTCAGATTCAGCCAATGTTCCTGTGGAGGACATTGTCCAATCAGGCATGTTAGTTCTGACCAGTTCAGTTGTGTGTTAGGGCTTTAGTTGATAACATGCAGTGTGGAATATGACATGTTGATATATGCTGTGTGACATTTTAACAGGCATGCTTAATCTTAAATATGAGGCATGGATAATGTCGCAGAAGAAAATGTATTGCATATGGGTGATTATGTATATGCAACTAGCGCATAATGGCATCGCATGCGAAGACATCGCATGACATGGGTGTGAGTGCATGATGGATCGACGGGTTAGGTGTCACGGGTACAGTTATGGGTCAAAAATTTGTGTATGGTACTGATTGATGGACTCGGGAAATGGATGAGGTGATGAGTCAAACGGTTTTTGAAACTAATGGAAATAAATATAAGTGTGCTTGGGCATAGCAAGATGGGGTAGACACAGGTGAAAGGCCGGAAATGTTATTCACGGTTAGACATGATTCCCGGCGATGCAAGTTCGTAAAAATGTTGGAACGGCGCGCGGCGTCCGGCGGTGAAAGCCGAAAATCGTTATTACAAATAACTAACTGCAATTTTACAAGTCAAATGTGCATTGGAGGTGTTTCCAATGGGTTCTGAGTGTAAAGAAAAACAAAAGTTCTTGTTTGGAAAAAGGTCATTGGTGGAATAAAATGACGGTTGGTATTTCACACTCGCCCTAGGCAGGTGTAGGGAGTCGATGTGATAGCACTTTCAGGATATGGGCATGAGGACATTCATGCAGTGACATTCTTAGGCATCTTACTTGAGATGTGTTTTCTATGCAATCATTGCATGGCGCACTTAGGTGGGAGTAACCCTTGTAGGGAGATTACTACTCTTGAGCTGCTCACCAGTGTAGGACCCCACTTTTTGGTACAGAAGCGGGTGCTCCATCCAGTAGTGAGTGTGAAGGCGGGTTGTGGCCTTGAGCAGCATTTTGTAAAAATATATTAGAACAATATAGTTTCATATATTTTGGGTATGGAAGTGAGAAGTACATCGAACTCTTGTATGAAAAAAAAAATAAATAAATAAAAATGAATGACCCCGAAAGGATTTGGGCGTCACGGCTTAGTATCAGGCTTAGGTATACGAATACTGAGGCCCGGTGGGGCATGGGTCTAGAACATCTTTGTTATTAGTGGAACATCACGACTTGGTATAGCTGGTGTTGGAGCTTGATGTGATAGTGACCAGTGCTTTCGAAATTGGATGTATCGGATCATAGTTGGGTATCGAGGTCTAGGTAAGGAGTTACCAGGAGTCCAGGACAGTTAGATCACGGCCATGCATTTTGTGTTTCTTGTGTATGCTTTGATTGTTTAATGTGAATTATATATGTGGTAAATGTATGTGGAAAACAAAAAAGAGCACTTAGGGTTTGGAAAACATAATGAACATGGAATTTAATAACTCTTTGCCATTTGACATGTGTAGATGGCAAGTCGGTCGGCGTAGAGGTCACCCAGGTGCAGTCGGGCACCACACAGTTTTGTCGGGAGGCCTTCATAGGAGCCCGTGGGTCGCTGCGTATTGCTTGCCACACGAGGCTGATGCGACTAAGTCGAGGGGAGGTGCGGTAACCTCCGAGGAGGTTCAAAGGCACATCATCCTCCGACGTTCTGAGGAGGAGGGACCTATAGTAGCCGACCATTGGTTTTTCGGTCGGATTGAGGAGGATTCTCGGGGCAATGGAGATCACCTCCCGATGCGCTACTCGGATTCTGGCTTCATTCCGGCGAGGTGGAGTCCACGGATGCGGTGGGAGTGGGTCACGACTTCCAGGGACTGGGAGACTATGTCATGGGATGATTTTCGTAGACTATTCATGGGGAAATATTTTCCGGCTTCCGCTAGACATGCGAAGGCCCGAGAGTTCCTTGGTGAGGCGGGGACGATGGCCGTCTTGGAGTGCGTGGCGGATTCACGAGGTTGTACGTTTAGGGGATGATTATGTGGCCACTGACGCGGCCAAAGTCAGGAGGTTTGAGGATGGGCTGAAGTTGTCCATCCGAGGCAAGATTGTGGGGCGCCAACCTCTGAGACATGGACTCGATGAGTCGGTCTGACCTTGATCATTGAAGCGAGAGATAGAAACGCCGCAGACATCAGAGATGCGAGGTGCTAAGCGTGAAGGAAGGAGAGTCAGTCTTCTTCGAGTTCGGAAAGAGCGAAGGCTTCCAGGTTCCGCAGTTTGAGCCGCGTACCGGGGCGAAGCACGATCTAGGGTTCTTAGTCGGGAGGGTCGGCGGGGCCAGGTGACATGTTTCTATTGCCCCATCAGCGGGCATATGAAGCGGGATTGCCGCAGGCATGGATCGGGGTTTGGGCCAGACGCGGTCCCGGTCATCGATGGGACGGGCGCGGACCGCGGTTTGTTCCTCCACCCCCGGTATGGGTCGAACCGATGCTCCAGTCCAGGTGTTATGCGAGCACCTCATTGCCTGAGGAGCCCAGGCGGAGGGTCAGGGCATGGGTCGGCGAGGACGGGGCCATGGCGGACACCGGGGGTTCGGGGGCGATGTCTACGCCATCACCTGCCGTGAGCCCGGCGGTCGGTCGGCTATCTGAGGGTATGTTTACGTTATCTCGCTATGGGCCGAGGTGTTATTTGATTAGTTATCGCATTCATTCATGTTGCATCAGTTGTGATAGAGTTGGGCTTAGAGGTTGGGGCATTGGAGGAGCCATTGTATGTGAGTTCTCCAGGGATTGGGCGAGGATAGGGATGATTTATCGTGGTTGAGTTTGAGATCTCACGGGATTCTACTCACGAGTGGACTGAGGGGGTCATGGACATGTCAGAATTTGACGTCATCCTTGGAATGGATTGGCTGACAGCTTATAGAGTTGTCATGGATTGTGAGCGTAGGAGGATTACTGCCTACACACAGGACGGTACTTGTGTTGTGTTTCAGGGGGACAAGCATGTTGTTTTGCCCGAGACCCGGTTGTGCGAGTCGGATGTAGGACGGGTTGGCGGGTTGGAGTATGACCTTACCTTTAGAGGGCCGTGAGACCAGGACTTAGATCTACCTCGAGTAGTGCGTGGTATGAGGATGTTTTTCGGATGAGCTCTGGGATTGCCTCCGCGAGGATGTAGACTTCCGTATTGAGCTACACCCTGGCACGTCGCCCATCTCTATGACTCGCGCCGGATGGCCCAGTTGAGTTCTGAGGAACTTCGAGGTCAGTTCTGAGGTTATTGAATGAAGTTTATTAGACGAAACACTTCACCATGGGGCGCTCGGTCTGTTTGCGAAAGAAGGACAAGACCCTTCGGTGTGCATTGATTATCGACGAGTTGAGCAGGGTTCACGATCAAGAATCGGTACGTGCAGGATTAGTGGTGTTTGTTCGGTTGGGAGGGCGCGAGTCTACTCCCAAGATAGACCATGCGAAAAGTTTACCATCGGTGAGGGGTTAGGGATCACGGATATCCTAAGGCGACGTAGGACACGCGGCACTATGGAGTTTACGATTGATGCCCTTCGGATTGGCCAGATGCGCCGGCGACATTTCATGGATCTCATGCATGGGATATTCTGACCCTATTTAAGGATCGGTTTGTAAATTAGTCTTTGTGGATGACATCTTGATGTACTCCCGGTCGAGTGGGAGCATGAGTATCACTTGAGGATCGTTTACGAGTTGTTGAGACCAACCGGTATGCGCCAAGTTGATGTAAGTGCGAGGTTACGGCTTGCGAGGTTAGATTTGGGACCGTAGTGTCGGCCTCGGGAGTGTCGGTCGACCGAGGAGAAGGTCGAAGTGTGATGGAAGAGGCGAAGTCAGTCTTCGAGATCGTGGTTTCTTGGGATTGGTTGGGTATTCACCGGAGGTTCGCGGGGATTTCTCGGTTAGCGGCTATGACTAGGTTGACCGGAAGGAGGTGGGTTGATTAGGATGGCCGTCTCGGAGGCATTCCGGGAGTTGAGGAGGAGACTCCGCCGGCTCCCATTTTGATAGTTAGGACGAGGAGACGAGGATACAGTGTATTGTGATGCATCGAGGGCGGATTAGGATGTGTTTGATGCGGTCAGGTAGTAACTTATGGTTCACTTGATTAAGGAGATCATGAGCGAAGTACCCCCTCACGACATGGAGTTGGCAGCCATAGTCTTCGCCTTGAAGATTTGGCGCCACTACTTATACGGCGAGGAGTTGAGATTGTTATAGGACCATAAGAAGTCACGAAGTATATTTTCACTTGATTGGGACCTCAATATGAGGAGCACGCGGATGGATGGAGTTCTGGGGATTATGACTTCACTGCATTACCATCCATTAAGGCAAATGTAATTAATGATGCACTCGGTCGGAAATGCAGAGGGCGTTAGCTAGTATAGCTTCTCGGGAGTGGCGGATACTCGAGACCGTGGGACGAGTTTGGGCTCTGATCTGTGGCAGACTCAAGTACAACAGGGAGTTTAGTAGCTAGGCTACGTTGACGGAGTGATTGAATCCCGAGTGGCGGGACGGAGATATGAGTGTCCATGTCGGGGACAAAGTCTGATCGGGAATGCGGTGAGGGCTGGGCCCGAAATTCACGTAGATGGAAGTGCTGCGATATAGGGGGCCGGGTAGTGGTTCCCGGTGTGGAATTTGAGAGAGGAGATTCTCGGGGGTTTCTTTGCTCTCGATTTGTACATCCAGTGTACGAAGATGTACCGGGATCTTCGTCGCCGATGTGTGGAGTGGGATGAAGAGACCGCGTAGGAGACTTTGTTGTGATGTCTCACATGTCGTGATTAAATTTGAGCACCGGAAGCGGCGGGGCTACTTGACCATTGGAGGTGGGCGGAGTGGAAGTTGGGCATGTCATGATGGATTTGTGTGCCTGCTGACATCGCGAGGAGACATGATGCGGTATGGGTGATGAGTGGACCGACTCCGCGAGAAATCGGCACATTTTCTAGCCGTGCGGATGACGCTGAATTGAGGAAGTGCAGGTTGTATATTCGAGAGATGGTCAGGCTACATGGAGTACCGATTATCCATAGTCTCGGATAGAGACCGAGGTTCTGGCGCACTTTGGAAGAGTTTCCAAAAATTTATGGAGCATAGCGGTGACCATGAGTCTGACGTTTCACCCCTCAGACGGATGGTCGGTCGAGAGGACTATCTTGGTGTTAGAGGACATCTTGCGACAGTCTGAGATCATAAGGGTAGTTGGGAAGAGCACTTGCCCTTAGTGGAATTCGCCTACAACAATAGTTATCGAGGGCGAGTATCACGGATGGCACCTGCGAGGCTTTTGTACGGAGGCCATCTTAGATCCAGATTTCTTCGGGCCGAGTAGGAGAGAGCTCAAATTGCGGCGGATTTGATTAGAGACACCTACGAGGAAGGTGGGTGATACGACAACGTCTTCTCACGGCACGAGGCCGGCGAAGAGTTATCTGGGACCGAGGCGACGTCGACCCTTAGAGTTGAGGTTGGTGATCACGTTCTCTTGACGATGCCTAAGAGAGGTGAATTAGGATTAGCGCGTGGGAAGCTATCGTAGGGAATTTATTGGGCCTTCGAGATGCTTTCGAAAGGGTGGGCATTAAGCGTGCAGTTGGCTACTAGCCCGATATGTCGGGTGTTCATGAAGTATTCCGTCTCCATGCTCAGAAGGTACACTCGATCGGCTCATGTAGTGGATTGGGAAAAGATTGAGATTAATACGAGATGGAACCTTTGAGGAGGGACCGGTCGCTCATCAATAGATAGCGAAGTCGGGTTTAGGAGCGCAAGACCGTGAAATTTTACAGTGAGTCTTGTAGCAACAGGTAGATGGAGGAGCGACATGGGAGCGAGAGGACAACATCAAGATTTTTATCCGCCTTTGTTTAGGGATGAAGGTGCAGCCGTGTAGTGATTTAATAAGCCCAAATGACTAGTTTACATGCATGACATAGTACATGTTGCATAACGCATGTGAATTGTTGTGATTGAGTGGAATTTCGGAATGAAATTCTTTTAGAGAAGAATGTAAAACCAGAAAATTTTAATTTTAGAAAAGTAAAATGGTAATTTCGGTCAAATCCAGAATTTTTCTAGGTCTCGGATGATGAAACAGACTTCACCGTTGGAATCGTCCCCGAAATCTAGCTACCATGTCAGATTTCGTCAAGTGCGAGACCGGTTAGAGTGCACGTATTTCGAGCGATTAGACCGAATGAGTAAATGACAGTGGCATGAGGTCCACACCCACATGGATGCATGCAAATAGGCTACGTGTCTAAGGGAAAGTAGTCTTGCATGAGGGTAAATGCTAGTGGATGCTAGGTGTCTTGGATAGGCTTTGCATGAGGAATTTAGTGATGGGAAGGAATGTGGGTTGGGAGACGAGTGGAAAGGAAGGTGTCGAGGCTTAGGAGAACATGCTCTCTAAATAGAGGGAAAGACTGATCCGATTGGGGGAAAAGAGAGTGATAGAGAGACTCCACCTTCTCTCTAAATTTCCCGGCGATCGGGCCCAGAAGCGGTTTCAAGCGGAAGCGGAGGAAGAGTTCAACCTTACGACAAGGGCTTGCGCCAGAGCAGGAGTTGGGGAGTTTGGCAAAACTCGAGGTGGAGTCTTCTCCTACCTTGGTTCCTTTCTACCCTAAGGGTTGTGGTGGTTGTGTATGCCCTACGGGAATGTTTGGTTGTCTTTGTACCATGAGAAGCTGCCACGTTGAGGTAGCATACATAAACCGGAATTTAGAACCGATTTTTGGGTAGGAAAGAAGTGGAATGGTGGTGAGTCCTTCCTGATAAATTGTACTCATCAATAAAGTGATGCTAGGCTTTTAATTTGATTTGGACCTCTGTAGACTAAGTTATAGTCCTTTTCTTGTTGTCGACCCAGCTAAATCTGGTCGGTCGGTTACCTTAATTCGGGTCAGCTAACTCCGGACCTTAAAATGGATTTTTTTGGGTCAGAAATAAAGCAGATCTGGGAAATTAGATCCTTCTGATAAATTTGTAGCCCCATCAATGAACTTGATGTTAGGCTTTGAATTTCTCGATTCGGACTCTTGTAGACCAAGTTATGGTCTTTTTACTGCGAGGCGGTCAAATGGGCGAAATTCGTCAAGAGTGGTCGTCAAGCGGTGAGGGTCGTCCATGAGCGGTGGTCGTCAAACAGGGGTCGATCAATTAGCCGGTGAGCGATTAATCGAGTGAGCGGTGGTGTCGCGGTGGTAGATCGACAGTGGTCGATCGAAATTCGTCGAGCAAGGTCGTCAGCGATTATTAGGTGAGCGATGTCCGTCGAAATGAGGCAGTGGTGTGACGGTGGGTCGTCGTGAACGTGGGTGTCCGGTGGTCGATCATGAGCGGTGGTGCGTCAAGCGATTGAGGGTGCGATCAATGAGCGATTAATTCGTCCAAGAGGGGTCGTCAATGAACAGTGGTCGTCCAAGAGGGTAGTCATGAGCGGTGATGCCGTCGAAGCGGTGAAGTCGTCCGTGAGCGGTGGTCGTCGAGCGGTGGTCGTCCGTGAGCGATTAATTAGATCAAGCGGTGAGAGTGCGTCAATGAGCGTGGTGCGTCCAAGAGAATTAGTCAATGAGCAGTGGTCATCCAGAGAGTGCGTCCATGAGCGGTGGTGGAGTCAAGCGGTGAGGGTCGTCCGTGAGCGGTGGTCGTCAACCGGTGGTGGAGTCGATGAGCGGTGGTGCGTCGAGGTCGATCCGTAGGCGGTGTTCGTCAAAGTTGACTGCGCATGACCTCGACTTCGGAAGGTCATATCTCCTTCGTTTGAACTCCGATTTGGGTGTTCTTGGACTTCATGGAAGCCCATTGGTAAACTCTCCATTAGGACCTCTTGGAAGGGCGGGTGGGTGCAGCCGACCGGAAATGGCCGTCGGTCAGTGAGGTAGGCTGCCCGGGTGAGGCAGGTTTAGTCATCGTGACCCCCAACCCGGAAGGCCATAACTTTCTCATTAGAATTCGATTTGGGTGTTCTTTTTACTCTGGAAAGCCACATTAGTCAGATTTCCAGCCATGTTCACCGTGGAGGACATTGTCAATCAGGCATGTTAGTTGACCAGTTAGAGTTGTGTGTTAGGGCTTTAGTTGATAACATGCGGTGTGGAATATGACGCATGTTGATATATCTTGTGTGACATTTTAACGGGCATGTAATCTTAAATATGAGGCATGGATAATATGCATGAAAATGTGTGCATGGGTGATTATGTATATGCAACTAGCATAATAGCATCGCATGTGCACGAAGACATCGCATGACATGGGTGTGAGTGCATGGTACGGATCGGCACCGGGTTAGGTGTCACGGGTACACGGTTATGGGTCAAAAATTGTGTAGTGCGATTGATGGACTCGGGAAATGGGGCGAGTCAAATGAGTCAAACGGTTTTGAAACTAATGGAAATAAATATAAGTGTGCTTTGGGCATAGCAGATGGGGTAGACCCCCAGGGTGAAAGACCCCGAATGTTATTCACGGTTAGACATGATTCACAGCGTGCAAGTTCGTAAAAATGTTGGAGCAGCGCACGGCGTCCGTAGTGAAAACCCGAAAATCCATGGCCCACAAATAACTAAGCACAGCTGATTTTACCAAGTCAAATGTGCATTGGAGAATTGTTTCCGATAGGTTACAAATTCTTAAAAAAGAAAAGCAAAAAGTTCTTGTTTGGAAAAAGGTCATTAGTGGAATAAAATAGCGGTTGGTATTTCACACTCGCCCTAGGTAGGTGTGAAATTCGATAACTCGGGATATGGGCATGAGGACATTCATGCATTGACATTCATGTAGGCATCTTACTTGAATGTGTTTTCTATCTGATAATTGCATGTGCACTTAGGTGAGAGTAACCCTTATAGGAGATTACTACTGCGAGGCTTTGCTCACCCGATCGTCAGGACCCCCTTTTTTCAGGTACACGAGAAGACGGTGCTCCATCGAGGCCGTGAGTGTGAAGGCGGGTTGTGGCCTTGAGCGACATTTGTAGAAATATATTAGAGCTGATATAGTTTCATATATTTTGGGTATGGAAGTGAGTATCGAACTCTTGTATGAAAAAAATAAATAAATAAATAAAAATGAATGACCGAAAATTTGGCGTCACAAATAAGACTTCTGTCGTGATAGACTTTCTGGTCGCGTAATGCGACAATACAAGAAACATTATTGCGGCAAAATTAGCAGAAATGATGTGTGACATAAAAGCGGCTCGTGACACCAATTTGAAGAAATTGCATAGAAACACTATTGCGACACAATTGTCAATGTCGCAACATAACTATTTCAGTAACCATACATAAGATTGTCACGACATAGAATGGATAAAACGACAAACCCTACAAGACATATTGTTAAAGAGCCAAAGAAAGATCTGTTGCGATAGAGGAAACTCTGTCATGACATAATGAATATCTTTGAAGAATCTTATCGCGACGATGAAACTGTCGAATCAGAAGAGCACGAGGGCAGTCGCGACAGTCTTGCACATCTTTGCAATAGAATAGGATGAAGATTTAAAACTTTGTCGCAACAAAACTTTCAAGTCGCGATAGAGAATGCAATCTGGGCTAAAATTTTAGGGATCCACAATGTAGCCTCGAATTTAGGGCCCCGAACTTACGAGCTCTATAAAAGAACGATTTGAGGAAAGTGAGGCGGTCGAGTCGAATTTGAAAAACGAGCATACGGAGAGTTGAGGACTCTTTTGTATTATATTTTTCTTTTATTTTCTTTTATTTTTTTTCCTTTCTTCATAGATTAGATTTAGCGTAGAATTTCAATTTGTTTACTGGACCTGAAATAGTGAATTGTTCAGAAGTTTAGAAGTTGAATTAAATTGTTGAAGATCAATTCCGATTACTATTTGAATATAATGAAATCTAGATAAAGCTGGAATTCATTTCTTTCGATTCGATTACGATTACATTGGAAATTTCCTTATCGGTATTTCAATGTTCCACTTTGTGATCGGTTCTGAAAACACAACTTCCATGGGGAAGGTCGTGTGTTATGGTCTTTCACGCACGATTAGAAAGAAATTTCTTGGATTGAAATTTTGAGTTTATTTGAATGGTGATGTTCATGGTGGTGTTCCCGATATTAGTAACTAATACCCATATAGGGCTGTTATCGAAACACTGATTTCTAGGAGGTCCTACGGTGACACAGATGGAGATTCACGAGCATGGAGCGGATTACTTATGGGTATGCTGGACTAATATGAAGAACTAATGAGCTATGAAAGACTACTTAGATAAATCTTTAATCTACTCATGGTTTGAGATTGAGTTGAGTGATCTATCAATTTAATCAATTAGAGATCTCTCCTTGGTCTTGAGGAATGATTTTGATCCTGTGTTAGCTTAGATATAATCAAGGAAAGGGAGAACTCTTTAAGATCTCAAGGATGAGACATCATTCATCTTGTAGAAATCTGGAAATGACCTTGTCTTGGGAAGCAAGAAATCTACAATCATAAGAAATGGGGTATGAAGTATTGGAAAAGAAAAATACCCAAATCTTATGAAGAAATTCTAATTATAAGTAATTGATTAGACACATGAATCAGAAATGAACATGATTCTAATCGATTAAACGTATGGATTAAGGAGAAATCAAACTATACTGCCTCTTGACAAATTCATGATAGGGCGTTAGATTATGATGCGAGAATTGATAATTTCTAGCAGTGAAATCGATAATCATTTGATCCGAGTTTATGTTTAGGATTTTAGATTTTTCTTATTTACGATGTAGAAATTTAGATAGTAAAATTCTTAGTTAGATTCACGAAAATTCATGAATGGAAGTTCAAATAGTGTGGAACTTGAGTAGTTGGGGTAGTTGAACTTTAAATTCTTTTCAATCTCTTAGGGAATGATGTCCGGACTTATAAGTCCACTTTTATTACTTGTATGACATGTGCACTTGCAGCATTAAGACCAAACTAAATCTTCATTAAATTCATTGACAAATCCATTTTTATTATGGTCATACAAGTTATTTTTTGTCACATCAAGTTTATGGTGCCCTTACTAGGGATTAGCATATAGTCTTGTGATAATGGTATCATAAATTTGTATATATATATGATTTGGCTGGTCAACAGGAGCAAGCTACCATATTAGGATCTAGTCTTCTAACAAATGGATAAAGATAAAATAAGGATGATCTAATCCTCCAAGCTATCACATTAGAGTTGGAACCAAATTAGGTAACTTCTCTAAAAGGAAACTTGGGTTGCAAGTTTCCTAATTCCATTGGGATAGCTTAAAGGTAATGTTGGAGTCATATTAGGATAATGATTCAGCTTTATCAAGTCTTCCAAATACACAAATTCATAGGCTATAAATTCAAGCTTTTGGAAGAAGATCATCACATATTATACAATAGATCTTGAAGAAGAACGAGATTCATAGGGACGTGCTGAAGGAGTGTGGAGTGCAAATACTCAATTGAGGTATTGCACGTTAAAAATTTTTCACCTTATGTGAAAGATGATGTTTTGAATTTCTTCATCTTATCCATGTAATGTGGGTAATGGGTGTATGATGTTTTTGAAAGGGGAATGAAGGGAGTTCATTCTGAATTCCGCTATGAGGGATTAGGTTTCAAAAAGGGTTATGGGCAGAGAGAGAGTCTCATACCACATAAGACTAATTGTAACCTTGAATCATATTAGTGGAAATCATTACATCTGGGCACAGCCCCACGGACGTAGGCAGTCGCTAAACCACTTAAACATATTGTATGCACATGCACTTTATTTTATTGCATATATTTTATATCTGCCTTGCACACTCATAGTCCCATTGGACAGTCCGAATTTCTCGCACAAAGTTCGAACTTCCACAGTCCCAAAGTTAGGATTGTGGCCAAAAGCACACACTGATATCTGTTAATACTTAAAATATAAATTATTACCATTTTTCTTTTCTTAAAACGAATTAGACATCCAAACCAATATCATATAGCTTAAGAGCTATGTAGGTGAGCCTAAAAAATCTATTTGTGTGCACTAGTACTGTTCTTCTAAATGTTATAGAGAATGTTCTAACACAACAGAAACACTTATATAAATAATGTACATAAGATGAACATGAAAATAAAAAATTAAAGTGTGATACTACAAATTGGTAACCTAGTTCATTCAAGCCTATATCCGTGGGGCTATTATACCCTCCCACTACTTGGTTTTATACAAATAAGTTCCTCTTTACTCTGCTGTCTTCTCTTCCCTAATTCAGTTTCGTGAATTGCAAAACAAGATCCCCATGTTTCCTTTAACAATCACACCTAAGCTTGTCACCCCAACTCACATATACAAAAGATGTCTTTTTGTTATATACACTGATGATCACTCAATTCCCCTGAATACAAGTTGAACCCCCAGAAGCGAGATTGTTTCACACACCCCATTGAAAATATAATTATCGCTCCCCACACTAATATGAAACATAGCATGACAAATCAGGCCAAGAATATGCTCAAGCAAATTATCTGAACTAAATTCTCGCAATACGTTGTTGATTTTGCCGAAAAGAATTGCCATGCAACAAACCTAACAGAGTCTATCATATAGTTTAAGATAAGTTAGTTTAAAATTTAGAGTTAATTGGTCTCACAATATATTTTACAAATTTTTTTTTAGGATATATATATACATTATATAGAATGTGAGGTCCATTGAAACCATCGAAATCGTCTCAATATCAAGAGGGGAATGACGATAGCAGTGGGTGTGACAGTGATGAAGCCAAGAAACAAGTTGAGTGACAAAAAATGGCAAGAAACAAAAGTTGTGAGCAAAGAGAAGTAAAGATTCCATGCTTCACCACCCAATAATAGAACAAGACAAAGATCAGAAAAGAGTTTCCCCACGGTACCAAGAAACCCGCACCTCGTGACTTGGGGTTATTAATTAATATATATATATATATATATATATATATATATATATATATTTTTAATTCCTTCGCTGTTTGTTTATGCTTTTGTTGTTGAAACTTGAAACTTACAGACAGCTTCTCTGATGTATGATGTATGTTCCAGGCTACCACTCATTATAACCAAGCTATTATTTCAAGTGCTGGCAAGCTGTTGGTAAGAGTTAACTACGTCATTATTGACAAGACTTGATCAAGGAAGAAAATGGAGTTGTGGACTCAAACGTGAAAGAATATTTAATTTTATATTTCGGTTAATTGTTGTTTTTTTTCTTTATTTTTAGATAATTAGTGGAGTAGATGGAGTAGATTTAGGAATCCATTATATCCATCAGCATGCACATTTCAGTTCTTAGTTTTGTATTTAAAGCTTCATAATTATAGAAATAGAAAAAGGAAAAAGAAATTTGCTAATTATCTCTTCGTTAAACAAACAACCCACGACGGTTTTATTATTTGGCATTATCCTAAAGGGCAACCCACAAAGAGAGACTCAAAACTTTGGAGATCCATGTCAACAACATCCAAGAAGACATGACTAAGATGTTTACATTGAGTTGTAGGAAATTATCAGAATCCACGATTTCAGGGTAGAGTCGTGGCAGGGAGCCGTAGCGAGCGGGATAAATGACGGAAGAGCTGCAACCCAGTAATGTGCTCTGAGTGTGGGAGAGGGAAGGTTTTGGCTAGATCTCTAATGAAGTCAACGAGATCTCCATGGCCAATTCCAGGCAAAACATTGGAAAACTGGTCAAGGATGGTTTTGTTATATGGAAGCCAATTAAAATTCATACACGATCTTATGCACATCGGATGAAGGAGACTAAGCGAATGGAACATCATCATTATGACTATATTAAACGAAAGTGACGAGGACCAGGCAGGATACCCCTCGGGGTTCCGAGTCAGTCATCCCTAGTGGAATTCCATTGTACAAATCCCTAGGGGAATGCCTGAAAGGGACCCACCTAAAGAAGTAAACACCTGTGAGAACGCGATACCTGATTATAGAAAATCCACAGTAGTCACATCCAATGTATGATTAAATTAACCACATCATACATAATAAGGACCCATAGGTTCAATACTAATATCGAGCATTCTAAGAGTATTTGAATTTAGGGTTACAAAATGAAAATAAATGGGTCCAACAAAGCGAAGGCGGATGGATGGGGTGAAATCTTTGCGTTTATCGCGAGAAGACGGTGTTGAATGCCGGGTGCGAGGTAGGCCTACTAATTTGCCGGACTAAGGGCGGATATTAAGAGCAATAAGCGTGAGAAATAAATCTCGTGGTGGCATAATTTATATGGAAAATAATGTTTTTATTTTGAAAATTTCTTCTCTCGAGACCCCGTCGGCTCTTTTGTAATGTTCCAGTTTGTAGGCAACCACCAAAACTGACTTTGCAATCCCGACAATATGACGGTCATGCTCAAAGTTTTAGCAGACATCATTTTGAAACCTTAAAACTGAATCTGTTTCACAACATACAATTGAGCATAAATATATGTAACCATCGTGCGTAAAAATAGCGGTAAGAAATCTTGTGTAGTAAATGTTGATAAGCATGCTTTGTCCCGGACCGATAATGTATCGTCTTAGTATACCCATCATAAGCGGGTCCGTTAAACCCCGACCTCACGACATAGTGGCAAACCACTGTCGGTAAGCAGGCCTCACTACGCAGTGGAAACTAATAAACTAGCCCAGTCGGGTGGCAGGCCTCACAACATCGTGGAAAACCACGTCGGTAAGCTTGAGCCTCACGGCCGTGGAATTAATATATATATATGTCGTTTCCCTTACTCACCAGTACTTTTCAGCGTCTTGTATTATAATCATTTCACCAAGATCTGAATCTCTTTCTTAAAACAATAGGTTTTCAAAGTGGTTTAAAACCTCAATCCACGTACCCAACATATTTAAAAATACCACAGACTCATCCAGGAACTCAGTAAAACTTCCAAGTATTTAAAATGTTGACAAAATTCACATGAAATGATAACTTGTTTTATATAAGGCGATACTTTCATTTATGCACAATAATGATACGATCAAATAAGTTATATATGTAATAATTAACCTGAAATATATATCCTTAATAATGCCCCAAGCATTTTAAAACCCGATAAACCACTCATCATTCTGAGGCCTTTCAGTCTTGTCATAGTAGGATCGTCTCCCGGCTCAGTATGGCTTGTTTTGTAATATAAATGAAATACCATAGGCTCCAACAATTGAACCAACGACATTGGGATATCCTAAGGCCTTAGAATAACTTTTAGAACTATGAGACCATCAGGTGGACTCCGGCTGAGGCTAATTTACAGTGTACTTATAGGCGATACCTAAAATTGGGGCTTTTCACGAGGAGCTAATTTCTCGAAATTGAGCCGTCCAAATAATTCTAAACATACAATTTCAATATACAACTAATTTTGCCAAATTTGATCAATTGGTACTCTATTCCAGTCCAGAGCATCTCGGTAATTACGAAACAACCTAAAAATGGAAAACTAACAATGGCGTCCAAAATTTACAAACCACATATCAATGGAAAGCGAGAGACCGGGAACTCATCGGTACCATTACCTTGGTCCAACGTGTTGTGGTGGCGGCTTCGATCAATTCTATTGACTTTGTTTTCGTCATAACTTTCCAAGCGATTGAGAATCTTGCAAAAGGGACCACGGTGATGAGATTCGGGGGTCAAAATGGAGTGGAAAGGAGCTATGGGCGGCCTGAAATGGCGGAAAATCAGAAACCCGGTGTCCCATTGTGGCGTGTGCATGCGCGTGTCAGCCGCCGTCCGGTAGCGTCCGGCTGGTGTTTAGCCGAAACTTCACGACCCCGGCGTGTGGATGTCCCCCTCCTCCCTGTCAGGCGCGTGTTGCAGGTGGCCGGCCGGTGGTGCCTCCTTTGGTCCAAACCCCCACGGCTCGCAAATGGTCGAAATGACCACTGCGGGGTGTTGATTTGGAGAGTTCTTCCTAGGGTTTTGGAGCTCAAGATGGTGCTTTGGGGGCTAGGGTTTCATTTGGCATCCAAAGTTATGTTTATATAGGGCCTAGGGTCGCTTTCGGGTAAAAATTTGAAGGCTGACAGGACTTTGTTAAAAGCAATACCGTTTAGAAATTACCGGGGTTATAACTTTTTATATAGGTGGGATTTGGACGTTCGAATGATCTATGAACCTGTATCATTGAGGCCTACAAAATGGTGTCTTAGTCATCCCAAATTATTTATCCTTGAAAAAGTCAACTTTGAATTGACCTACTAAGTGTTAATTCAAACCCTAGTCAAATTTAGTCAAACTTAGTCAAACTTGGTCAACGTGTTTGCAAACTTGTATTATTTGGTATGGGTCATTACAGAAAGGGTATGACAAAGGCTAGGTTACCAACCAAAATCTTGTGGATGAGGAGGATGCTTGTGCTTAGCTCCTGCTATGCAAGTACAAGGTATACATGAAAGTAATGCATTCAAAAAAAGCAAAAAAAAAAAAAGTGTGATGATAGGAGTCGTGCAGTTTCCACCTTAAACCTTGGGGACAAGGTTTAACTTTTAGGGAGGGGTAATGATAAGCGTTAACCACGTCACCATTGACAAGACTTGGTCAAGAAAGAAAATGGAGTTGTGGAGTCAAACGTGGAAGATTTTTAATTTTATATTTCGGTTAGTTGTTGCATTTTTTCTTTTATTTTTAGATAATTAGTGGAGTAGATTGATAGATTTAGGAATCCACTATATCCACTAGCATGCAAATTTCGGTTCTTAGTTTTGTATTCAAAGCTTTATAATTATAAAAAAGGAAAAAGACAAAAGAAATTTGCTTATTAGTTCTTCGTCAAACAAACAACCCACGAGGGTTTTATCAGCTGTCTATTTAAATGCATGTAACATAAATAAGATTCAACTCTACCTCATTATTAAATGTGAGAAGTTATTAATTAATAAATGAGTTATATAAGTCACCATACGTATTACTTTTTTGATAATTCAACGGTATTCGGGTTTATATCTTTCAATGATTATTATTTATATGGAGTATAAGTTATTTTAACTTTGTAGTAAAACACCTGAAAAAAGCCAACCCTGTTACAAATTTCCACCCTATGGTATACACATTCTAAAATTCAATTTGCAAAATAGCTTTGTTCATTAAAAATGATTTATGAAAAAATTTATTATTGTTTGAACATAGAAAATGTTTGGGATAGATGATATATATGATTTCCATAATATCTTATGTCATGCCACGAAACCCGATCCAGGGGTATGATTGTCAATTCACATATCAAGTCCAAAGGCTTTGAAACAATACAACACTTCCTTTTGTAACTGGGTTTTATCCAATTATCAAATTTCTGTTCAGAGTAATGCGCTACATTCTAAATTAATCAATTCTCTAAATTTCAAAAGTCAATACTTCAATAAGAGTGTTTTTTCTTGAACAAAAGTATCATCATCCACATAATCCAAAAATCCAATAATTCCAATGACAAAATAAATTCTAAATGATGAACAAGATCCTAAATAATGTCTAAAACAAAATAAAATCCTGATAATGATATGGCTCACATCCTAGTCAATATCGCGCCCAAACTAAAGGTACTCGAAAAGATGTCAACGAATGAGAGTTAGCTTAAATTCAAATAAGAAATATTAATACGATTTCATGGATAAAAATGTTTCAATCATAACAACAAGCATAAGATATTTTTTCACAAAACTTTTTATTCAAAATAAGATAAAACATTCAAAATTTTCCATCATAACATTCTCAAATTCATTTCAAATTAGTTTCATATCAAATTCGACTCAAATACTTTCATATCTTAAAGTTAGATATGACTTAGCAAATTAACCAAGAGGGGGGTAAATTGGTTTCTCAAAAACTTTTTACAAATCAATAAGAAATCTACAGATTTAACTATAGATTTGAAAAAAAAATTTCAAGTGGCAAACATACTACTTTGGACATTAGTTTGCTTTTCAAACTATTTTGATAATTTTTTTTAAAATTTATATTACTTTGGGACAAGACTCGAAAAATTCCCCTCATTAAGATGATGAGTAAATTGTGATCCATGTCGTGAATGTGTGAGTTGGTGTGAAATTTAGAGTGAACGATAAGAAATTATTAAGCCTTATATTCCTCATTATTGAGATTTGGCATTTTGTGATTACTGAGCATTCAGCAATTTGCGTTCAAGTTATTCCAAAATACCTTTCAAATTATGGTGTATATTGTTTTTGGGTTTTTTTGCTGAAAGCTATATTTTTTGGTTTTTTGTTTAAAGCAAAATAGTTATTTGTTTTTTAATGATATGACTTATTGTTGAATTTTATGAACATTTTGACTGAATAAAAATGTCAAAATATTTTTTTAATGTCAAAATGTTGTTTTGACTTATTTTTCTATTAAGAAAAAGCTAGAAATTGAAATACGAGAAAATCATATCTTTTATGATTCAATTAAAACTCTTATGATTCGTTTTATATTAATTAAATAAAATCACATGTATTTTAAAATTTTTATTTAAAATATTTATTGTCTCTTAGATAAAAATGAAAAAGTTAAATTTTTTTAAAACAAAAAAAATTATATAGCTAATTCTATTAAATACTATTCACAACAAAAGTTCTATTCAACGTTAAGTTAAAAAAACAAACGTAACCTACGCTCTCATCATAACCAAGCTATAATTTCAAGTGCCTGTTAGCTGTCTATTTAAATGCATGTAAACATAAATAAGATTCAAACTCTACCTCATTATTAAATGCGAAGTTATTAATTATTAAATGAGTTACAGAAGTTATACAGTAAGCATTACTTTATGATAATTTAATGGTATTTGGGTTTCTATCTTTCAATGGTTATTATTTATATGGAGTTTAAATTAAACTTTGTAATAAAATACTAAACTTTATAAAAATAAACAAACCCCTACAAATTTCCACCCCTATAGTATACACACTCTAAAATTCATTTTCAAAAATAGCTTTGGTTATTAAAAGTATTTTGTAATTCATCAACGTTTGAACATTAAAATGTTTGGGATAGATAATCTATACTTTTCATATAATATATTTTGTAAAGAAGAAATAGTTTTGAAGAAAATTTATATAAATATAAACGCTTCATATTTTTAGGTGATATTTATGATTTTGTCAATGGGCTAGCCACCGATTCAAGCTTTTAGGCAGATTGTTATAATATGTCTCAAATTCTTAATTTATATTAATTCTTTTTTGAAAAGTATAATATTTTATAGGATAATTCTTAGTTGTTATATTATTGTAATATTAGGTTTGAATAGGGCAAGAAAGCTTTAGATATTTTATAAATTAATATTTTAGGTCACGAGGGGAAAAAGTTATGAGATAGATTCGGTGTATGCATATATGTAAGAGTTTTAGGGATTTTGAGTTTTTGTGATCATCTTAGGGTTTTGTGATTTTTTCTAATCGTCGCAATACTTTAATACTCAAATCTTATTCTCAGTGTTTTTAAGAATAATAGAAATATTATCTATAACCATATTAAAACATCTCATGCATCTTGATAATAACATGCCGAGAAACAGAATGACATAGATGGGGAGATATGAATGTGCATTAATTCTTAAAATAAAACCACCCACAGACCCATTATTGTAAGCTGGTAGCCTTTTCCCACTGGGTCGGTCACCATTGCCTAAGGATAAAAAGATTCACCCTTTATCGTACGATAATTCATGCTACATTTTTATACAAATTTATGAAATAAAATAATAAATTAAATACGTGAATCCCATTTCAAATTATCAAACTCTTCATGGTATGGAAGATGCTTGAATTTGAACATTCTTCGGAAGTGATCAAATAAAGTTCAAAAAACCTTTAAAGGTTACATTGAGTGAAAAAAGTAAAGACAAAATAAAATAAGAAATGGTATGGAATAATCAAAATTAAGACATGGAATGAAAACATAGAATTACAAAACTTATAATATAAATAATATAAATAGTACAGTCACCAATTCAATCAATATTCCCCATAAATCAAAAAATTATATATTAATAATTTTTAAACAAATAATAATATCTATTTTTCTTAATTTTTTGATATGTACCATTTTTCTTCGGTCCATAACAATTGAATATCGTTCTCATATATATCATTTTTAATTTGAAGACACTCTTTCAAAATTATTTATAAAATTTTTTTTAAAAGAGATCATAAAATTCATGACCTAAAATTTTCATGGAAAGAGTATGCTTCAAGCTGCTGATATCATTTCAATCTTAAAATTTTCAAAAAATTTAGTATTAGTATGTTTAGAGTAAAAAAAAAAAAAATTAGACTCTAGTACTTAGAACTGATTAGGCTTCCTTCGTAGTCGGAAAGTATTAAGAAAAGGAAGTATAGAGAAAAAAAATTAAAAAATAGAAAGAAATAAGAGTTAAATTATTTTACACTGTAAAATAGAAAATTATTTTCTTTAATATGTTTTTCTTTTCTTAATAACTAAGTCCTATTAATATCAAAATTAGTTAAATGTCTCAGATTTATTAAGATAGTTTCTAAACCTCAAGTGGTTGAAATTTAATTTTTTTTTTAATGGTATTGATGTTCGATTTCTGAAATCTTACTTACGTTAAAATTTCTGAAAACTTCAAAGAGTCAGCGACTTGAAACACAATTATAAGACATTTCAGAATGAACAAAAGTTAAGAAGTTGTTGTTGGGAATGATATAAGCAGAGGATATACATGTGGAGGTGTCGGGAAACATACTTCTTACCTGTCAATTAATTCATATAAAAATCAAAATATAGGTATCTTCTCCGAGGCGCACTAAAACTACGTATTTGCCATCTGCCTCTTATCTCGAACCGACTCTGTATCTATAAAAAGGGAACTGAAGCTTTAAGCATGGGACAGCGTCAATGTCAGGTTTACAATAGATCGAAGACGTATGGACATGGCCTCCCGAATGTCGAATGAAAAAGAGAATCCCGAAAACTTCCGGCAATTCTTCGAGAGGTGGATCACTGAGCAAAACCAGCACCTCCAAGATCTAATTTCGGCGTCGAAAAAGGATCAGAACTCTGAGGATTCGGATCATGAAGGGCTGTGCGGTCTGGTAGAACGCGTCGTGAGCCACTACGATGAATACTACCGCGCCAAATCCATATACACTACAAGGCAGAGCGTGCTGTCGATGCTGACGCCGTCATGGCGGTCGCTACTGGAGGACGCCCTCCTCTGGGTCGGCGGGTGGCGGCCCAGCATGGCCTTCCACCTGCTCTACTCCAAGTGCGGTTTACAGTTAGAGAGGGGATTATCCGACCTGATCATGCGCGGCCTGAGCACCGGCGATCTCGCCGACATGTCCCACCACCAGTTCCGCCGCGTCGACGACTTGCAGGGGAGGACTATAAGACAGGAGAGGGAGATCACGGAAGACATGGCTAGGGTTCAGGAGACGGTGGCGGACTCCAGGATGGTGGAGCTGTCGCAGGAAGCCACGGAGGGCGGCGGCGGCAGTGGAGATGATATGGTGGTGAGAATTGAGTTGGCTCTGACCCATAAGGAGCACGAATTGGAGGAGATGATCCACAAGGCGGACGATCTACGGCTGAGAACCCTCAAGGGCATTCTGGACATTCTCACTACCATGCAGAGCGTCCATTTCTTGATAGCTGCGGCGGAGGTCCACTTAAGGGTTCATGAGTGGGGAAGGAAGAAGGATGAGGAGCATCAGCAACAGCAGGAGGAGAAGCAGGAGCAAGAGCACCATCACGTCTAAAATAAAGGGACCAATTACAAGTAGCAAAGAAAGCCCCGCCCCCTCATTCCTCCTCACCTTCTTGTGGACTCATGTGTACTCCTTTTTGGGTTTAGCTATAAGAAGCTCGTTCATGTATGAGATATGTGTTTTCTTAGACAAAATTTTAATATACACATCTCAAAAGAAAAAATTAATATCTAATTATGTAAAACTCGTTATATGAGAACAAACTTTTTAAAATGAACCAACCTTTTTAAAGTTAAAAAGAAGGCATGATGTGTATGCCTTTTGTCTTCACTAATTGTAGGACTTTTTCACCTATGTTTAGTTCACAAAAGCTCAACCCATGAGCACATCTCTAAAATAAATTATATGAATTAATTCACTAAAATATGATTTAAATTGTTATTTAATTAATAAAAAAATATTATTAAATAAATTTTATCAAACATAAGTTTTTATCTCAGAACTCCAATTCCCTACAACCAATCATAGCAAAAGATAAATGTAATGAAAGCTCTCCAACTTATTCCAAATACCTATTTAAAACAAAATTATTAAATATAAACTTGATTTTCTAATAATCTAAAACCTAATTTAAAAATATCTGTAAACAACCCAACATAGAAAAAAAAGAAGAAAACTTGCGTATTTCATTCCAAAAGGAAATGCAAATCTTGTTCGACATAGCCTCACTTTTAAGTCATGCAATCACAATCCAGAGAATCCCAAAAAGTCAGATATACATGAATACATATTAAAGGAATTAAAAAGATTTCACTTCAGTACCCATAAGCATAGAATTTAGATATCTTCTTGCAAAGCAGATTCACTGAAAAATCTGAAATTTCAGTCAACTTTTTGGCATCATACCTTGTCACTGATGTTAAACACATGATCAAGAAAAGTTGGCCTCCTAAGGTGCCATGCAATATTCACATACTGTATAGGATTCAAATGTGTATATAAATCTCTTACAACCTGAAATAAATATATGTTTAATAATATTAAGACAATTGAAGGATGACAAGTTTGATGTGTTAGCTTTAACTAATAGTCAATTTACATAAAGCTTAGGCCAAAGAACTCAAGCAATACACATGAAAAGATGCAAAGGCAGGACAATCAAATGTGCATGTAAGAATAAAACTCGTAAGTGCAGCTTTTATGTTCTATAGAATGAACATTATTGTACATCCAGGGGCATATTAATTTGAGATGATCCATAAACAAATTCTGCTCTAAACAAAATAATAAAGTAAATTTATGGTTGAGTAAATAATATCGACACATTACCTTTGACTTCACTAGATTTCTTAACCTGTAAACTATAAAATCCAAAGTGAAGAGGAAATACATTCTAAATTA
Source organism: Tetrastigma voinierianum (assembly GCA_016808115.1). Taxonomy (NCBI): domain Eukaryota; kingdom Viridiplantae; phylum Streptophyta; class Magnoliopsida; order Vitales; family Vitaceae; genus Tetrastigma; species Tetrastigma voinierianum. Next base: position 80,006 of record JAEQBH010001745.1, read on the forward strand.
GTTGATATTTATTCCCTAATGAGATAATCTGGTCACTGAAGTCAAGATAAGTTTTGTTTGCCATTCTTTGTACCTGAAAACATAAAAACGTTCTATTAGTGACTCCAAAACCCCTCAATTATGCATCATCAATGGATTAATAAATTTAGACTTTTACAAGTAAGAAGGGACTTAGATTGACAATCTTTTCTGTACATATGGACTAAAAAAACAAAGTAATGAAACAGAGTCAATGTTCATTCTTGTACTGAAAGTAATTTCTTTTTTTCTTTTTCCTTTTTTTTTTTCTCTGGGTGTTTGGCTTAAGTCTTTACGTACAGAAGCAATGATAATCAGCCTTGCAACTCCCAAAGATCCACCTATGATGCAGACCATTAAGGTTTGAGCAATGGTTATGCACCTAGTAACTAGATTTCTTATCCAAAGTCTCATTTTCAAATCTAGGAAACCCTGTAAAACAATACAATGAAAAATTGTTCTCAAAATCATGTGACATTCATATGAAAATACTTAATCGCTCAAGATTCAGGCATAATTTAATTAAGAGGACCTGCATAATGTATTCGCCAGTGTAGGTTCCAATTCAGTCAAACTCTAGCCAGATACAAGCAAGGACACGTCAAATAGCTTGGAACTCCAATTCCCCAGAACAATCTATATCAATACATCAACACTATGAGGTCTCAGGCTATACCTCCATACAGAAAGAAAAGTTGTTTTGTACCAACCTTAAGTAAGAAGAGGTGGACTCGAGAGTGATGTCGTCGCAGTGATCCTTGTTTAAGAAGCATGCGGATTAGAGCAGACGTTGCCGCTTACAGACACCATAGCCACGTTGATGAGAAGTGCCATGAAAAGTGCTAACACTCTGACCATAGATTTGATTTGTGTTACTAATAATACTAAATGGTTAATTGGTCAAGACATAAATGTATATTGGAAGGTTGAGCTTCTCACCCTAATGGCATCAAAGGAGTAGGGGATTTTCCTTGAGGTGACTAGTACTGAATGAAGAAACAAATTGTGCATGTACCATTAGAGAAGGCCTTTCAATCTCTTGTTGGTGGAAATAAATTGGATCACTAACCTAATTGTTTGATTAAACTAATCTTCCAAGTTGATCAGATTATCAACTTGGACCAAGTTTCTTCTCAAATTTAATTAACCCTTTTTTGAAAAGGACTAGCTTAATGTTTAACTTAACTAGAAATTTGTGACCAATCCCAACATATTTATTAACTTAACTTAACATCAAAATCTTGATTAGTCGACCCAATCTTTCCATAAACAGTAAAATCCCTTCTCCTCGTACCAAATCGCGCTCTTCCTAAGGTTTTCAATGAGACCTAGATACACCATTGCTTGAGCTCCAGAGAAGAGCCAGAGAGTGCAATATGAGAATGAGACATATATGCCATTCTCCATATCCTCTACTTGATCCACAAAATAGATCTTCAAAGTTTTAAATAATCACCCATCAAAGACTAAAATATCTATAGAAATACCAATATAGAAAAAAAAAAAAAATTAAAACTTTCATATTTGATTCCAAAAGAAAATGCATAAACTTGTTTTAAATAGCTGCAAACATGAAATCAGAATCTAGAGAATCACATAATTTTAAAAAAATTACTTTCACAAGAAAAAAAAAACTCTACTTATAGATTAGATTCAAGTTGTCCTTGAAACAAAAACCTTCCACATCAATAATTCCATTTATCTACTTTTCCCTATTTACCCGGGAAGTAAAAAACAAATTAAGCACAATTTTACCCTTATTGGTGACATCGACAACATCCATGGAGATTCCTTCCTCTTGGGAGTTTGTTAAAGGGATTTGAGATTTAATTTTCTGTTGATAAATCATTTTTTGATGAAAAAAATGGAACTTGAAGGAATATAAAGATGAAGCAAAGACAAAATGGGAGTGGGCGACGGCTTTGGTTTGAAAGAAGAAAGAGAGAGAAGAGTGTAAGTACAAAGGGAAACATTTTTCAGCAAAGTTCTTTTCATGGCTTCTTCTAGAGTTTTCGATTTGGCCTTCGCAAAACAATTTCTCCCAAGCCATTTAGTACGTGTGCCCCCTTTTTCCCTTTTTTATTTTTTTCCTCCTTGGACAATTGTCGCATAACCAAATTACCTAGGTAGCAAAACAATGTAGAAAATTGAATTTTTTTTTTTTTTTTGATATTATGTTTAACAATTGATATTATGTGAGAAATAATGTAGAAAATTTTTAAAACTATTTTTTATTCACTATATTAATTAATATGGATATTTAATAACTATTTTCATTTACTAATATTAATAAATAAATTTAATATAATATATATATATATATATATATATATATTAGAATTTAATTATATGATTTTCTATTAAGTTTTTTTTATTAATTGTATATAAATAAAATCAATTCTAATAAAATAATTTTGTACTCGTTGATATCAATTATTTAATTAAAAAAAATTTATCAAAATTTATTTTTTTGTTATTGATATAGACTAAAAAAAGGTTTAATTGATTTAATTAAAAATTAAAATATATAAACATAATCATTAATTCTATTAAAATAGGTGGCTATTTAAAATTTTAAGGCTTAGTAGGTAATTATATTTACACATATCAAACAAATTATAGTCATTATTATTTTTATTTAATTACATTGACAGATCAAAATATTAACTATGTATTGATTTATAAATCATCTGCATAGTCTATCATATAAGTCTAGGAAGAATTGATCAATTTTTAATATATGTCATTATTGGTGCAAACAAGTTGTATATGTCATAATTGCTCATTTTAATGAACAATATTGACATGTATTTGTGTAAGTTGAGATAATATATGTTAACAATTACCTTTTTTCTTGTAGTGATGTAACAAAAAACAAAGACATTTTAGTTTTTGTATGTAAAGGAGTAGTGGTCCCCAAATTCGATCTCAATGTTTACACAGACCCATCATTCTCCAGCAATGAATTTCACCAAATTTGACATCCCCAGATCCTGAGACAACCTAAAAAAAATAAATCAAAGAGGAAGAGAGAAAGAAAACATGAAGTAGAGCTAAGGACTTGAAACATTGATGAAAAGCGCATGAGGCAAACCAAGATGCTTTTTGAATCTTGCAGAAACCATTAAAGTATAATATAATATAAGATTTTTTATTTGAAAAATAAAAATAGGTATTGAGCATTGAACCATCTATTTACCTCATTAGTCTCTATCCATAGAATTCAAATTTTGAATAATGGAGGAGCAAAAAAAGAAAAAGAAAAAGAGAAGAATCTTAAACAACTTCCAAACTAATGGGCTGAGTGGCACTGAGATGGTACCAAAAACAAGAACTTTTATATATGTTATTATTGGTGTAAAAAAGTTGTATATGTTATAATTGTTCATTCAAATGGACAAAATTGACATATATTACCTTAAGTCAAGATAATATATGTCAACAATTACCCTTTTTGTTGAAGTGTAGTTTTCTTTATTTCAAAAACTAATTATTTAGTCTCTTGACTAATGTTTATCATACTTAATTTAATATTATTTTATTTCAAAAATATCTTATTTTCTTATATAATCTTTCTAGTTTTTTACTTATTTATTTTCTTTTACTAGTTCTTCAAAAAAAAAAAAAATCAAAATAAATTGAAAAGTATCAAAATGGACTAAATTACAAGTATATTTTAAAACATAGGAACTAATTGATTAGTTTTTGAAATAAAAGGAATTTATTGATTTGTTTTTCAAAACTTAAAGGCCTAATTTATAATTTACTCGATAGCGATCAAGTGTAGAATTCTATAATTTTAAGAGTAGATTCCACTTGAACCATTTTTAGCATTCATGAGGAAGGTTTGTCATGTTATTTCTAACACCCTCTCTTGTTATTCTTCTTGACAACATAAATATTATACGACCGAAAGATAGATGGACAAATAGGATATTTTCTAAAATAAAACAAATAATATGGAAAAAACCTAGATTGCTTTGAAGAACAAAGAGATTTTGAATTTTTTAGTTTCATACTTTTTTTCTCAAGAGGTATAATCAGAGACGAAAATTCCATCTCTGATTTGAGACAGAATTCAACCAGTCAATCCCTAATTAGGGACATAAATTCAATCTCTAAATTGAGACGGATTTACTTCTGTCTCAAATCAAAGACGGAATTGGTCGGTCTTTGAATAGGGTGTTCCATCTACGATTTGAGACGGAATAAAATCCGTCTGCAGTTAGAAGATAGACGTTTCATCTGTCCAGGCCAGGTCACATTTGCATGCGATTTGAGAATGGAAATGTTTAGTCTACATTTAAAAAAAGCGAATTTTCGTCTCTAAATAATTTATAATTTCAAGGTTTTTGTATGCATGTCAGTCTCTATCTGAGACGGACATTTCAACTCAAGATCTCTAGTGATTTTCTTGTAGTGGAAGGATGTAACTAGCACAATCAAGGAAATCAAGGAACCAGCAAATGCAGTTTTTGGAATAGATCACTTAGCTCTACTTCTCAATCAATCCCTTTATTCATGAATTTGGTGTGTAATCACTTATATTTTTTGTGAATATAGATATTGCTAAAATTCATTTTCCTTTTAAAGCCGAGAAATGAGAAGTGGTTTCTTTTACTCCGACATGAGAAAAGTGATCTCTGAAACTGAAAGTTACAAATAGAATAGGCTTTAGAGTAGCTCTTTCCAAATTGGTAGAGTAGCCATTTATAGAAATAGAATTCATTAAAAGGAGCAAAATAATTGGGATTCACGCGCACAACTATACATTTGTATCTGTTGTAGATTTCAATTTGAATATAAAATTCTCTTTATTCCTCCATCATATGTATTTCATACATTAGATTAGATATATGAAGTTGAGTAAAATTTCATGCGATTTAGTAAATCAGAATATAAGTTCCAACATTGCTAGATCTCGAATCATATGATTAGATAAATAATGAACCAATCCAATAAAAATAATGGGAGTTTTTTGATAAATGGGAAACAAAAAATGTTCCAAGGTGGAAATGAGGGAATGTCTACAATATCTAGGTTTGTAGGTTCATTCATATAGTATCTCGAATGAGGACAAAAAAAAAATCGAATGATCAGATCACTCAAAATAAAATATGTATTTTGGTTCAATTAGATTCTAAAACGAGTAATTCATATTATATTTTCCTCTATAGGTTCTAAATTTTGTCTTTCCATATTGTAACTTCTAGTTAGATAGTTAGGTCAAGAAAGAAGCCTTGGATCTAATACACCAATTTGTGCTTCACGAATATTGATTGTTCCTATTATTTTTTCATTGTTATCTTCCTTTCATCGAATACTATCTACTACCGTTACTTGTTGTTGGATAACTAATAAATTCTTTAAAATGAAAAAAATATTCCCCTAAAACCTCTCATAAGACTGTTAGGTGTGAATCATATTAGCATTTAAGCATAAAGTTCCCGTATATATTGATCTTTTGATGCTAAATTCACACCATATTCATTCAATTCTACACTAATCCCCTCCTGGCTATTGTTTTGCATAAAAGAAAGAAAAAGCAAGCAAAAAAACAACTATGGAAGAGTTTTGGAGTCAAATTGTTGATATAGGCTTTATGTCGTGACATGGCCGCCTATGTCGCGACATTGGGCCTTACACTGTGTGGGCATGACATTTTGCCATATCGCAACATGAGCAGTCTTGTGAGCCACTGAGATTTGCATGTTTAGCCATGTCATGACATGGTGACGACAAGCTGTCTAGTTTCTTTTCATTTTTAGCCCATTTTTCGAGGACTAGATATTCTACACTTGTAATAGTCCTTAGGGTTCGGACTTAGGGGCAAGAACACCCACTCCTAGGGTTTTTTTTTCGCTCTATGTTTAAAATCAATCTAAGGTTTTGTGTTTGTTCAATTTTGACCTTTATCATTCAGAGATAAGAGGTGTTCTTTAGTTTTTTCTTGAAGAATTGAATATTAGAAGGAAAAGGATAGCAAGGACTAGAGACTAGCATCTAATTAGAGTTTCTTCTTCTATTTTCCTTATGCTTTAAATTTCTTCTATCTTGTATCAGTTCTTTTTAATGTACTAATTCATTAGCATGGGATTTTGATTGTAATTCGGATATGAACCTTGTATTAATGTGTTGATTTTTCATCTCTTTGGTCAATTGGTTGTTAATTGCTCATTGATTCATGTTTGTGCTTATTCATATTGATTCTTGATCATCTTCAATATGTTTTGTGGCTTGTTGCAAGATCTGAGAAGTGCGTAAGAGGTTAGACCTAGATGAATCAACTTAATTTGTTGGACAATAGAGATATTGGTAGAGATTATGAGGCATAATTAATGTTTCTCTTTCCTTTATGCACCACAAGGCCTGGGGTTGAGTTGAGAAACAATATACCTGGAATTAATTGGTAGATCGTTAGCTTTTGAGAGAGGTTAATGATTAATTCTATAAGGCTTGCCTTGAGCTTGTATTCTATTTGACTTGAAGAGAGGAATTTCATTTTAATATTTGGGGATTATCCATTTACATCAAAATCCTAGGCATTTAATCTTGGGAATTCTAATTCTGTTTTCCCTTAAAGTTAACCGTTTTTGGTAAATTTAAAATACATCACTTTACTTACCTTGGATATAAGAGAAATTGTCCCAATTTTAGTAGTTAACATCCAGCTCCTTGTGGTTGATATCTAGACCCTTTGAATTCATTATATTACTTGTAGGCCTACACTTGCGGATAGAATTTCATACACCATGAGAAATGTAAACATAAAAAACACACCAACAAGTTTTTAACCAACAGTGACCACGAAAATGAAAAAGACGATTTCTAGATTTCGTATCAATAAAATTGTGGAAATATGATAATCTCTTTCATGAATTATTAAAAAGAAAATTTTCAGATTCACATTTTACCTGATCTTCAATTTCTAGTCCGAAACCAATAGTGGAGAGAACTCATATACCATAGGAAGTTGAGAGATTTTCTATTGAATGGCACATGGTTCCACATTGATAAGCAACAAGAAATAACTTTTCTAACTCTTCATTTCGATACTAATTGAAATTGCCTTGTTGTAGAAGAAGAAGGATAGTTTTATTGATCCGATATTCTCTAAAGACACCCTCGGTACAATATTGACGGTACAATTCCATATTTATATTGTTACAATATTTACATATGAGTCCAAATATAGAAAATTATTTACAATCTCCCACTTGAGTTACATATGTTACCAAATGGAGCAAGTAATGCCCCTACCCCATAAGTATGGCAAGTGAGGGGACGCCATACAGAGCTGAGACCTGTAAACCTACTTTTGGCAAATAATTGAGAACAACTTAAGCAAAAAGTCAAAAATGACATAATCATACTTCAAAAGTTTGAATTATAAAAATTCAGGACTACACAATCTATAACCAAGTAAAACTACCACCATAGTGGTGTTTAAAAAGTTTTGTACATATGCTTGAGTCTCAAAAAAATTACTTGTTTTGACACAAGTTTCCCTATAACAAAAAATATTACACATCCACTTCTATTACAAAAAGAATAGGGTCCTACAAAGGGGCTCCTGGGGTTATGGTGGCCTTGATAGACAAGAGATGTACAGCAGCTTCTTGACGCCTACATGGATTAGCACTCATCAAAACATAGATTGGTGGAAAATGCATAAAACAAAACCACTTATAACTATTCTCAAATATAGTAAACAAGAATGCTATATTATTTCAGGTAATTACATTTAACCATTTTCATGCTTATCAGGATATATATATATATGTCCTTATCCTTTACAGGTCATCATATTCATCTCTCTCTCGTAGGAGTACATTATATCTGATTCGAACGAAGGTACACGGGTACACTATGATGTGATGCAGTGTGCGGATGCATCATAAATTCTTATTTTCATAAACATACTGGTCATATTCAGCATAAATATTTGCATGTAGACGTGGGAATGAATACTTGGTGCAGTACGATGGGTACTTGTGAGTCTGATCTGAGTCTTTAGGCATTGAGACATGAGTATCATAGCGCTAATCAAGGTGTTGAAGCACTAAACGGGAGTGCCATAGCACTAATCGGGAGTCTTAGAGCACTCGCGGGGGAGTGTCGTAGCACTAATCGAAGTCTTGGGAGCAAACGAGTGGCATTCGTCTTTATTTGTTGACTATCAGGTCTTAGCGAAGCATATAATTATATGTGATTCCAGAGCATTTTACAGAGGTCTAGCCTCATTCATATTATTTTCCAAGTCAGATTCTTATGATCGTAATTTCTTCATATATATCAGCATGTTCAAATCTTAACTATCATGCATTATGATGCATTTTGAGGTGAATTATGGGAAATGTTCTTTCCACCTAGAAACATATTTTATTCACTTTCACTTGCACAATTTTTTGGGAACAAATGAGACATATTTTACCAAAACGTCTTTCATGAAAGTTGTAATTCTATGAGTTTATTTTCAGTAGAAATTGGAATCATCTTATTTAGATCATTATAACTTAACTTATGGCCAAAATACAAAACCTACTCATGTTAAGAAATCAAAACCTGTATCTTCACTTTAGTCTCAAAAACAGGGAACTTAGGATCAGAATTGCTTCTTAGTACCTTCTAGATTTTTGTAGGTATACCTCTTAGGGTTCTTCCCCAACTAGAAAAATCCAATTTGGAGGTCAGGAGGCCAAGTTATGGCCAGTACAAGAAAACGGGTTATGGAAATTTGTGACACTTCCCATAATTCTATCATATCCATCTTACACAAAATGGTCCTTAGCAAAGGGCACTCCCAACACAATTTTGCAATACTTTCTTCATGAAAGCTGTTCACCCAAAAGTATAGATTACACAAAAATTTGAAACACTCAATTTGGATGAGTAAAACTCAACTTATGACCCAAACACCAAGACTGTACCAAAATCAGAGGATAAACACAAAAGCTTACCTTTAAGCTCATATTCGGGTTCCATAATTTGTTGGGAACCATAGGAGCTGAATTTGATTACACTTCCTTCTTGGGAGTTATTCTACAAGAAGTATAGATTACGAAGTGGAATAACTCCAATTTGGAGTCCAGTGCGAGATTATGGCGATCAGGCAAGGAGTTGAAAGGAAAACAAAGCAGTTAACACCATAAAATTATGAACCCTAACTGTTTTCACACCAAACTCCTCCCTTGAGGATCCAAAACAAAAGTACAACACAAAAAAACACAAAATAGAAGTAGGAAATCCCAAATCTTAACCAAACTTCAAACTGATCAAAATATACTATAGATGGAGGAGTTACAGTTTTCTAACATAAAGCAGCTTTCTTTTTTGGCTTCTCTTCCTTTTTCTCTTCTTCTTCTTCCTTCTTCCTTTCTTCTCCTTTCTTCTTCCAAATCGTGCCTAGCTCCCTTAAGCCCCTTGCGAGCTCCCTTGTTCTATGAGGCCAAAATGTGGTCTTATCCACTTTAACGTTATAAGGCCTTGTTTTGACAAAAATCATTTTGGCTTAACCTCCCTTTTCTATTTAGTCCTCAAAAAGTTCATTCAATTTGCAAATCACTTATCATTATTTAATAATAGCATATAATCTTCTTACATAATGTCCTTTGAGTCCTTATTTTATAATTGACCATTATACCCTTGACTCTTGGATAAATTTCGGGTTTATCATTTTTTCATTCACAGCACTAATTCGGAAAAATAGAGTTTCTTTATCATACATATAAGCGTAATAAACCACTGGGTATAATTTGGGGTGTTGCAATTCTCCCCCTTAAAGAATTTTGTCTTAGAGAAATTCATACTTGAATAAAAAAAGTTGCAGTCTTGACGCCTCATAGTCGACACATCCCCAGTACTTCCTCCACCTTCATGGTGTTACGAGCACTTTCACCATGATGCTTTATTTATTACACAGCAGCTTCAGCCACGAGCTAGAATAGCCTTTGCTCTTCATCATACGAAATCTGTTGCACTTATAATTTTTATCTTTGTTGGGGATATGCGTTATGCGAATGGTGTTTCGAGCGTAGACACATGGAACACATCATGCAACTTGGCTAACTCTAGAGGGAGTGCCAACCAATAGGCCATTGGTCCAATTCTTTCTAAAATCTCATATGGGCAGTGAATCACTTGGTTTCGACTTCCCTCTGTTTCAGTAAAGTATCTTCCTCCACGGTGATACTTTAAGAATACTTTAATAAAATCAGAGCTTCATATACAATATCTTTTCTTTTCAAATCATCATGGGCTTACATTAGGTCACTTCTTGACTTTAACCTTTGTATGCTTCAGCTTTATCCTCTGTGTCTTTCAGCATGTCTGGACGATCAACATGCTTGTTGACTCCATCGACATGTGGGTTCTACATCTCGGCGTATAAGACTCATGCGATTTATACCATATGATACTTGCGCGATAACTATTATTTATAGGCAAATTCCATCAATGGAATATACATATCCCAACTTCCAAAAATTCCATGACACAACCTCGAAGCATATCTTTAAGCATGATCAACCTGGATTTGTCATCTATGCGAGGGTGAAATATTATCTTGAAAATTAGCATCAGGTTCTGACTAAGCCCAACAAATCATATAGAACCTGATGTAATCAGCGGATCTCTATCCGACATAATAGATAAGGCACACCATGTAATGTCCATAATCTCATCCACCATATGAAATACAGCTAGTCAATCTATAAAATAGTCATTCCTAGCTGGTACAAAATGGGCCGACTTCGTGAGCTTATCAACTATAACCCATACTGAATCATGCTTCTTTTGCGTGAGAGGAAGACCAGACACAAAATCCATAGCAATATTGTCCCACTTCCACTGTGGAATCGGAATGGGATTTAATAACCCAGACGATACTTGATGTTCAGGCTCACCCATTGAATGAAATATTTGGACACATCTCGGAGTCACATCTTTTTCATTCCTTACCACGATATCTGTTTGAAATCCTGGTACATCTTCCTACCTCCAGGATGCATGGTGAATACTATATTATGGGCTTCATATAGCAACTTATTTTTCACTTCCTTATCATCTGGAACACATAATATGTTATTATAATACACTTCTCCATTTTCTTTTACTGAATAGTCAGTCTTAACTCCCTCTCTGACCAATTGTACCTTTTAATGCAGTTTAACATCATCCTTTGGGCATCAACTATCATTTGCTTCAAAATAGGTTGAGCCTTTAGCTGAGCTAATAACACTCCATCTAGCGTTATTCTCCATCCTACTGAGCTACTTTGATTACTAAAGTTGACCATAGATCTTCTGCTTGAGCATTTGCCACCACATTAGTTTTCCTGGGTGGTAATCTATGATGCAATCATAATCTTTAAACAATTCTAGCCACCGACGTTGCCTCAAATTAAGCTCCTTCTGTGTTAACAAATACTTAAGACTTTTATGATCTGTATAAATTCTGCATTTTTCACCATATAATTAGTATCGCCATATCTTCGAAGCGAATACTATCGCAGCCAATTCAATCATGTGTAGAATAATTCTGTTCATGTGGCCTCAACTGTCTGGATGCATATGCCACTACTTTACCATCTTGCATTTACACACAACCTAGACCAATTCTTGAAGCATCACTATATGGAACATACTCTTTACGGGGTAAGGCTCACCATCCATCTTAGTGTTTCAACCAACATTTCCTTCAAGCACTCAAAACTATCTTGTGATGTCATGCCACTCAAACTTTACTTCTTTTCTGAGTAATTTGGTGAGTGGAGAAGCTATGATAGAGAATCCCTTCAAAAATCTTCTATAATATTGATAGGCGTTTACGTGATTGTGTTTTTGTGATATGCAACAAAGAATGCAAATTGCCTAATCGCGCAAGTATACACTTGTCAAGTAATATAGTGTACTCAAGGTACGGATATCGATCCACAGAGAAAACCTTACTTGTAGTGGGCTAAGTACCAAAATTATAATACTTATTCAATATTCAAACTAGCAATTGGGATGGCTAAGCAGAAGCAAAACTAGATTTAATTACTACTAATGTAATTGTGCTTGAATGTAAAGTGATCAAAAGATGCAAAGGAGTTAGGAGAATGTTGGTGTTGTTGGAATGATCTGCTATGGCAATCTGTGAAGTTCCATTTCATTATCTGATATAGTGTTTTCCAAGCTGAGTCCTCTTATCTACAATGTAGGTAAAAGCCTTTCTCAAGGTCATTTTAACCTCCACTATTACTGATTTCTTACTCCTTGGCTCAGCACTTAGTATTCAAAGGTGCGCAAGTTCAAAGAACTCCTAGCCTCTAATCATTGATAATCCCTATATTACCAAGTTTCTTGAGTTTAACCCACCTATGTCTAATTCTTCATTCACTTCTAAATCTTACAAAGAACCACTCCACATGTATTAAGATTGATCAGAAATTAATATAATTTCATCAGCATAGATTAATGGTAAACTATATATATATATATATATATATATATATATATATATATATCTTTTCTGTACTCTTTTATATATATATATATATATATAAGATAATTGGAGTATAAAAGGCTAACACTTTACATAGTATTCATGTCCAAATCTCTACTAACACCTAAACCACGAAATTAGAACCTCGTATGTACATTTAATATTACAAATGAAAAGCAAGACATGGTAATGAGAATAGAGAAAACTTCAATGATCGAGGGAAAGACGATCTCCCAGATTCTTCAAGTCTCTCTCTTTAAGATCGGCCTTCGAGTCTTCTTTCCTTTTTTTCAAGCTCCAATTTCTCAAACCCTAGCTCTACAAATGAATTTCAAACCCCTAGATTGGATTCTCCCCTTCCTTTTATAGCCTCTCCAAGATATAAGGTTTGTTGAGACTTTCCCGCAACGTCACAACGTTAGGTCGTCGTGACGTTGGGCTGACTTTCTGCACCACTCTTCTCTAGGCCTCTTGCAAGGCTCCATTTCTAGCATTTTCCAGTGTTTTACCTACAAAAACCAAATAAACCTAAATATTAGAAAAGTAATCAAAACATGGTCATATATATATGAAATCGATCCCGAATCTTGCTAAATCCCGGGTTTGTAATGAGTGTTTTTAGGCACTCATCATACTGACAACTTCTTGCTTGTCCCAAGCAAGACATGAACTCCCCGAACAGGCACCACGGATAATATACTAAACTTAACGATACGAGGGTGATGCACATGTTGCCAAGATGAAGGATCAAAATGAACCAAACTCACAAATATTGCCCTTTGTTTCAAATTTTAGAGGATCCTTAAGGTTGTTCGACACAGAAAGAATTGATAGGAATATATGGTTCGATTGACAAGTGACTCACCTCTAGGTTTCTATAGCCTCTCCCGAAGTCTATGTGCATTTGATGTATGATCTCTAGCATCTTCAGGATTGGGACCCTAAGCTTGAATTCAACTTACCTATTTAGGAGAGTCTAACTCTGAAAGGATAAGAACCTTTCATTTTATTCATATTAACCTACCTATTCATGAGCAGATTCCTAGTGCCAAGTAAGTTTGAGTCAGTGTCCCTATAGCGGGGATTCAAATTAGTGATTCCCACGGAGTTAGTTAGGGCACCGGGCATTTAGTTCCCCTCGAACTTCCACGAACACTCAGCTAAACTGAGGCCCTGGGAACAATGGAAAATTCTATCCCTCTGTCCCATGCGCTTGGGCCGGCTGAGAGTCAATGGCTCCGGCCGGGTTGGCTCAGGGGCAGTGACAGGCTGAGAGGCCCCTCGAACTGTGCTCGGGATTCCGACTAGAAGGTCCCACTTATTCTATTCACACTTTCTTTTTTATTTGTCTTTTTTTTTATTTATTTATTAGGGCTCGATGGCAATCCTCTTTTCTATGATGTCCCCTCCCTTGGGTGTTTAGAAACGCCCAAGGCTTGTTGAAGGTTAGTGAGCAGGGTCCGGAACCTAGGCATATCTTGGAGATCACACTATTGAGTGTGTGGTAGACTACTCTAGAATTGGTTTCTTGAACACCAAGGAGGTGACTCACTATGTCATTCCTACCTATCCAAGCATGTAATTCCCAAGCATCTGACAGCCTAAGGATCCTTTCTTGTTACTTGCATTGTGTGTTTTCGAAAAATTTTGAGAGGTAAAAAAGATCCTTGATTGGCAATCATGGAATCACGCACACATACTACTTAACACAATCCTAGAACAAGAAATTACACTAAGACATCCTAACACACAAACCTAGGCGCGCAGGAGCATCTGAGATATAAACATAACCTAAACATATCTAAACACGAACATAAACATAATCATAAACATATCTAAACAACGAACATAAACATAGCTAAACACGAAAGTATATGATGCCAACCCGACCACCCACGGCCCCCACCCCTGAAAAAAAAGGACAATATCCTCATTGGCAAGGAAAGAAATAAAGAAAGAAGGGAACTCCCTTGTTGATCCTGGGGATCACTGTGGTGGTGGTGGTGGTGGTGGCACATGTAAAGGCAAGCGTTTGGGGCGAGGATTGTTGGGGAGGAGGGTGTGCATCGGCCCATGGTGCATCCATAACTCTTGGTTCATGGTGACACGATGCTTCTGGGTCATCGGAGGCTCATGGCCGGGATAGTGAGATCTGAACTGGTCACTTAGGGTAAAGCGAAGGGTAGTGGCCAGTCGGCTCGTGGGAGTAGAGGAGGGGGTGGATAAAATTCGGTCTCACTCGGGGTCTCCTCATGCTAAATGAGTTCATGACTGGTATGCTACTTGTCGAATCGAGGAAGGCCCGACTTATCTTTTTTCACTATGATGCCCTTAATGGGATGGATCCAGGCCTCCTTATCCTCTAACGGCACCCCTGCGTTCTTGCACAGGCCATAGATGAGAAAGGGGGACTCGAGGTTCATCTTAGCGTCTCTGGACACTAGGATGGCGTCTCTATACTTTGGCCCGACATCAAGCGGGATATCTGAATGATGGCGAGGTGAGGCAATACTTTGCCGTTTGCCGTCACCACATAAATAAGCGTTCGTCATCGGAATGAAATGAGATGCATGATAAAATAATTGCCACACCTTAAATTATAGGCTAAAAGTGTTTTGGCTTTGAAAGTGACGTGTCCTGTTGTTTAATTTCCTCACCACCTGCTTTGTTGTGATAGCAGAAGGACTTGGATAGTTAGGGTGTTTGTGGAAGCGATCAGACCTCGAGTTAACCGGCTCAAGGTTGTAATAGCGGTTGATAGACCGCCTTTGAAGTCTGTACCATGGATCACGGACCTTCTTAGGCATGGGCGCTAGGTTCAGGCGTAGAGATTACATCCATCATGGCGGAGTCGAGTGCATTGAGAGTTGTATGTGCACTGACCCTTTCTTACAATGATTTTTTTTTAGGAAAAATCGTCGGGATGTTGGAATCCCTTCTCCTTAATGAAGGAGAGATTGGAAAAGATGAGGCCGAACTTCTCGGCGCGCTCTCATTGACAAATTTACCGTGATCGTGGGCTGGAGGTTCTTGTTGAGTCCAGGCTACCCTTGGGCTTATTTTTAGGCTTTTGCTCGACATTGGAGAAAAATGGAGTTGGGATGTGTGGTTCCAAGCGTAAAGCGAAAAGGACTCCTATTGTTCCACCCCTAATAGTAGGATTTCATGAACAAAAAGAACAAGGGAAGCACTTAAAACCCACTTAGGTAAACTAACAAACATGTAAATGAGCACAAGTAGGGTGGAAATTGGATGCACGAGCTTGGGTCTAAGACCCTGACCAACCGCAGAGATCTTCTAAGACATAAATCACCTAGAAAAAGGGGAGTGTAGTAGAACCAAGACCTGAACAGAGCCAAAAAGAATACTATAGGAAGGGTCTCCAAATGTTAGTGAACACTTGATGTTTCGGAGCTGGGGCAGGCCTAGGGTTATGGAGGGTTCTAAGGATGCCTAATATGAGCTTTTGGAAGTGTTGGGATAGTAATTTGGCCGGAAAACCTGCAAGCTAGTGAGAGCACACTAGGGTTTTGGAAATGTCGAAGGGGAGAAAATGAATGTTTCTCGGTCTAAAAAAAACAAGACAGCGTCGCGGCCGTTGAGGTCGCAGTGTGACATGCACAAGGGTTTTAATTTCAAGTAGCGGCGTCTTGACCTGACCTCACGGCCATAGGGGCTGGATTCTGGCGTTGTGTCGAGGCCAACGTCGTGGCGTTCTTGAGAGAGCGTCTTTCTAGCGTCGCGGCGTGGGATTCAACTGCATGATGTTGCAGAGGGGTCTATTTTCAACGTCACGATGTTATAAAGTAGTATGTTTTCAACGTCGCGATGTTAGAAACCAATGTCGCAACGTGCCCAAGAGGTCTATTTTCAACGTCGCGACGTTGAGTCCAACGTCGCGACGCTCCCGAGACTAACAACCAAGAAATTTTACAAATTTTTTTTAAGTATAGAAAAACTCCCTACATTAGATCTACTCCTCCCAAAGCTTGTCATGCTATCTCTCCTTATGCGCGCCTCAGCTCTCCCGAAACCTACAAACCTGGAAATGCATCAAAAAATTAAAATAAAAGCAAAATTCAGCCTAGCAAACAAACTTAGAGAATAAGAAAAACTGAGTGACCATAATAGATTTAAAAAACAGGTTTTGCCTCCCAAATGGCAGCTTTGTTTTGTGTGATTAGCTCGACAAGTTGTGTTCGCCCTAGAGTGCTAACCACAGACAACTTATGGCCAACAAAAATTTCGTGATTTCGAGCATTGCCTATGTTGGCTTCAAACTTGTGGTAGACTTATGCTTCTCAAATTGACTGCCAAGATAAATCTTCACTCGCTGCCCATTCACCTTGAATCGACCTCTCAAGGTGCGGTGGCAAACACTCTGGTATGGAAGACTTTAATGATCCTGACATTGAGACCATCTTAACCTGAGTTTTCCTAGGAATAATTTCAACCATGAATTGAATAGCAATACTTGTTGTCTTGGTTTTAGCTCATTATGCATTAGGTGCTTATCATGCCACGCCTTGGTCTTCTCCTTATAGATTCTTGAACTGTCGCCTTAACACACTAGGTTCATCGACTCATTCAGGCGAAGCATCCTTTTTTTCCCGGCCATTTCGAAATTCAAGTTCGGCATTCTAGTTGCCCGGTATGCTTGTGCTCGAGTTCTGGTGGGTAGCGAGGCCTTACCGCGGAAGACAATTTGATGGGGACATTATGCCAATGGGTAAGAAGGTATGCGATAACCCTCGCTATCATCAATTTTGTTCGCCCCAATCAAGGTGATATGATTTATCTTTGCTTTTTTATTTTATTATTATTTTGTTGGGCGCTGAAGTAATCCTCTCTTTTCCTAGGTGTCCGTCCCTTGTAGGTGTTTAGAAACACGTCCAAGGCTTGTTGAGCGTTAGTGAGCAAGGTTCGAGAACCACTAGAGCATATCACGGAGATCACATCATTATGAGTGTGTGAAGTGACACTACAGAGATTGGTTTCTTGAAGCATGATGAGGTGACTCACTATGTCATTCCTACCTATCCAAGCATGTAATTCCCGAGCATCTAATAGCCTAAGGATCCTTTCTTATTACTTACACTGTGTGTTTTCGAAAATTTTTGAGAGGTCAAAAAGATCCTTGATTGGAAATCATGGAATCACGCACACATACTACTTAACACAATCTTAGAACAAGAAATTACACTAAGACATCCTAACACCTGAGCCACAGGCAGAAAAACTAAGGCGTCACGAACATAAACATAACAAACATATCTAAACACAGAACATAAGCTTATAACATAAACATATCGACAACGAACATAAGCATAAAACACCATTAGACCAGTTTTTCGTACCTCCGGCTCCTACACTTTGTGCCCACTACGTGTTTGTTAGTTGGTGAGTGGGTTTTAGGTGCTTCCTGTGTTCTTTTTGCTCAGGTGAAATCCCACTAGGGGTGTGGTAGCCTACTAGAGTACTTTATTCCTTTACGTTCAAACCACTGCGATCCCAAACTCGTGCCCAATGTCGATCAAAAAGCGAAAATAAGCTCGAAGGGTAGTCAGGCCAGTAAAGAACCCTCTTAGGCCTATGATCACAGTAAATTTGTCAATGAGAGCGCGATCGAGAAGTTTGGCCTCATATCTTCCAATTGATCCTTCATTAAGGAGAAGTGATTCCAACATACCGACGATTTTTTCCGGAAAACCATTGCGAGAAAGGGTTGGGGTTGATTGTGCTAACCCTCACGATCGACTGCCACGATGGTTGTCTTGAGAATTCTATCTTGACTGTGACCCATTGTATGAAGGTCCTCGTCCGTGGGGTGTTGGTAGACTTCAGTGCGAAGTCTATCAACCGCTATTACAACCTTGAGCCGGTTAACTCCAAGGCCTTTGTTCGGCTTCACGAACACCCTAACTATCCGGAAGTCCTTCGGTTGCTCACAAATGGGCAAGGTGAGTGGAAATTAAACAATGAGGGACATGTCGTGCACTTAAAATCAAACACTTGGCCTATATACCAAAGGTGTGGCACCATTTTATCACCTCTCGTCTCATTCCTAGCGACAAGCGCGTTTGCGGTGGTAGCGAGCATTACTCGAATTTCGCCATCATTCAAGACATCCGTTTGTCCAATTCGAATTTATAGAGACGCCATCCTCACATAAGCGGGACTATTCAGATTAACACTCGGGCACCTTTCTCATCTATGGCACAATGCGAACGGGGTACCATTAGAGGATGCGAGGCTTGGATCCATCCCGCCCGAGGCCATCGTATTGAAAAAAGAAAGATAAATGGCGTTCACTCGATTTGGCGGGTTTATGACTCGGGTCGCGGGCTGCGAGGATGAGGAGGTTCCGTGACATACCAAATTTGTTTGGCATGCGTGGGAGACCGGGTGAAGCCCGACCCCATTGCACCTCCCGTCCACCCCTCCTCCACCTCCTTTGGCGTGTCACCGGAGTCCTTGGCTGCCAAGGACCAGGTTCAGGACCTCACTACCCGACTTGATGCATTCTGGGATGAGACCCAAAAGCATCGGGTCACCATAAGCCAGGATATGGAAGCACTACGTGCCGATAAGTGCACAGTCCCCCTCAACCAACAGGTCATCCAACAGCAGCTCACCCAGGTGCTTGCCTTATATTAAAAGAGAGACTTTTACGAGAAATTCACCTAGGATTACCAAACTAAGTAGAAGACACATCCCAGAGGACGACCTTAAAGCCACTATACCCTCTAGTAATACGACTACTTGTTATGGTGGAATGGAGTAATTATAAATTTTGTGCATTCGAATCGACCCACAGTAGAAATAGTCCACATGGTACCATTCAGGGAATGAGTTTGAAATAGGTCAAATAATCTAAAGTTTCTTGCTTTGTATTTTTTATGCAAAATTTATTTTTGTTTTTCTTATTTTGGAACGCCCTATTAATATGTGATCTAGTTTCTCTATTTTTTGCTTTTTAGTTTCTCTATTTTAATGATTTGTACATGAACCTCTTGGAACGAGATAATCAAGGAAGATTATTATATGGATTAAGCACTTCCACCAAATCCAAATACTCAAAAAAAATATAGAAGATCAGTCAAGGAATGATGAAAATCCAATTATGGATAGAGCGGGCGATGGCTCCAAGCAGAAACACATCCCAGACCAAGAAATTGACAAAGGCTCACGATCTTTGAGAGCCGCAAAGAACGCATGATTGAAAATTGCCTGTGCATTGTCTCAAGGGACACATTCATAGCGCGGGCTTTTATACTCAACTCTTAGTCTTCGAAAGCGACATGGAAGAATTGAGAATCCTTACTTGCATCTCAATGATTTCAACAACTTGTGCAAGCTATCAAGGAAAGGGACACTTCATAGAGAGCCGTGAAACTTTACTATTTTCCATACCTTAAAGAGAAAAAGCTAAATGGCTAAACAATTTAAAATCAAGAGCAATGTTGCATGGGAACATAGTTTCAAAAGTTCAACAAAGCAACAAAACATTTCTCTAAGGCGACAAATGCAGAAACACCCTTTAAGGGCTAAAGAAAGCTTCCCTTCTTGTTGGGACAGTTTCAATGAAGCTATGAATGCATGCCCACACCATGGATATTAGACATGGAAACTTGTTGATTTTTAAGTGAATGTGAACATGACAACTGCTAGAATCAACGTACAATGGGCAATTCTTGAGTAAATCTAGAAACGAGGCCTTGGTATTCTATGCTTATGTAGTCGATTTAGCTAAGGATAGGAAGAATCTCAATTGAGAGAGATAGGAAGGATGAGATAACCTCCTAATGCTAGAGGTGGAATCTACCATGTAAAAGACAACTTCGAGCTTGAGGCAAAAATAGCCACTCTCATTAGAAGGCTTGAGGAGATGGAAGGTAAAGGACACCAAGAGGCAAATGCTGTTAAAAAATTTGAGGTAACTCCTACTCTATTTAATCATTGATATTCTTAGGAGCATCAAACAAACACATGTCTTACCTTGTCCACATGGAAGTAAAGACCCCAACTGCATGTTGACCAATACAAAGCTCCTCCATTATGGAACAACATACTTATAGGAACAATTACCATCAAGTTGGAGAACCATTGTAGACCAAATTCAATTTAAGAAAAAAGACAAAATCGTAATTTCGATTACAAAATTGTCATTCGGTTAAAAATCAAGAAAATTATTCTCCTGAATCCTCGGGTGGAAGAAGCAGTTGCACCGGTTGGAATCGTCTAAGTGAAATCTAGCTAACACGTAAAATTTCGTTGAATTCAGAACGGTCGAATTTACATATTTTCCGAGGCATCGCAGTTCGGGTCTTAGTAAGAACAATTCCCGATCTTGACAAAAAGTCACATATAACAAGTAATCATATTAATGCCATAGGAGAGTGAGAACATGAGTAGAGAAATGAAGTGAAAATGGACCAGTAGGGAATGGTCTGGGAATGTCAAGCGGGAAAGAAGGACATAAATGTCATTTGGAATTGTTTTAAGTTAGAAAAGGACAAAAAGAGAGGAATAGTGTCATCCTCTTTAAAAAAGCAAAGGAGAAAAGCATTAAGGGGAGGAGTCTTGCACGGGAAATGGATCTCATTTTTAGAGAGAGTGTCTTCCATACCTCTCTGGGTTTAAAGGCAATCGGCCGTCGGCGATCTTGGAACGAGAAGCGCTCAGGGAGGGAGGGCTGGCGTGGGTGCGGTTGGGAGTTTCCTCCAGCTCCGAGAGTGAGGTTTCTCCACATAGGTTTTATTCCCTCTTTTAAATGCTTTGCAAATGTTTGGGCGATGAGAGGCGTGGGGAGCGTTTGATCGATCAATCGAACTTGGGACCGGTGTTGGTTATGGAAC
This sequence comes from Tetrastigma voinierianum, assembly GCA_016808115.1. NCBI lineage: Eukaryota > Viridiplantae > Streptophyta > Magnoliopsida > Vitales > Vitaceae > Tetrastigma > Tetrastigma voinierianum. The sequence continues at coordinate 101,368 of JAEQBH010001745.1, forward strand.
CCAATTTCTGATCGTGTTTGCTCACGAATGTTTAGATCAATCTAAGGGTGATTCATGCCATGATTTGCTATTAATGGTTTATGTAGGCGGAAATAGCCGTAAAATGCGGGTTACCAAGTGAACTTATAGATGGATATGTGCCAGCGTGGCTTCAGGTTTTATATTCACAGAATAGTGACCTGAAAATATATTTTTGTGTGAATGTGTTTGTCAGTGATTCAAGTGGAACTAACGTGTGTATGATCATTAACCCCGAGGAAGCTATAATTTTGATGTATAGATTGATTTGGCTTACATGAAGACATGATTGTGATTGGATATTATGTATGGATATGTGCATGTTTACATATTTGCATAATGATTAATTTGTATTAGGGTGCATGCATCATTCCATATGCTTTAGGAGCACCTTAGGACTATAGGAGTGAGTGCATGGATCAGAATCACAAGAGAAAGCAGATTGGAGGTTGTCTAAATATTAATTATCGGAGGGTAGTCAATTAAAAATATCAATCGTCGGAGTATTTAATTGATATTCATCGGAGGGTAATCCCACAAACAAATAATGTCAATGGTAAGACGGCTGATTGATATATATACACATCGGAGGGTTGTCCACAAACAAACAAATAAATATAATAATTCTCATACGAGGCTTAGGCGAGTGTGAGAGAGTAAGTGAGGGACTTGGGATCGAGTTGGGTCAAACTATAGACATTCAAGTAGGATCATGCATTTGCTTGAATGTATGTTTATTGGAACATGTTCTGCATTGCATGGGGTGGAGGAAGTAGCCCAGTAGAATGATCCCACTACTGAGCATTAGCTCACCCTATCGAGGGATATATTTTAAAGGTACAGGGAGTGTGCGAGGGGACGGCTCGTCCTAGAGACCGAGGATTGGAAGGAAGGCGCAGGATTATGTTTTTTGAGTGCATACATGTATTAGAACTTTTAAGTTTTTAATGTATGTATTGTATAGAGTAAAATATTTGAACTTCTCATGAGAACTAATGGACATATTGGATTCATAGTTGGTATGTTTTATGGATATTGTAGTATGGGCCCAAGAGGCCGTTTTTATCCATATTTGTATCATAGTGATTATATTGGACTGCTTGGGACAGGTTTCATGTAGGTGTTATATTTGGGTAGAGCTCTTCGTACAAAGGAGACTTTGCCCGGTTTTCGTGAATGTCGGGTAGGTTACCCGACATCCACTTGTATTCCGCGGGTTGAAGGGTAGTTAACGGACCCCCGGGATTTGGGGTTTCACAAATATCCCAACTTGTCTTGGAAGAAAAACCAAGGGCAGCCACAAGGACAACATCAAATTAATCAAACCACACATTCAAGTAACCCAATAGAGAATGATATTGCTGATTTGACTAATGGGTGATTTTGTAGGTAAGCAAAGGATGATCAACAAAAAGGATGCTAAAAGGCTCGAGGGGTTGGAAAAATCACATAGAGGCATGAGCCAAAAGCTGGAAAATATCTAGCATACTCTCTCAAAGCTCACCAATGCTCTCTGAAACTCAAGAGAGAAACAGATTCCCATCTCATTTAGCAATTTACAGAGGTTGGCAGTTAAACGTAAAAAGGAGAGCTCATCTTTATGAGAGAAGTAAGTTGTCATAGCTAATTGAAAGGTGGAAAACAAATTAATAAAAACACAGTCATACTCACCTATCTATGAGAATGAGGGACCTCTACAAACCAAAAAATGACAAGTATTAAAGAGCAATGCTAAATTCTCGAAAGACCTGAGAAGGCTTAAAAAAGCTCATTAACGCATTTGTTTAATTGACATATTGCATTTCAAGTTTAAAGCTGGTTAATACTAAAGTCTGTGCTCATTTACCTTACCCATTTTCATAGTGACCTTGCAGGCTTATGTTGAGTGATAGTTTGTAGGAAGCGGCAGAGGACAGAGCCCAGCAGATGATAACGTAGATCAACTTCAACACCTTGAAGAATTGGTCTCCTACCATAGCCATATCAAACGTGAAGCTGATGTTGTTCTTTGCCAGCTCAGCTAGACAATTGACGTGCACCTTCAATGATTCATGTTCATTATAGATCCTCCAATTGTTTGCATCTACCATGCCTCCCTAGTAAACAATTGGCCCATTATAGAAAGTTTGGGCTTGGAACCATAACTCAAAACCATGTTATGGGCAACAACGCAACAAGTCTTTGTATTTATCCCAAACATCATACAAAGTTTTCAACTCTCCCTGCTTAAACTGTTGAGTTTTCCTCACAGGCTAAGTATGTACAAGTGGATGAACTTTGGTTGTGAAAATCCTTACTCAAATCTCCCCATGTGTCGATGGATCCTTCGCAAACACAAACCAATTCTGTGCATATCTTGGTAGAGAAAGGAAATAATGGAGTTAACATCGCTTTTACTGTTCCATTTTCCAACTTTGTGTCACAAAGCTCTAGAGAGGGTTGGAAATAGCCATTAGGATCATAGATGGATGTCTCCAAAGCGTAGATTGTTGACACATAAATCAGCTATTTGCATAACTCAAAATTATTGGCATTGATAGGTTGACTTCTAATCCCAAAGTAATTTTCAGTTACCAATGGTTTCCAATAATCTCCTAGATTATGCTATCGTGCATTTTGTTGCTTATTCCGTTTTTCAGCCATTTCACTTTCCTCGGATAACTTTAAATGTCTCAATTTCCTCAAAGTGAGTTCTATCTCTAAATCCAAAGGAACTAACTAAGAGTTAGTTCTTCTATGTATCATCTTATGCTTGACAGCAAGAATTCCAATTTTACCAAATTCAGCCAAAATAAAATAAACGAAATTTTCTTAAAGTAATAAAACCTCCTTTTGTTGTGATATTGATTAATTAAGCCATTGCTCCTCGGCAACAACACCAAAAACTTGTTTGGCTTTGTAATTCCACACTAAATTCTATAAGCGTACCCTGTATTCAAAAGGAAAAAATGGACTAAGTTCACTGGACCATAGTCCCATGGGAAGTAATCTGCCACCTAATTAATCTAATACCTCAAGCTAGTAAACACTTTACTGTTATTTAGGCCTAAATTCACTTGAGGATTAGGAGATTGTGAAAAATAATGAAGGAGCAGTAACTTGTAATTAGGATGGCAAAGGACTCATTAAACACAGGAGTGGGCACCCGATTGTCAAAGAAACTAGGGTTGATTGATATCCCAAATGCATTGAATTTCTTTAAGGCACCAAATTGAGATTAAATCACTACAACTATTAGTGGAGGTAAAATAGCATGTATAAATCTGAGCTTCATGTAATGTTGGGTTACATTTCTTATTTCTCTTATACCGATCACCTTAAGGTCACTTGTAGATTAATGAGACACTTAATGTGAAGGATAACCCTCTTATGGGACTTTTACATAAGACACACCTTCAATCCACGCAGCAGCTAAGCTTAAGACTATATAGATGAACCAATCTTTGGGTCAGCGTCTATAATACCGCGAGAGTTCTAGTTAATTAATCACCTGTTTCCAAAGCAAGTTGATGTGGCACGTAATAATCTATCGGCTCCTTGCAAATCATAATTTGTGACCGCAGAGCTGGCTTTGACCGGTTGGCGAGTCGACTGGCTCAGGGGACTCTGGCTGACCATTAATTAAATCTATTTATCAGTAGTTTCCATTTAATATAAGTGTTTCGTTCTCAAATATTTTGAAGCGATTTTAATTTAAAGGCAAGCCCATAGCTTGTTTACAAATTCAATGCAATTCCTTTACAAAATATGCATTTAACAAAAGCAACATTATAGTTTTACTATAATATCAAAGTAATATTCGAATCATAAAATGCAAAAATATTTCGGGTGAACTCCTTTGTTTACAAAACAATGTCATGCTAAAATGGTGAGGATGCATGTAGTGGGCATACTCAGTGAACTTCTGAGATGACTTTGACTCCCTCGACCTTGGTCGCTTTCAAATCACCATCACACCACATCACCTCATTTTTCGCGTTGATAAAACAATAAAATGTTTGCCTTAAGTGGTTCTATCTGATTCTCTATTCCATTTCAGTTCATCTAGAGATCATGCATTTATCAAAATAAATGCCTTTATAATATATTCTATGTGTATTATAAAAGATACTTATACAAATACACTTTTTAATATCATTTTTTCTTTTAGGTTATAAAATTTCCACATATGATTATAGTCAACATTCCAATGATTTAGTTGCGTGAATCATGTCTGTTGTCATTCTAAATCTGTTAGCGTTTCATTCAATATTACAATCTACGTGTGACTGCAGAAGTCAACATTCACGAAGCGGATTGATTGGTAAGATCAAGCACCCATTTATCGACTTTAGTTGTAATGTAGTTTCAGGTCATTCATAATCATGGCGAATTCGAGTTGGTGAATCCCGTCATGTTGATCATTCAATGCACGACTCAAATCAATTTACTCGCATACGATGTTTGTATAGTTGAATACGCACATGTAGATATTTGACCAAACATTTTGAATACTAATGAAGTTGAATCAATATATATATTTACCACAATTTAGGGACTTTGAAATGGAATTAGAAGTCACGGAGAGCAACGGACCAATGTCGGTCCCTTGTCTCTTCATTGATACCAATCCTAAATTGAGTTTGTTGTCTTCACCCGCACCTAGTCAAATATATTTCTGGATTCTCTTCAGTGGTTGAATAATTAGTATTGCTCAGCGATATCAGCCTTTTAGAGAGGCGGAAAGCGAAGATCTGATGCGGAATTTTCCACTTTGTTTTATCCTTATTTGAACCCCGACCCATTAATCATTTATTAGGGTCCTTAAACTATCGGTGTATGAATACGAGGTGTTCGGAAACAAAAATCCAAAAATTGTTCGCTGTGAATAGGAGCTACGTCATGGTGTACCCGAGGGGTGCCATTTTGGCACCTCGGCCTCGAGGCATCCAAAGCTCTGTGTGTAAAGGGACCAATATTTTGGATTTTCCAGGATTTGGTTTGCTCTGCATATTTAGATTTTTATAGAAATCCTCAAACCTAAGAAACAAATCAGTAGAATCACTCCTGATAACATCCTAATATCATCCTAAACCAACCATGAGCAAAACCCATGGGATGGATTGGTTTTTCTAACCGAACATCATTTAAAGAAATCTAGGGTTTATGTCTATTTATAAATCTCTTGTCGCTGGAAATACCCAGCTTCTTCTTTATCATGATCACTTGGGGGAAACCAAAAATGGGGATGATCTCCCCACCAAAATCACTTCTTCTTTCAAAACCTAGCTTTTCCCTCTCTCTCTCTCTTTTATCTAAAGCGTTTTTACACAATGGTCATTCTAAGACCAAATATGCCTTAAGTTATTTTTTCAAATTCTAAGGCCATGTTTAGCTTAGTTCATTAACCCCATTTTCCATTTTTCTCAATTCTAGCTTGCAGTCTCCTTATTCGTATATTCACTTATCATTTATTTCACTTTAGCATTTAAGCTTATTCTATTCTCGACTTTAGGTCCTCATTTTACTAAATTTCCATTTTTGCCTTTTACACTCCCCCTCGGTTATTTCCTGTTCAACTCAATTTCTCTCACTTTAGCATATAATATTTAACTACAGTGCTCACATATTCATTTCACTTTTCACACTTCTAACACTTATCGGCTTTCTAGGAAACCCAAGTCGACCTGCTAATTTATACCCGAATATAATAAATTATTATAGAAATTCTAAGGTATTTTTGGGGCGTTAAAAGAATGGAGTGACATTCACAACACAAGAGCATAAACAGTTGTAGAAATTAAACCTTTGTTTCAAAAAAGATATAGGAATCAAAACATTGAGTTCAATCAATCTCCCTTGAAGAGTAACTTAGCAAACCATCCAACAATTAAAAAAAAAAACTCATCAAAATATTCAAATTAAACATAGTTGATTGAAGAGAGAAATAAAAGAACAAATGTTAACGATGGAGTTCTCCTTCTCAAATCACCCTCTTCAATGGTGGGTTTGATTCCCCCCACTTGTGTCTTCTTCTTGTTCGAGCCTCCTTTTCATCCAAGCTCCCTTCAAAACCATAAAATCATTCATTTTATAGTTTCATTAATGTGTGCTTTAAATGGCCAAAATACAAGCTCGGGTAAGTGGATCCGTCGACACGTGTGTGCCGGCTGCTTCGCCTGCGCACCTAGCCCACTTTTCACGGGATGCCACGTTTTACTGTGGTGCCTAAGGCCTCCGCTCAATTTTCTCATCTTCAACATCGAGGCGCCCAGTTAGGGCGCCGAGGCACCAAGCCGTCGCCCGGGCGCAGCTGCTGAACCCGGGGCCGGGGCACCTGACCAGTGCTGGGGCGCCAACTCGCGCTCTCTCAAGCTTAATTTATGCCTCAAATCCTCATTTTTGCTCAATTTTCCATCATTCTGCTCCAAAGTTAACATGATCATCAACATGAGAATATTAAGCATTAGAACACTCATAATTACCTTGAAAACACTAAAATATCAAGTATAACATGTTGATAATACGAGTATCAAAACCAATTATTAGAAACTTCCAAGTTTTTTACATGAAAAGATCTTTGGCAAACAAATTATATCTAAAGAAGAAGCTCAGATTTTCACATGGATGATGACAAAGACTTTAAGGCATGTCACACTTCAATAAAATAATGCTAAACTTAGCAACATTGAGCGAAGAATGAAAGATGAGGATCAAGGCACAATTCTTCAACACTCTTTGCCTAAACCATTTAAGCCTTTTATGGACACCTTGCTCTATGGGAAACAATTGCTAACCGTGTCAAAGTTGAAAGTATTCCTTAATCCCAAAGAGCTTCAAAAGAAGGTTGAACTTAAAGATGACATCGAAAGGGAAGGCTCGTCTTTGTGAGTTGGTTGGCTTGTACATGGCTAACTTTCAAGCATTCCCTTTGAACCTGCCAAGCATCGCCCTAATCCAATCTTTGATAAGGTTATGAAAGATATAACAATGTGTTAACCTAGCCTACACTTCGTCTCCTCGGGTTATGTTCTAACGCTGCACCGTTCTAACCACTGCGGAATACGATGAGTAATAGACAAATATAAAGAAGTATGACAAAAAGTGAAGCACAGACAAATATGTTTATGCGGTTTGGCCAAGCCTACATCCACAGGGCTATGTGTCACGGACTTAGTCTTCCCGCTAAGCTCCCCGTGCTGCACTTAAACAACTTGCCCTTCAAATGTTGCTAAGTCAGCCTCTCGCTCGCCTTGCTTACTAGGCTCGCTTCTTCCCACGCCTTGAAAGCGAATAGAACTCAAGAGAACACTTGGAAGAAATAAACTCTCTATTGAAGAAATAACTCTTTACAATGCTTAGAGAAGCTCTCAACTTGGTGGTTGGGTTAGGTTTGCAATTAAGGCCACCTCCTCCTTATATACACATCTATGGAAGTGTGTAGAACCTATGAAGGTTCTCTACCAACCTAGAGAATTCTAAAGTTTTCTACTATGTACATGTAAATACAAGACTACCATGGTAGATTCTAGACTACTCTCCCACACTCCATGGTCTTCCACGTCCTTCCATACATGTGTGGACACCTCCAAAGATCTTCTACACCGTAGATCTCTCCATGGTCTTCCGGAACCTTCCACATAACTCGGGTCGTTAAGTCTCCACGCCCCTAAAACATTCTCTCCTTATATATATGGGCTCGAGGGGCTCTCGTCCATCAGGGATCCTTCCCTTATGATGATGGGGTCTAGAGAGTGAGTTCATGACATATGCCCAAATGCAAGGATTTAAACTATTCTGAAATAGGTTACAATCGGTCTTACATGAATGATATCTCCCCCTCATTCCAAAGCCTACTTCTCACCTAATCACTCCCCGTGGAATTCATAACAATTCTCATTGTTTCCCTAATTACAACTTTTGACATACTACCCTCACTTTTCATATCAATATAATGAATATCATCTCTCACACAAGGTGAAAGGGTTATGCGGTAATACCGAAAGATTCCACTCTTCTACACGCCTTCGCAACTACTCGGCTACTTCTTCTTCAAGTCAGGAAAGATGTTCCATAATTCAATTAAATGCGGATCTCTACCATCGTGGACGTGAACTCTCGACATGCTTGATCATTATTTGATTAGGATTTCCAGCATTATCTCATTGAACGAGATTATCCTCAAGTTGTCATATTGGAATCAAGAGACTTGGGCACCAAGATATCCTCTTTAGAGTGAAGTCCTATTCTTGTTCCAAGTCTAGTTCTAGCTAGCCTATTTCCTGTGACCCAACTCTCCGTTGTGAGCTTTCAATTATAAGGGAAGTTCCTCAAGGGTAAATACTTAGAGTTATTTCCTAGCATTGTGTTCCAAGAGGTTGGTTAGAGCTAATTATAACTAACGACTTACAATTGTTGAAAGAGCCTCTAGTGTTTTTGGGTTCCATTTGAGATTGGAAGAGCCGAGAGAGAGAGAGAGTAGAAGAGAGAGAGAGACGAGGTCGTGTGGTGATGTCTCGTGATGAAGAGAAGTAGCTAGGCTGAGGACGCTGTGGTGATCAATGCATGGGAGTTTACGTGGGGGCCGCATGACCACTGTGTACCAGAAAGTTTAAAGAACCCAATAAAGAATTATTTTTCTCTCTTGCATTGTGTGTAATCTTGAAACTCCATCTCTCGTTAGAATTACGTTAATCTATGGTCTTCTTAGGTCTTGATCTAGATTAATGCTTTTAATGAAAATCAAGACTATAAATTATAGGTTCGTGGAATTATGCCTCCGGCCATGGTGTAGATCTGGAAGTAATCAAGCCTTTGATCCCGAATACGAGGAAGACGAAGTGGCTTCAGATCACGATCTTGATCTTCCTCTCAAAAGCTCCTCACAATAGCACTCCTTCTCTCAAGTGAACTTCCGGTTTTACGAGAACTGGATGAGATGAGAATGAGATGGCTTTCTCTCCCTTTTATAGTAAACCAGGGTCCAATGAGTTTACTCTGAATGATCTGGACCGTCCATCCTCCCATCTAGAGGATGTGGACTAAAGGTCCAGATCTGACCTCACCACTTATCACATAAGGGCCTATTAGTCAATACTCTTATACTAATCACCCTATACACCCTACAAGTTGGAACTAATATAGAAAATCTAACATTCTCCCACTTGGTTCAACAACATTGTGTGTTTTATTTAATAAATAATAACTGACTTTACATAGTGGTGATAGTGAACATGAAAATTCTTTTCAGATTACCATACATTATTTTAGAAACAATATGACAAATAGCCCAAACCTTATGTGGATATCTTTGAGTACTTAAGTAAGATATCATAATTACATGAACTGTGGCGGTTATATTTTTTTGGATGGCAAATACTTCCTTCCACAATCACAATGTAGTTATTTAATCTTTAAGTCAAGTGCTTTATGGTATTAATTTTATGAGCGGGCACTCCCCTTAATGCAATAAAAATCTCAACATTCTTTAGTGTACAAAATGAGATAAACTGAAATATTGCATTAAAAATGTCGTGGCAGCTACACACGCCGCGGACTCAATCATCAAAAGAGTTCACAAGTCCCATTCTATCAACATGACTTTTATACACTCTTGGCTGAGCCCTTAGTCATGGGATCCGCTACCATTAGCAAGCAGCCTATATGCTCAATGATGATTTTACTCTCTCGACGTCAAGACCACCAAGTACTTTATATCAATGTGCTTGCTGCGTTCCCACTTATTGTTCTCGAGAAGAACACCGGCCAAGCAAAGATTATCACAAAGAGCTTTACTGGGCTTAGGTAAATCGTGATTCATCACTTCAAGCTCAAGAAAAAATTCTTCAACCATACGCGTTCGCGGTTGCTTCATAGCATGCGACAATTTCGCTCCATAGTCGATGATGCCGTGAAGAGTCCGCTTGGTGCTTTCCATGCCATCGCACTAATCGCTAACATAAAATAGCCTCGAAGTAGACTTCGAATTCGCAGCTCGGCAGCCCCGCAGACCGGATATCCAATCAAATCCGCATGACTCCACTCTCGTATGTAAGCATATAGTCCTTGGTTCCTTCGAGATATCGTTACAACTTTCTTGGTAGCTGTCCAATGCCCCATCCCAGATTTATTTTGATATCTTCCTCGAACATTCCCACGGCGAATGCAATGTCCGGCTGTCTAGTGCAAACCTCTAACAGAATCGTGACCGCCAACTTTAGATGCATATATCATTCTTCATGGATTCTAATTCCAGAGAATTCTTGGGACATTGTGACAAACTGAATTTGTCACCCTTAAATAATGGGAGCTATTGAACTTAACAATTTCTCATATTAAACCTTTAATTTTATTGATATAGCCTTCGAGATAACCCCAAGATCTTTTTAGATCTATCTCTATGTATTCTCAATTCCTAAACATAGAAGCCTCCCTATATCTTTCATGTCAAAATTCTGAGAGAGAAATCAAGCTGGTCTCCCTAATTAATCCTAGTTATTACTTGCCACAAAAATATCATCAACATACAGACTAGAAACGTGAATTTGCTCCCCACCCGACCTCGATGCATATACATTGATCTACAATATTTTCTCCTCAAACCGAATGAGGTAATGATATTGTGAAACTCATATACCACGGTCGTGGAAGCTTGTTTTAGCCCGTGATATAGACTTCTTTAGTTTGCGTGACAAGCATGATTACCTTTTTCCTCAAATGAATCCTTCAGCCGAGTCACGTATACTCTCCCTCAAGTTCTCCATCTCGTGAATGCCGCTACATCCATCCGATGCGCCTCCTAAAATCAAAATGAGCTACAAGGGCCAGCTTATCATCCCTGAATGATCCTTCTTGAAACCGGAGAGAAGGTGTCATGATAATCAATGCCTCCTTTGAAGGAAACCTTCGCAACAAGTCTCGTTTTTATATCTTTCGATGTTACCAGAGGTGATCGCTTGGTCTTATGTGACCCACTCGCAAATTTACCGCACTAAAACTTTCTCGTAACTCTACTAGGATCCCGTGACTTGATTGTTTGCCATCAGTTTAATTCATCCTTCATCAGATCAGACCATTTTTAATCCAGACGCCATGGCCTCCGAAAAAAGAAATGGGGCTGATTGAGTCCGTACACGAGCCTGCCTCCCGTAAGTATACAACATAGTCGATGGAATGGCCGAATTTTCTCGACTCTTGAGGATTTTCTTAAGTCCGATCGTCTAGTGATTGTGGTGCGCCCCGAACCACTTGTTGTGGTTCCCGAATGACCGGCTCACTAACTGGCTTCTTCATGAGAGCTTCCCCGGATGTGAGGATCGCTATCGCTCCTTCATAGGTCGTGATTCGAATAGGGAGTTGTCGAGCCATAGTAGGTATGTGCCCACCAAGTTCAACACCACGACCTCGAAAGTGTATAGTCCCTCGTACTTCTTCTTACTTCACAACTTTATGAGAAACGACTTCATCGTTATAATCCTCAAGAAATCTCGCACCTGTGCTTCTACAACTTTACGCGTGTGAGAGGGACACAAAACCTATAACCTGACTTTTCTCGCATAGCCAATGAAGAAACCACTCGAATGTCCTCTGGTCTAATTTCTTTCATGTGGGTCAGACACCCTTACCTCTACTCTGATGTACCCATATATTATTGGCTGAAAGTTTAAACTAGGCTTCCATCCATTCCATAGCTCAAAGTGGTGTTTTAAAGAACTCGACTCGATGGAACCCCTGCCTCTCGTAATGTACACTGCTCTCAAGGCTTCACTCCACATGTTAGGAGGGAGATTTGAGACACTTGTCATGCTCCTTACCATGTCCATCAATGTACGATTCCTTCTTTCAAAGAACACCATTTACGGGCGTGCCAAAAAGTCGTATACCAGCTACAATTCCATTTTCCTCAAGGAATTTAGCAATGGACCAGGTTCGCCTGCCCTGGTGAACCTACCATAATACCCACTCACTATCAGATCTTACACTTTGATACTCAATCCAGATTGTTTCTCTACCTTTGCTTTATAGACTTTGAAAGCATCTAGTGCTTCAGATTTGTCATTTAGAAGATAGAGATACATGTATCTTGTAAAATCATCAATGAAGGTAATAAAATACCTTTGACCATTAAGACATTGGGTGTAAATGGTCCATGATATCAAGCAGGAATTATCTTTGAGTTTTGTATCACTTCTCTTAGTCTTATTGACTTGTTGGTTTGCTTTCCCTTTATGCAACCTAAACAAGACAAAGTCAAGTGAAGTCAAGTGTCCGAATGACACCATCCTTCACTAACCTCTTAGCGCCTATTGAGATGTGACTCAATCTCCTATGCCATAAGCTAGATGAGTGATTATTTATTACACTGATATTATTTCTATTGTTATGCGTTGTAGTTAGTGAGTGAGCACATTTTGGATCAAGACTTTTGCATAATATAAAACCATCCTCAAGAATTTACCGCAGCCAATAGGTACTCAATCTTTAATAATCGAAAAGATACATCTTTAAATCGAAAATCAAAGGCCCCGAGGCGCCAGTTCAGATACGCATACTAGGATTCTAGAGAAACTAGGAATATAAAAGTCTTGTCCAAATTCAGCACGTATCCAGTCTGTAGAACTAGCCTGTATGTCCCAACACCTTCAACTGCTGACGGCATCTTATTTCCTGAATAGACGCATAGTTCGCCCTCACTTGGTTTCCTTAGGTTTTGAAACCTCAAGATAACAAAAGAGGAAACATGGATTGTAGAACCCGAAATAATCCACCATGTGTTATGTAAATCATGAGAATTTACAAAATTTGATTCATAACACACTAACGATGTCATACCTTCATTTTTCTTGAGCCATATCTGGTACTTGATGCATTCCTTCTTTATGTGACCCTTTTTCTGCGTAAAAACAAATTGGTAGCTTGTCACCCGTTTTCTCTTTATGGGGACATTTACTCCCTGCCTTTTTATCTTTTGATCACTTTTGATTTATTTGTTCGACCTTTCATGGAGACACAAGATTCACTCCGTTTCCAATCTTTCTCGTTTCAACCTCGCTTCCCGACACACATGTTCAAGTAATTCATTGATCGACCATTTCTCCTTATGTGTCATGTAGGAGACCTTAATGTCAGATAGTCACTGGCAAAGGAAGTCAAGATAAATGGACTAGGAATGACCCAAAATCGACATCATGGCCTTTTAGTCGAGCAGATATCTCTCATCTCCATTATATGTCCTTCACATTTCAGGTCCCTTTTAACCTCATAGAACACAAATTCGGCCAGGTGCTAGCTTGGGCTTTATCTGAAAGCTCAACCGCTTCATCAATGGGCTCCCCATCAGTTCTTTATCAGCTCGTATTCAGTGGATAGATCCCCGCATGCTCCGGGCCGATGTGGGTCTTGATCACCATCATACCGAGACGATCGATCTCTCCCACGCCGATAATGCACAGCTTGGCTTGAGGCTTGTTCGCAGAGTTTCAGCTCATCTATACGGCGTTTATCTAGATCCATACACCCAACGCCAGAAGACTTTATCTTTCCATAGTTTATACTATCGCCGACAATATAGGAATAAACTGAGTTGGATCACTGACGGTGTTAAATACTCGAAAAGAACAAAATTATATGCTTACTATTAGTGTGCCAACAATTATCATTAAATGGCATTATAGTAATTATTTACTTTATCTAATAACTAACCCACGCTTAATTATTAGTGATAAAAATACTGCCTCCTCATAAAAAGACCGCTACCGCACAGGATTTTATCTAACTTTTTATTTCATATATAGCTACTAGGTGATATACTAAAACTAATAGAATCTCGCATCAGGCATAGGGACCTATTAATCTCAAGATACTCCTAATACTATATTCCAATCATATTCTTGTTATTTATCGCCACTTCAGGCCGAAAGTGGACCAATTTTAATCTCAAATATAATTAAATGTGCATATAAGATTTATTTGTAATTTAACACATCCAAATATCATATATATATATATATATATATATATTCAAAATTATTTTGTCATAAATATAATGGGCTACTATTATTTTCATGCATTAAATATAAGTAATGTTGATTGGCTGAAAACAGCCAAGGGATTTTTTAAAATTCCAAAACACCCGCCCTCTCCCTCTCCCCCCGTCCGCTGCTCTCCCTTCCGCCGGCCAGACTTCGCCGCCGACGCCTTTCCCATTCGTCACTTCAATCGCCGATCGCTCACGCCGACCGCGCCGCACGCCGCATCACCGAACCGCACTCGCAAGGCGACCGCGACCACTCTGCTGCGGTCTGAGCCTCCGCCACCGACCAAGACTCAAGATCTTCGGGGAGAGTACTGTATGGGGAGAGATCTTCAGACGCGAGGGAACTGAATCGGGAGAGGAACGCGAACCGCATGGGAGTTGCCACTATCTCATACAAAAACACGCCCAAATATTGCGTGAATAATTACAACAAATTTACAATGATCCAATCATGGACCCAAATAAAAATTACATATAGAAGATTGAGATGATCGGCACTCCCCACAAATTTTCATCGCAGCGCCATCCATAAAAGACATGCAGAAAAACCTAAAAATGCATGATCATATCTTTGCGCGATTTAAATTTTTTTTTTTTTTTTTTTGCCCAATCAACGATTTCATTGATTTACGGTCATTTGTAAGATCAAACATCATGGACACAGAACCTGTAGCTCTGATACCAAGTGTTAGAAAATTACGTTAACCTATAATCTTCTTTAGGTCTTGATCTAGATTAATGCGAATGAAAATCAAGACTATAAATTATAGGTTCGTGAATTATACTCTCCGGCCATGGTGTAGATCTAGGTGACCGCTTGATCCCGATGAGGAAGACGGCGGCTTGTGTGATCACGATCTTGATCTTCCTCTCAAAAGCTCCTCACAATAGCAATTCTTCTCTCGCGAACTGGTTTTACGAGAACTGATGAGATGAGAATGAGATGGCTTTCTCTCCCTTTTATAGTAAAACCGTATCCAATGAGTTTACTCCCCGAATGATCTGATCAGCCCATCCTCCCATCTGTATGATGTGACCAGCGTCCAGATCCGACTCACCACTTATCACATACGCCTTAATAGTCAATACCTTATACTTAATCCACCTATACAACTCCTACAAGTTGCTTCAATATAGAAAATCTAACAATCTTCCTTCTTCTTGCCTCATTCTTTCGGTTATGTGCTTCGTTTCAACCTATGTTACGTGATGTTTTGTTACAATTTTTTGTTCTAAAAATAAGCAACAAGAAAACATAGAATACACATTTGATTCTTATTGTTTTTTTTTTTGAAAAAAGGAAACATAAAAACACTAAATTAAAAAATATGAATAATTTTAAAGAACACCCAAAATGTTGTTCTTTATTTTTTAAATTGTTCTCAATACATTAATTTTGAACTTTCTTTCCTCCTGTCTTTCACATTAAAGAGGAAGGTGGAAACCTTTGATTGTTAAACTCATCTAGGTGTTATTTAGCTATTACATCAGCTCCATTTACTTTTGCTATAATGATTGGAGGATCATGGCTACTCAATGCCATCGGGAGCTTTTCATACTTATCCATAGATGATAAAACATAAGTCATGTTAGGAACTTTTAAGTTAGACCTTGAGATATTGTTTTTATTTTCCTTACATTATGTTTGGCTCCTTGAAAATATAAGAGAAAAATAATAAGAAAAATGATTTCTTAAGTATTTGATTGTTTGATGAAATTTCAAAAATTAAATATAAAAACTACATATAAACTTACATATTTTTAAATTATTTAATTTTATGTTGATAAGTTGAAATAAATTAGATGAGTTTCTATGTAGCAAATAAAAATAATATGTCAGATTTAACTTTATTTTTTATTTTTCTTTTATTCTAATTTTTCTTCATATTTTCTTTACCTTGCATTTTTCCTCTAATTTTTCACGAACCAAAAACGTAAGTTATGTTTATAGACCTTTATTACACAGACAAGCAGCCACTTTAATTAGTATACCTCAAAAGCTAATTAATGTTCCAACTTGTTGCTTCATCTTCCTAGCATTAGTTGCAACCGATGCTGTGCCACTCTACTGATCGTTGATGGCTTTTACAACCTATGAAACATAATTAGCTTTGACATTTATAGAAAATCAGTTTATTAGTATATATATATGTATATATATATGACAACAGCTGCCATTGTTTTCCAGGGGCATTTTTTCCATAAATTTGCTTATTTGGATTGATGGAAAAGAATAGGCGGATTATGGGCATTGGGTTTTATTTCATGAGTGTCAATCACTTTCAGATTCTCTTGTTATTTGTTTTTCTACTTTTATGAATTATTATAGATTTCACATCAATGAAACACAATATTGTAACTTTTTAAAATGGAAAAAGTAACACAATGGTTATTCTTTACTTTTTAATGATTAATAGAAATAAAACATTACAAAAACAGACAATCCAACTCTCAACACCATTAAGTACTATTTAATTTTTAAGTTCTATTTTAAATTTAATATGTAGAAAAAAACAAAACAAAAAACAAACAAACACCACATATGACAAAGGTAGCAGCAGTATATCCCGTCTTCATTTTTAATTAACCATCAGTCCCAAATTATCATTGTTGTAAAATAACAACCTTTATTTTTCTGTCCTGGAAATCAGGTGGGGGATAATTTGTTTCTATCTTCATGGAATTCACCAACATCTTCTTAATCTTTATATTTCAAAACATTTGTCAGTGATCAGAGTTTGATTACTGCTGAACACTGTTAGCTAACAAAAGCATTATTCTATACAGCTCTTAGAAACTCGTCAAACAAGGAAAAACAATGAAAAAAAAATTCATCACTCTATATCTTTCCTCCTTTGTTGGGGTTCCTTATTTGCTGATAACCTTTCAATCTCTCTAAACAGAAGCTCTCCAGCGCCTCAAATATTGACATCATACCACTCCTTAGGCTACTTGAAGCTGAATCATTAACTTCTTTCACAGCTTGTACATGTATTACCCTTTGCTTTTCCAATCTCTTCTTCATGAATCCCAAGTTCTTCTCCAGTTCATCCAGCCCTGCAACTCCACTGGCTGCAGTTCCATTACTATAATCTATCCCCCTTTCCTCGTAGAATGATCTTACCCTTCTCTCATAATCCCTGGACAGATAATCAGCTTTAACTCTCTGCTGCTGTTCCTCACTTTGCTTCTCCCACAGCTGGTGCAAGCTCAAGGCAAAGTCATGAATGGCTGCAGATACTTGGGATTCCGACATCTTCTCGACAGCCTGGTACCAGTCGTTGCAGACAATGAAAGTTTCTGCAGCTCCTACTCTGCCTGGTGAGAAATGGGCAATGCCATTACGAGTTTCTTCATTTTCTCGACTTATGCACTTGATAAGCCACCCGTTCAAGAATTTGACAAAGGATTTTTGGGCATTGATCCATTCCCCAAAGCATTTTTCCCATTTTAGGCACTCCATCTCCAGCTTCATAGTTGCTCTCAAGCCCGAATCGCCTGTTATTTTACGACTTGCCACTTGAACTTGAGATTTTGCTTCCATGATTTTTCAATCGCTTCTTGTGGCACTACCATAAATGTTCATTACATTCTTATCAACCCTGCACACAAGTTCATGTGTTAATAAGGGAACATTGATTGGTTGCATTTTTGTTCTTTCAAGCATAATGTCTGTAAGATCCAGCATATTTTCCTGAAGACTCATCATTTGGAAATTAAGCATTTCATTTCCATGTAATCTGTAATCCAACCATAGAGTTTAGAAACTAAATTCGGAATTGTATTATTACAAGTTATGTGAGGAAGAACCTGAATAGAAACAGTTTCAGTATCCATTATGCTTCTTTGTTGACCACCAAAATCTTTAAAATGATGAAAGAAATAAACACAAAGACTTAAACACTAATGCAGAATGTCACAAATCGGAAATATGGTACACTGAACAGCTATTTAGCCATCCCATGTAACTACATAGCAAAAGCAGCTAAACATTTGGGATAAGTCAAATTTAACAAGATGTGATGATAAATCTTGCTTCACATGAATACAGTTGTACTATTCTAATCGACCACTACTTTGAGCTTTCTGACAAATTTCATTTTCCTAATTATTGTTCTTTTCAAGTTTTCTAGAGTTTCTTGGCTGGTTCATGGTGCAGATATGGCATCATATGCTAAATTATGGTTATACAGTTAGATAGTTATGATGATGAAAACTTAAGGTTACAAATTCAATAAAAAGAACCTTGAGCAGATGTCCAATCAATGTGTTAAAGATTGAAAACAATGTTAAAGCCTTGCTAATTTGATATTAGCATTTGAGAGATTAGAGTGTTAAAAGCATGATACTCATATTGAATCAAAATCCTACAACTTGACATTTTAGGAAAGTTGGTTGTTTAACATGGCATCGTGCTTTGCTTTGATTTGAGTTGTGTTTAAGTCACTTTTTCAATTTGAACATTTGTTCTCATTTGTGTATTTATGATCGTTTTGCTTAAGGACTCTCCACACGAGAGGAGGCGTGAGACAGCATGTAAAGGGGGTGTTAAAAGCATGATACTCATATTGAACTCAAATCCTACAAACTTGAGCTTTAGTATTTGGGTTCAAGCCACCTCTTTGCGATTTGAATATTTATTCCCTATTTGTGTATTTGAGGACTCTGTTTGGTTTGTATGACTCTTCACGGGGTGCTAAAAGCATGATACTCATATTGAACCAAAATCCAACAAGCTTAAACTTTTAGGAAAGGTTGTTTAAATGTTATATAGAATCGAGATCTTCTTATTTTTATAGTGTTTCATTAGCTTCTCAATTGAAATTCATCTCACTGGGTGGCCTGGTGGGTTCTAACTAAAGATTAGTCTGCTTGCTTTAGGAGAGGATTGGAATTGAGAAAAAGAGCCGACTAGTAATTTAGTGTGATGGTGGTTCCTAAAGATAAACTAAAAACCAAAAGCTATATGACATTATGACAAATATAAAAGGAACGTCTAAGATATTAGCAAACAACCAAAATTGACCAATGCAACCAGCTTTTTCTTTGTCGAGGGTGTTTGTTTTTTACTTTTTATAGTAAACACACGGGATTTGATAAAATTCAAATGAATATTGGAGAGTTGTCCAATGGGTTAAGTCATTGGGTGAAAAACCAATGACTTGTTTTCACACTTAGCATTGCAGGTGTGAGGGAGTCAATTGAGACTCAGGTTGTGGGCATGAGGAGTCTCATCTCATTCATGACATCGTAATATTCCATATAGGATTGCAATCTAAATTCCTTCCAACTCAACTTTACACTTTCGCTTTTGTTCACATTTATACCTCTACACCTTGAAATGTTAATAGTAAGGATTTTATTATTGAAAAATGTGTTTGATATTTAATTTCTTCCCATATACCATGTTAAAATTAGGAAACCCCAATTGTGAAGAAGAGAAAAAATTAACTAAAATTACATAACAAAGGTCTTTATATATGCATAATATTAGAGAATTAAAGGAAACAAAATCTAGAGTGCTAAGAAAGAAGAATCACTAATAATAGGAAAATGATTTAATACTTTTATCCATATAATTTGTTACGTGTTCTTTTTTATATCTATTTACTTTATTTAGTTATGTTTTATGGCTGGATTTGAAACCTAGATTTCCCGCAACCCTTCCCACTTAATACTCTGAGCGCCAGCCTCGAGGGTTATGTTTCTTATTATGCTTACACTAAATCCTCTTTCATTTTGACTACTCAAAATTTTATAGAGTGATTATCATCATGTGTTGTATGACTTGAAAATATTTAGTCGAGCAAATTCAAATTAACTTCCATATGTACAAATCACTCAAAAAAAAAAACACTTCCATATGTACAAAATGTACAAACTTTAAATTTTCGAAGAATAGAGAATTCCAAACGATTGACGGTGATCCTAGCACCAGGTCAACATATAATTGTGTTCTTTTAAACTTTAATAAAAGTTATACATATTTTAAACTTTACAAGTCAATAATAGTCTATTATATCGATTTAGGCATCAAAGACAGGATCAAAGCGATTTGTCAATAGTCTCCAGCCGCAGGATTCACAAAGACTTTAGCCATTCCACTAAAACTCGCTCAAAGCATCAGATAATGCCACAACCTTTGTTTGCTTCCATGTAACAGAGATTCCGCCACAACATGAAGGCAACTTGGAAGTGGACTTTCCGTCTAAGACATTCTAACCAATTCAGATTATATATCTCTTCAACTTTTAGAGATGATTATTTTTTGAAACCATAAGTCCTTTTCCAAGAGATGACTTTAAGTATCGAAGAATCCTGATCACTGCATCCATGTGATCCTCACTAGGACAATGCATGAATTGACGATTACATGAAAAAAAAAGATAATAAATATCCGCGCAGTATGAAAGATAAAATAAGTTTCCCAACCAACCTCGTATCTCTCTTTGCTCACAACACTGACCGATATTCCTAAAGTCCAGGTTCTCAACTGAGTCAGTATAGTTCTCATAACTAGCATCCCACCAGATAGCAGATCAAGCATATATTTCTCGCTGGGAGAGAAATATACCCATTTACTGATCTAGCCACTAATTCCTATTAAAATATTTAAGTCCTCCGTACTTTTGAGACTCACACCCAATGTACCAACCATTGTAGTCTCAAAATTTCTGCATCATTCCCCGTAATACCATGTCACTACATAAACTGTTGAAGCCATTACTTGCCCACTTGACGCTAGAAGAGCATGGTCCACTGCTTTGTTGAAAGCCATAGTTCTTCATCAAGGTGCCTAAATAAATTTTTAAACTATGCTCGAGGTGATTGCCTACCATACAAAGGTCGCTGTACTTCACACCACGCCCGTCAGGCTGCCATAACCCAAGAAACATCCATACATCTCCCTCCCCCAAGATCGCCATGCGAAGGAAGGCGTCTGGCATCGCCGTGCAGCGGCCAATCAAGATTTTATAATAGAGATAGCAAGACCCTAACCGTATCTTCAACTCGGCCACTTCAGGAGAAAGTTTCGATAGTCCACACCATATGTTTTGTGTATAACCCTTGCCACCAACCTTACTTTATACCGTTTATTGATCCATCTCATTTTACGTTGATGGAGAACACCCATTTGCACTCCAATCGCCTTTTACCCTTTCTGCAATGAACAAGATCCTATTGTTTTATTCTTCAAGAATGCCACCATTTCCTTCTTTATGAAATGAACTACCTCAGGTTTGTTAGAGCTGACACTCAAGAGCGGGAACATGTGGGTAATGAGGAAAGTTCAGCAAATGTTTTGAGGGGGCTCGATAGTCCTTTGTAGATACATAGTTAGCAAATTAAGTACTTCTTGACCTTGTTCCTAAATTCTGAGAGAGTACCTATTCGTGGCTTCTTGCCACATTATTCTCGAAAAGGCAAGATATGCAACCAAATAGAAGGTCTCCATCATTATTAGCCTGATAGCAAACGGAGAGTTTACCTCGTGACACTCGTATATTTGGTCTAAAGCATCAAGAGTGAGGATTCCTATTAGTCGGTGGGATGTTTTTCTTAGAGTTATGTCTGAGGATGCATTCTGAGTTAATTCAAGTTCCTATCAATTTCACCATATCTCGTGGTCATTAAACCTCTACCAATCAAATCTTATCTAATTCTACCTTCATCTTGATCCTTGAAGAGAAGAGTTGATATCGAGGGAGCGTTAACATGTCGGATTCCAAAATGACATCCTATAGCCACATCAAAAGATCGGGTGGTCGGATCATAGCACGGTATCCGGCGTAAGGAGTACCCTAAACAGACACCAAACAAACACAAGGACTAAGTTTTGTACAAAAAGCCACATCCAAAGATCCGAGGAGGAATCATCAACATCAGGCAAGGACAGCGAGCTGAAAAGGGCTTAGAGGATTTAAAAAACCAAGACTTTGGATAGCACACGGCCGAGGAGGTGCACAGCTGCAGCAAACAACATCACCCCAATGTCATCGTACATGAGAGCTCCAAGCAAGAGCACGAAAGGCCAGTGCTATATAAGCCACCCATAGCAAACACGATTTTACATGAGTCCAGCAATGAGGTTTCGCAGCTAAATTCCATATTGAAATAATCATGGAACCCCCTAAGTTAACATATATTTCTCCACCACCATTATCTGATCCGAGAATCTATATCTAGTTTAAAATTGCTCGAACTATTACAATGAATGATGAACACACCTAATAATACTTCATCTTTATGTTTCAAATATATAGCCAAGTCATGAGTATAGTCATCAACAAATATTACAAATTAAAATCAGATGACTTAGATGTGAGAAATAAGATAAGGACTCCCACACATCTTAACGAATTAGCAATCGCAAAACTCACTTTATTCATACTCAATGATAAGTAACTCGACGACTTTTAGCAAGGATGCAAGTATCACGCTTAAAGTCAACAGTTGATATATGTGAAACAAATCAGGAAACAAATGTTGCATATAACCAAATCTGTCTCTCCTTGGTACCACTCGAATGATGCATGTGATGTGCTCGACCCACAATGAAATCACCCATGCAGTATAATCCTCCCTCTTAGTACCACGCCCAATGATCTCCTTCTTGAGAATATCCCAAAGACAAAAGTAGATAAATACAATAAATACACCTCAAATTTGCTGTTACCGCTGATAAGAGGAAGATATGAGATAGTGGAGGAAACCAAGAAGTATTAGATAAATGTGAGAGTATGGTGAAAAAGTCATGTTAACTCGCAGGGTCAAGAAACACTCCATTGGAATTTGCATGTAAGTGGTCATTAGTGGAGAAGTATGCAAGAAATCATTGGCATCGAACGCCATGGTCGAGAGCCCCAAGTCAAGTGCAGACCATACTAATGTCACCCTTGATGAGAACTAAACAAAGCAACACCCGCACTACTCAACCGAAAGAGACAACATTCTCGAAGATCCATCTCATGTGTAAGTGAAAGAGATGACTCTACAACAGTCGCGACACTTCAAATCGTCCTGCTGACAACCCGTCAACCTGCTAATGGAATTCTATGGATTTTTGGGTGACCTTGATATCACACCATTGTGTCCCATTTATCGATCTCATATTTTCAAAAATTAATGTAGTCTCCTTTATTCTGTGAGCTCTACCAACATAGAACGCAGGATATAGCAAGATAATCATAACTCATTCAGTAGTCTCAACAGTAAGTAATATTGACCATAGTGGTCCATCCTGGGTCCATATCCCCATTATATACATCCTCATCAGACCCATTCTTTCACATTTAAATCTAAAATATGAAAATAAAATGCTTACTTACAAATTCCGTAAGAGTCGTCCGATCAAGGCCCTACCATAATAATTACATACCCCGACTATTTAGATACAGTCCTAAAAGAATTTAGTTACAATTTTTTTATACAAAAATATATTTTACAAAATGTTATTTCCAAAGGTAATATCATAGCCACACACCCGCCTCTTCATAATCACGCCGCCTGAGTGCTCGTTTCCCTATACACCTCAGACCAAAGGGGGTCCCGCCAACGGGTGAGCAATTTCACTAGAAAATTCTCCTGGCCAAGGCCATCTCCCCACCTAAAATGCAACATGCAATGGCACCATGAAAACATTCAACTATCTCCATATAAATAATGCAATCCTATATGGAATATTACGTGGCATGCAATGAGATGAGAGTCCCTATGCCCACACCCGAAATTCGATCAATTCTCACACATAATGCTGAAACTACCATCGTGTTTCACCAATGACTCCAACCCATCGACAACCCTCCAATGTTTATTCAATTTTATCAACTCGTATTTATTCCTTGCAGCGAATTTTCGGGTCTCACCGTAGGCTTCGCACGCCTTCGACACTTTCGCGAACTTTCTCATCGTTGATATATATGTTTGACCAAGAATAAAATTCCGTCTTTCACTGGGGATGAATTCGCCTCTATCTTGCTTCACCCAAACACACGAATTTTTTTATTATTATTATTTTTATGCCCGTGAGTTCATCTTGGACTGTCCAATTTCTGAAGCTCATCATGACATTCACCAAGAATGGTGAATAACCAATACCATGAACCCAGCATCTGACTTGGACACGATGTGGACCGTGGCATATGAAATGAAATCATGTCATTTCATGCTGCGTCATGCTACATGCAACATTTATAAATTCCAACACTTATATTTCCTACATATAATTTCACACTGACATAAATTTCCATGTTATTACATCACGTACACATATTAACATGATTTTTACACACAACCGCATATTATTTATTTTTCCAATAATACACACAAAATGGCCCAAATCTCGCACTCCATATAAAAATAAAGAATTGGTCTTTATTTACATAGAACCATTTTTTCTTCATTCATCAACAAATTACGCTGATACCAAATGACAACAAAACCCAAGATGACGATTCCTGATCAAAACCAAACATCAACATAGTCCTGATCGCCCTAAAATGGGCCTAACTGCCTGGATTATCCAAAAATAGTCCCGAAAATGCGCCTAGACTCGTCCAAAACAACACTAAAATTCAGTTCGCACTGTCCGAAACAATCTGAAATTCAACCCGAACTCGGCCCTAAACAAATTGTATCGGGCCAAGACTCCAAAAAATGGGGCCCCAAAATTCCTAAAATTTCTACACACTCGCCTCCCATATGAGACTGAAATTTACCTAAAGAAAAAACCCTAAGCCCTTAAATGGCCTAGGTTATAAATATTCCAAGTAGGAAAATTTTCACCCCGTGGAGCTTGACGAACTTCAATATTTTGCACCCATGCAGCCTCTCGATGCGCCGACCGACTCTCGTCGCTGCTCCTCGACGAAACCTAAGGTCCGATTTCCGTAAATCTTAGAGAGAAGCTAGAGCTTCTCTCTCTAAAACTCTTTTTCTCCCTCCTTTCAAGCACCCTCCTGTTTGCAGCCAAAATGTGGCCCTCTTTCTTTCTTGATTCTTTTTTTCCTTCCTTATCTTCTTTCCTTTTAATCTATTTTCTTTTCCTTTTTTCTTTCCTTATTTTCTTTTCTTATTTTCTTGTTTTATCTTTCCCATTATTTCCTCCACTTGACACTTCTATCATTCGGGTAGTTAATTCTATAAAACTCGAGAAAATTCAAATTTTCTGAAAAATGGTAAATTGTATCAGTCAAAATCTAGAATTTGAGATCTTAAGACTGGGAAACTGAACTTACACATTGAACTGCCTTCAAAATCTAGCCACAATGTCAATACTCCTCGCAATTCCAGACGGCCTAATTTCATTTTCTCGAGTGCACTGAGAGGTGACACTTAATATCATAGGCTCAAGAGGTGCCACGCTACGTCATGTGCGTATTGTCAAACATAGAGCTCAAGTTTGACGGCATGAGAGACACATGGCATCATGCTATCGAATGGAAATCATGTTAGATGGATACGGATATGGTGTAATCCAAGGTGGCCACGAGAATTAGACACTGCAAGTGAGAGACACCCAATCTGACTCCATTTTCTCCTAAACCGCCTTGGGAAGGAAATAGAAGAGAGACCGAAAGAGAGAGGAGAAAGAGAGCTTTTTAGAATGGAGAAGCCTCACTTCTCTCTGATGCTTATGATCGATCCATCTAATCCCTGGAAGACAAGATATAAAAGCTGATCCCCATCGCAAGAGCTACGCGAGGTACCCTGCAGATTGCGGAGTTTCAACAAACTCGTAGATGTAGGGTTTTTCTCCCACTTGGTTTAGTCCTTGACAAGGACCTCATTGATGGTTAGGGACACTCGGGGCCTAAAATGGTCGCTCCGCCATTCGGGGCCCAAAATTGGGACTAAGCGTGAAAATCCAGAGTGTTCTTGACAATCCCGAGACTATGTTTGGTCACTCAAGTGTCGCGGTGTGTTGTTCATGATTCTTCGGATGTATTCCAAGATGGACTGTTGATTGATTATTAGCCCATTGAGCTAAATTTGTTATTGTTATGAATGAACAACATGTTGTGTATGATTTGCTAATATATGCACGCTGCAGACATATTAATACGATGGCTGGGTGAAATGCAGCATATTGCATTTCATATGCAGACTTGGGCAACCTATATATTAAGAGGTGACAGGTATTAGCATTAAAACATGGTTGTCAAAATGAATTTGATGCAAAGATTTTTTAAAGAATTGACTTGAGAGTCATTTAATAAATATCTCTGGGAGATGACCCACAGACTGCTTACAGAGTTATTCAAAGAATTCACCTCTAGAGAGTTGTCTAATAGAATGGCTGACAGTATTATGTTTCAAGAACAAAACCTTTTGTTTTGAAATAGGTTTTCACACTTGGCTCTAGTAAGAGAATGTGAGGGAGTCAAGAGGACTCCCAGCCATGATCGGGCATGCAGACATTCGAGTAGGAATCAAGAATTCACTAATGTGTGTGCTTTCCATTACATGAGACTAGGTGGGGAGAATCTGAGGAGAGATGATCACTACTAGCTTTGCTCACCTCGTCGTGGGATCCCCTTCGTGCAGTACATGGAGTATTCAAAAGGACACCTACACCACCAGAGGCCGCTTTATAAATAAGTTTCAAACACGTAGCTTGACATATTTTAAACCATGTATGAAATATTTGATCGATTCATGTTGTATAATATGCACTAACCCTGAAACCATTGTAATATATGGTTGATTATATTTGGTGAGTTTGATGGTGGGTTAACGGGCCATTTTATCACGATGGGTCTCAAGGATAGAGAGACAGCCTGGGAGGGTCGATTTGACAACAATGTCTCTGCTTTTAAGGCCAAATTTCGTGGAGAATGGTGTTGGCTTGGAGTCCACCAGTTGTCAGTCACCCCGTATCCTCCATTGGATGCTGATGAGGAAAAAGGAATTTTGATCAACGCTATGGCGAATAGAGAGCGATGTGATCGATTTGCTTTGATACCATGATAAATTTTGCAAAATTGTATATTGCTTCAAGGATCATCTCCTCAGAGAGAAAATACATATTTAAAAAAGATAATTGAAACTATTTCAGGATGATGAGAAATGTTATGGCTAGAATAATTAAGCACTTTGAACAAACTTACATTCAATACCTATCCATAATCTCTAACTTATTCTAATGACAACTCACAAAGAACAAAGATAGCTCTATTCTTTACATTAATTAAAAAAATCCACTCTAATAAATTTTCTGGATATCCAAACATAAACCTTAAACTTTTTCTTTCAATTATCAGCAACTCAAATAGCAATATTACTAAGGTAATAAAGATGTTTTATTATACACCAAGAACAAAAAACAATAACCACAATGACGCTACAAACACACACCGTAATAAAGTAAGCACAATCCCTTTACAATCGCTTCCATTTATGTTGTAAATAATAGTTTTTCAAAACTAAAGGTGTTGTCCTAATATTGAAAAGACAAGAGTCTCTATTGGGTTTATAAACTAAAACCCAATTATGGGCTTATACATGATTTCGAGTAAGACTGGAGGCCCTCTGTTAAGATAGATAAATGTGGCCAAAATCCCAACTATTTTGGCTTCTCCCAATTAATTCGGTTTGCTTGCTCAAATAAAAACCTTGATTTTTGTGTATTTAAATAAAACTGCTTAAGCTTAAAAATCTAGTGAATTCACAACGGGTTTATTTTGAATTCATACTAACCATTAAGTTTGCATTTAATTCATAACGCTTCGCTTACTTACAATTGCTTGCATTTAATTCATAACGCTTCTCGCTTGACACTTCACAATTAAGTTTGCATTTGTTCATGTTCGTTATATTAAATCCTCTTAATGGCCAACAACCATAATTTTACTTATAATTCAAATGGTTTAAGTTTGAGAATACTTTTTTCAACCTTCATTTCTTCTGAACTTTGAATCTCATTCTTCTTTCCCTCTACCTCGATGTTCTATTCCGCAGCTCATCTTTGCTCAAGAACTGTTTTGTATCCCTGGGGAATCAAATTCCCAGGACAAGTGGTTCATACACGCCTTAGTCCAAGTTTGTTCTTCCTAACCTACTCCCGATTTTACACAACATCAATTCCCGAATCGTTGTATACTTTTATATGTTTCACTCTTATTTCGTTTATGATTCAGAGAGTCTATGTTACTTCTTCTTCACAGTGCAGCTTATTGTTCTTTCCTTACTAACAAGTTTTATGTTATTTGCAAAACATATTCCAAAAAAAAAAAGGACAAAGAGTGTGTGGCCGAATCAAGTGACAAATTCAACCCAAAAGGAGTCAAAGAGAATAAATTAACAAATTTTGGTTTTGTTTATCTTTTCTGAAAGTGAAGGTAAAAGTGGGTGAGGTGCAAACTGCCTTCATAGACTAGACAATGGAAAACAAAATGAAAATTAGTGTACCAAAAGAATAACAATTTGTTTTTTTCCTTTTGGAAAATATTATCCCATTTTTTAAAGGGAAAAATGGCAAGAATTTCTGTTTAGAAAAACCATTTTTAAAGGAAACCAACTTGATCGAAATAACCCTTTAAGGCAAAAATTGAGATTTATTCCTTTAATTCCAAAAAGGAAAAAATCTCAATTTTTTCCTTAAACTCAAACTGTTCAAACAATTTTACATATTAGATTCCGTTTTTTTTTTCCTTTTTACGATGTCTATTTTCGTTGTTTTATTGTGACAATTTATTTGTGTGTTGGTGATTCAGACAACAAATCAAATTATAGTTGTCAATATATTGCAAATTTAGAGTCATATGTATTATATATTCACTTTAATGTTATTAAATTTATAGGCTTTTTTTCGAGTTATTATGTTATTAATCTAAGTGCTATTTCATAATCTTTGGTTTTTAACGGTTTGGGTATCTTGATTCTATTTGAACTAATAAAATTTTATTTTGTTTCAAAAAATTATTATGTTGATATTTTTTCAAAAAAAATCCAAAAGATTTTTTTCTCTCCATTTTCCTTGTCAAAGAAAACAATTGAAATAAAAATATAGATGTTCTTTTTCTTTTCTAAGATGATTTATTTAGATAAAGCCAAACGACAAAATTCTTTTCCTTGTTTTATATTTTTCTAATTTTACAAAAACAAAAAAATATAGGAAAAATTTACTTTGAGAAAATATGATCACACTAGAAATATTTGCATATGAATATATCTTGGTTTACATATCAATAGCATTTTAAAAAAAAACAAGAATCCCATGATTTTTCACAAAATGCACATCGTTATAAAGCAAACACAATTCCCTTTTACACCATCTACTTCAAAGCAAGGCAAACCTAAAGTAGAGAGTGCCATCATAAAAACAAATAGAAATAATAACCAACTAATGACATGAGAGTAATAATTTTGCCTTTTTACACCATCTTCTTCTTCTTCAATATCGAGTTGTTCTTTGACATCGAATGCAAACACAGCCTTGGAATCCGTCTAGTACCTCCGGTACTCTTCCTACATTTAATTGTAATTTTCTTCGCTGAAGAATTTATTTTTACTTCCTTCGCCATTCTCCATTCAGCATCATTCAATTCAAACTCTTCCACTTCTTCAACTTCATACCTGTACTTCCTGCACTCGATCCACTCACTATTAATTGAGGCCTCGTGGCTTTCCAAATACCAACGCCTTCGCTAGTCGAAGCAACCCACAACACTTCACTCTTCAGAATGAAAAATTTGTTCTAGTCGGTGGCAATGTCTGATCGTTCAAAGATCTTTCTGGTAACGAAATGCAAGTTCTTCCCCTCCATGTCATGAATCGTCACATTCACTCAGAGAGGAAAAGATAATGGCCGGCTGTAACTTATAACGATGAGCTACGGGTTTTCTTTTTATTACGCTCTTCCTCCTTGTATAATTTCCTGTTCAAATATCCCTCACATACTCTCTCTCTCATTCCTCCCTCTTAGCTTTTCCTCCACTTTATATCCAACTAATGACCACTCCAAACAAACACATCCTATTAGAGGAAGAAAACAACAAAGTAGAAAGCAAAGTAAGCGAATAGAGCACAAAGAGCTTGTATTTAATCGTTAGTGGTAAAAAGATTATATAGGTACCCCAACGTTCAATGTCTCAATCCAAGTGAGGAAATAGAAGGAATATCGCAATCCATGTTGCCGTGGAGGAATTTGTAATATATTTCTATTCACTTTAAGAAAAAAAGGCTAATCTTGACATATTTTTTATTGACTTAATGCCATATATGTCATTATTTATTTTTACGTTTCAATGGCTGTCTCAACATGGATTGTGATATTTCCTTATGTTTCACTTGATCGAGACATTGAACGCTAGTACCAAGATTATCTCTTTTTACTACTAATCGCATTACACAAGCTCTTTTATGCTCATGCAAGGTTGGGGAATCGTTGATGGATGATCAAGAAGCTTAGTTAAGTCAAATATAGGCCTGGGGTAGTTTCTTCTTGGGCCAAAATAGGTTATGATGAATTTGAGATTTTCTAAGTTAAGAAAGGTGAATTTGTATATAAGGGAAAGGGGTATTTTGGTTTCAGTAGTATGGAAACACAAATTTTGGAAAGTTCAAGGAGGTTGAAAATCTATGGAAAGCTTATAGAAAATATGAGATGGTGATGGAAAGTAGAGTTTGTGACAAGAGGGTTACTACCCAAGTTAATGAACGATCCACAAGATAGATGACTGAGTGAAGGCGCCTAATAATCAACTATGGACTAAGTTGATTGATAGTTTCTGATAAAGACTTCGCCACCAAGAACCCACCTAGGTATGAGAAGCCACGAACTCGTCCCAAGGGAATCCACCCAAGAGATAGTTAGTAATAAAGCAGAACTCTTGTTATAAATCAAAACATTATTAAACTTGAACTCGATTGTCAAAAGACTACATTATGGGGTATATAGCCCCTTACTTCTGCAAATCAACAAAGAAACTCCTACTTTGACTAGGAAAGAAACTTTCTAAATTATAAAAAGTAACTCCAAAAGAAAACTTAAATAACAAAGCAAATCTTCCTAAACATAAATTTTTCTTAAATAAATAAAGCAAACTTTCTAAAAGAATAAAGTAAATCTTCCTGTAGTAAGGATAAAACAAAAAATATTGACAAATCTTTTCTAAAATAAATACAATAATCATAAACAAATCCTCCAAGATCCGCAGAATCTTTCTAAAATCAATATGGCAAACACACGTGGGCTTCACCCAAGTCTCCGCCACGTTTTTTGCCTTCCAAGCCCGTAAATGGCGCTCCCAAAAAAGGAGTTTTCACATGTATTCACCGCGCCTTGGACCTCCCCAATCCAATTCTTAATAATTAGGCTGAATTTCAATGGTTATGTGTTTATTAGATGTTCTGATCAACCCCTATAGTTGGGAAAGACTTGTCTCGGTGTCTTACCATGGATAAGGCTCAAATCCTTAACTTGAATGTAGGCAAGATATTGCAAATACCGGGACAATTTAACCTTGTAGCATTCTTTTATGATCTTCTAAAATAATCTTGAAGAACTTATTTATTCTTGTGCACAACTCGGGAACACCCTTTTATCATGTGTAACCGAATCCATCCTCTCGATCAAATACTGCTGCTGATAACTCTATATGCTTGTTTTTTCATTGTCTCACCCACTTCGCTCCTTTGTCAATCTGCTTCATCATGAATAAAATGTTGTTGAAAGCTTGGCAATCAAAACAATATACTCCAAGATCCATCTTTCATGCACCAACATAGTGGGAACCACATAGGAATCCTCTACTTCAACAAGCCCTTTGTCAAGAAAATCAACTTCCGTGTTTAAACTTCTTCATGCTCCTAGTAGCTTCATGAGGCGGTTTATTAGAAAAACCAAACCTGGTATGAGGTCTATTTGATGTTGAATACCCCTCATAGGTGGAAAACCGTGTGGTATTTCTTCAGGCATTACATCAACAAATTCTATAATCGATTTTGCTTCTAGTGAGAATTCCTTTTCACTTTCTAGCTTCAACAACCACAAAGTCGCCAGATCTCAACATCTTTTTGATTTCTAAATCAAAATTTGACTGCAGGAACTCTTCTCCTCATCTTCTGGATATGGTTAGATTCGGACATTCTAACATCCAACTTAGATTTTACAAAGGATTTATCTCACTGTTCTCGACATGGTTAGATTCGATCACTTGTTCAACATCTTCTTCCTCAGGCTTCATACTTTCTCTCAATTAAGGTAATCGCTTGGTTAGGATATTCAATCAATATGCCCCAACTTGGCACTTAAAACACGTCGACTTAGAAGCCAATTCTTACAGTGCTTCACTTTACTTGAGTGTGGTAGTTTTCCTACCACTAGGATTCCAAGAATTAGAACCCTCATAACTCCCTCATTAGCCACACTCTTAGTCAGAGTGCAGAGTTTCTGATATGTTTTAGTCCCAACTTTCAAGTATGTCATTTCTCACATCTTGAAGACTATTATATGGTTGCAAAAAATAACTCTAGCAATACTAGATCTCAAACCAAGAATGTAGTGGTGGGCTACATATTTCGCCTCTTGCAAGTCTCCTTTTGATAATCAAGTTTACAAACTTAGCCGAATAATTCTCCACACTCAAATTGTTGAAAAGTTCCACTTTGAGGTAGACAGTTCATAAAGAGTTAAAGGGAAGGTACTTCCTTTTTAGTTTCTTCATCTTTCCCTAAGTTTGAATCTTTCTTTTACTCATCTCTTTCACGTTGTCTCTTCATGTTTTTCCACCAAATAGCTATATTCTCGCATCTTTGTAGCCACTAATCCTCGTAATTTCACTGCTCAGGAACCATAATACCAAAGACATGCTCCACCATATTAAGCTGGGGAATCCAAAAATTCATCGTGATCCATCCTTCCATCTAATTCGAATGTTAAATTTGGATTGAATCTAAAGCTCTACTATAGTTACTATATTTCTTATAGTAATCTTCACTCGTAGTACTAATCATACTCCTTGCATGATAATCATAGTCCTCGTGATGATTTGATGGATGACTTTCTCTTAGGTTTTCTTCTTCAGCTTCAAGAAACGGTCTGCTGACTAGGCCGCAAAGCTCATAAAAATCATATTTTCCTCCTTGGCCAGTGAACGACTCAAAACCGTATCTAGAGATCTTGTCTCTAGTACATCTTGCAAGACTGTTTGAAGTATGATCACCCATCAATCCATGAGCCTCGATACCAATTTTTGATGCAAGGTTGGGACCGCATGGAAGGATCAAGAAGTTTAGTTATCAAAATATGGCTCGTGGTAGTTTTCTGGGCCAAATAGATTGGTGGATGAATTTTGAGATTTCTGGAGTTAAGAAAGGTGAATTTATGGTATATATGGGCAAAGGGTATTTGAAGGTTTTAGTAGTATGGAACACAATTTGGTGTCTGGTTGAGGTTGAAAATTTGGTTATGGAAGTTTGTAGAAAGGAATATGAGATGGTGATGGAAAGTAGAGCTCGAGACAAGAGTGGTTACTTAATGTTAATGAAACGATCCACACAAGATAGATGACGGAGTGAAGGCGCCTACAATCAACTACGGGTTGATTGATAAGCGGAATAAGGCTTTCGCCACCCAAAGGAATCCACCTAGGTATAAGAAGCCACGAACTCGTCCCCAAGGGAATCCACCCAAGAGATAAGAGAACAAGAGAGAACTCTTAAGAGAGAAATCTGAAAATATTATTAAACTTGAACTGATTGTCAAAAGACTACATTATGGGAATTCTATAGCCTTGCTCTAAATCAAATAAAAGAAACTCCCTACTTTAAATTAGGAAAGAAACTTTCTAAATTACAAAAGTAACTCCTAAAGAAAACTTTCCTAAAATAAATAAAGCAAATCTTCCTAAAGCAAATAAGCAAACTTTCTAAAATAAATAAAGCAAACTTTCTAAAATAAATAAGTAATCTTCTAAAGGAATCAGCAAATATTGGAGCAAATCTTTACAAAATAAATACGACAGAATCATAAACAAATCCTCCAGGAAGATCTATGACCGTCTTTCTCTCAAATCAATGGCGGCTCCACATGAGAGGTTTGTCTGTACTTACGTTTTTTGCCTTTAGAGAGCCCAAATAGGAGTCAAAAGGTTTTCACGCATGTATTCAATCGTCTTGGCCTCCCAGCCAATTCTTCAATAATTAGGGCTGAATTCCCAATGTTTGGTGTGTTTACAGATGCTCCTGCATCATGCTCTATTCGCTTACTTTGGTTTCTACTTTTTTTTTTTTTCTTCCTTTGGTAGGATGGCAAGACTGTCTAGAGTGGTCATTCCGGATTTGAATGTAAAAGTGGAGGAAGAAACTAAGAGGAGGAAGGAGAGAAAGTTTGTGAGGATATTTGAGCAAATTGCTCACTTAAAGGAGAAGGGCAATAAAGATAACCCGTTGGCTCATTGTTGTCACATTACCTTCAACAGTACCCTTTTCTCACGGTGGTGCGACGATTCATGACATGGGGAAGAACCTTTTCTACATTTGTTTCAGGGAAGATTACTGAGCGGTCGAGACAATTTACTGCCGAGCTAAACGATTTTCATTCCAAAGAGTGAAGTATTTAGCCAGGGGTTGCTTTCGACGGGAGAGAACGTTGGTGACCGCACGGGCCTTGAAGTAATGGTGGTGGATCCGAGGGGTGGGAAGTACATTATGAAGTTGAAGAAGTGGAAGAATTTGAATCAGATAGTGCTGAATGGAGGATGGCGAAAGGTGGTAGAAGATAACAGGTTGAAGGCAGAAGTGAATTGTGCAGAAGTATGGAATTTTAGAGCAGATTCCAAGCTATGTTTTGCCTTCAATGTCAAGAAGCAACTTTAGTATTGAAGAAGAAGATGGTGTAAAAGGCAAATTATTACACTCTTGTCATTAGTTGGTTATTATTTATTTGTTTTATTGTGATGCTTTTCTATATTTTTGGTTTTGCCTTGCTTTGAAGTCGACGGTGTAAAAGGGAATTGTGCTTGCTTTGTTCCGGTGTGTGTTCTATGACGTCATTAGTTCTTGTTTTTTGTTCTTGGTGTATAATAAACCAAGATATATTCCCTTATGCAAATATTTCCCAAGTGTGATCCTTATTTTCTCGAAGTAAAATTTTTCTATGTTTTTTTTTTATAAAATTAGACAAAATATAAAACAAGGAAATAAATTTATTTGTAAAACCAGTGGAAAAATTCAATTTTTCTGAAAAATGGTAAAATGGTAATTTCGGTTGAAAACCATAAATTTTCTAAATCTCGGATGACGAAACGGACTTCAGGTTGGGTCGTCTCGTGAAATCTAGTTACCGTCGGGTCTGAGCAGTCAAAAGCTCTGCTCTTACCGAGGCATCAAATGTCGGGTGACACATAGCATGACATATAAGTTGCTTGCCTTGAATGACTCACATTGAGCCAGTGTATCGAGTGGAGGAAATAATGGGAAAGATAAAACAAGAAAAAATGAAAAGAAAAAAAAGTCAAATAAAAAGGAGAAAAGAAGCGAGAGGTGCAGGAGGCGAGAGTGAGAGCGAAGAGAGAGAGAGGAAGGAAAAAAAATTCCTTCTCTCTAAGATCTGAAGCTCGGACTATAGGTTTTAAGTAGGAGTAAAAGGAGGCAAAGCTAATGTCACGCATGAGAGCTACGGCGTGGGTACCAAATCTTGGAGTTTCGTCAAACTCCATGAGGTGAGGAATTTTCCCTACTTGGGTTATTTCTGCCTAAAGGTCGTTTTAATGGCTTTGGGTTTTCTTGAAGTGGTCATGAGAGGCCGTAAATTTTAATTTAAATTTTTGGGATAAGTGTGGGAATTTAGGAATTTTAAGGATTGTTTCGGACGGTCGGGGTTGAATTTTCGAGGTATTTTTCGAATAGTCAGGACAAATTGGGGCCAGATAATAAATTTTAAAGATAGTTAAAGCGGTCCTGCATTTGAGTTGAGTTTGGTTTTAATCCTGTAAAACCCGAGGAAAATTATATTTTCTAAGATAGGGTGAAACGATAATTCCAGTTGAAAATCCGGAATTTTTCTAGATCTCGGATGACAAAAAGGACTTCACCGTTGAAATGCGTCTCCACGAGAATCTGCTACCACGTGGTACATTTGAATTCAAGACAGAAAATTCAGATTTCCGTTTTGAGACATTAAGGCGATCACGGGACACTTAGCACGTGTGGGGTGGCTCACATAGAGCCACGTGTCAGAAGGAGAGTTAGTCAAACCAAAGCCCAAGTGATGGCCATGTGTCACGAGATAAGAGGAGGAAAATCCAAAAGTTTGGATAACGAGATAAGGGTAATCCAAGAGAGTCAATAGGGACGTGACATGTGGCAAGGAGGACATCACACTTGACTTTGGACCAAACAAGGAATTGGGGGGGGGGGAGAAAGAGAGAGAAGCTCTACCTTCCTTCTAAATTTCTCGGCGATCGGACCATCCGTTTCTATCTGAGCAAGAGGAAAAGTGTTTCCCCGCGGTGAGAGCTTCAAGCAGAGACCGGAATCAGGGAGTTTTGAAAAACTCTAAGAGATAGGGGTTTTTCTTCTACTTGGTTTAATTCTGGAACTGAAATCGCCACAAACTCCGAGAATTTGGGGCCCGAATCTTTGGATTTTAGGACTACTACGGTTTTAAATCCATGTTTGAATTTCTTAGTTTATTTTGGATAGCACAGGCTTAGAGCTTCCGGGACCCATTTTGAGCAGTCATTTGGATGTCTTGATTTTCGGATTGTCCATGTCTGAGTTTGTGTGTATTGTGATAATGAATAACATGATTGGTTGTGTGAAAGTATAGTGTTAATGTATGTTCAAATGATGTATTAGCATGGGTGTTTGAATGACATGAAGTCATATTATAGAAAATATATTGTCAGCGAATCATGAAGGATGTATGAAATTGCATGGTTGCATTCATATGCACGGTCACATCGTGTGGAGTCGGGTGTGAGTGCATAGTCATGGTCGATTCACCATTCTTGGTGAATGCGCGGTGAGCTCAAGACGGATAGCGTCCACATTGAGAATCACGGTGATATGAATTGAAAACGGAAAAAATATATATACGTGTGTTGGGGTAGATTTCCCCCCAAGGTGAAAGACCCAAATTTACATGCGATTAGACATGATCAAGTGGTGAAAGCGAAGTAAAAATGTCGGAAGGCGTCTGTGATCCTGGTGAGACCCGAAGAATGTAGCGTAAATAAACACACGAGTGATCTGATATTCAAATGGATATCGGATCGAGTCAATGGCAGGTTGAGTCATTGGGGTGAAATACCAATGGCGGTTTTCTGCTTGGCGTTGCATGTGTGGAGAGTCGGTTGGGACTCGGGTTGTAGCCATGGTCTGACTCTGTGCATGATATAAAAATCATTCCACGTAAGAATTTGCATTTGTGGGTGAATGGATGTTTGTGTGTCATTGCATGTGCATTTAGGTGTGGAGTAACCCTTGTAGGAAAATTCAACTACTGGGCATTGCTCACCCCGTCGTGGGAAAATAATTTCAAGTACTGGAGGTACATCGGGCGATGAAGCTCATCCGAGACCTTAGTGGCGAAGAAAATGCCAGAATTGGCCTTGTTTTTGTATTGTGTAAATTCTGGGTGGAAAACCTTGTTTCTGTAATTGTGATTAAAGAACATAGAGTTGTAATTAAACTCGTTTTGTATGATTTATATATTTTGGCAAGTTTTCCAGGCTTCCTGTTGCCTTTGTAATAAAAAGGCTAACTTATATTGAATTTTAGGGTGTTTTGGAAAGGAGAGGAAAAAGGGGAAAATTGGATGTGTAAGAGGACCAAAGACTCACACCATTTGAGTCCTACGTCAGCGGCTGAAGAGTCTATCGCTATGGGTTCCTCTAGCCTATTTCGCGACGGGGTTTCCTATCATCACGACAGGCTCGCGAAGCCGGGCGCACACGACCGTCTGAGTGGCGCAAGCGGCTGCGTGTCTTTGCTAAGGCGCCGGTGCGACAACATAGGCGCACGGAGACAGGAGACTCGGCCCCGTGTCGCCTACGGAGGCTCGTGTACGATAGGGTTTGGAAATTTGGGCGGGTGGCTAGGGTCATGTGGAGAATCCTGCGTCGCGACAGGAGCTTCTTATAGTTTTGTGTGACAGTTTGCCATTATATGGACTTCTCAAAGTCCTCTATTGCGACGAGGAAGCTCTTGAAATAGACCAATAGCATGATGTGATTTGTATAAACTAGGTAAAGCCTATGTGCGCAAGTGCATCACGTCGTGTCAGGCAGCTATGGTGTACCTGAGTGCGGATATCGGTCCACGAGGAGGAAGTGCTTTGACTACTGGACTTGGTCATACGATATTATCTAGATTTAAACTCTTAATGAATGTCTGATAATGAATGGAGTTAAAATTAAATCTAATTAGTATAAATTACTTTTTGAGAAAACTGAGGTTTGCCTCCCCTGCCTTATTTGATGGATTATTACTTAGAGGAATTACTAGTAATTCTATTAATGATTTCGATAACAAAGGTGATCGTGCCTCTGAATGCCACTCTCTCGAGGTACATCCGTGGCAGCGCCCTTCTCCGATCCATTTCGATTGGCGGGTCGAACGGATCGAGGATGCTCCTGATACTGTGCGGCGCTAACTCAGCATAGTGTCAAGTGAAATTAGTCTCTTCCTCTTTATTTTTTCTTCACGTACAAGCTTTAAGCTAGTTCATTCATATAATGTTAAACATTTAACTTATATTATATTCTGTAGCAGCGGATTACAAAATATATATACAAGCTCCATTTATGGAAGTGGTCAACATTTACAATATTTACATTGTTTACAAAATTTCATATACAAAATAGACCTAAAGAGTCCCTAGTAGGCCTTTATTGATCGTGGCCTTTATTTGTGATGTGGATTATCCAGGTCCTCACGGGTTCTCATACGTACCTACATGGATTGAACACCCATGCTAAGCTTTACGCTTAGTGGGAATTAATACACATGGATGACCTCTATTAAGGTTCACCCCACTTATATACAAATGCATATAACACATATACTTTGTTCTGATTTTTATGTTTCTCATCTATACTTTTCATAACAAGTTTCATTTCTTGTCATCTTCCATGTACTTTTCATGTCATCTTGTACTTTACTTATTGTTCTTGTAGTGTATGCTATCATCGCATAAAGCGGTGCTATGCTTCTATACTATCATATCATATACTCTCGACATTTCATTTTGCATCCATCACCAGGTCATTTCTTTTATGTTTCATATGCGCATAAACCTTAAGTGGATACATGTGAAACTATAAGAACCGGCGCTATACTCCTTTGTGTGAAATAGTGGTCTATAAGGGCCGAAACCTTATTATCATTATGCGAGACAATGACCATCTATAGAGCTGAAGGCGTTGTGGTGACCTTCGGGGTGCAAGTGATCAAATGGGATCTATCTCATCGACAAGCGGGTACTCGATATCGGAAGCTTTGTATTCTACAGACTTATTTTTCCACTAATGGAAAAAATGCCCATCTATCCTTCACCAGTTCTAAGCGAATGATCAATATGTATTTTATGTCGGTATATATCTCATATTCTAGGAATAATTATTATCATTCGGTAATCATATGTGATATATATGCAATCATTTATTCATATCTTTGCATTTTCATATCTCATTATATGCATAAATAACTATGCTTACCATGTATGCTTATAAGCTATTTATGAATTCATAATAGGCGTTCATAATATGAATAACTATAGTTTACTGTAGTGCCCTACATTTTCGTGATTTCTGGAACCAATAGCAGGTTCAATTTTATCAAGTTGTCTATGGACAGATTCTTTCAATGGGCTTTCCATAGAGTCCAAGAACACTGGGAAATGGAGTTCGGACGAAGGAGTATGACCTTAGAGTTGGAGGGTCATACGTAGTCACACCAAGCCCAGTGGCCCCAGATTGGCGAGGGTGACATGACCTCATTAAACTCGGTCTAACACCTTAGGAGTCGAGCACCCAGCTACCTGTCCTCCTCAGGCATATGGATAGTTCTTGACAATGGGCTTTCCATAGAGTCTAAGAACACCTGGAAAGCGGGTTCGGATGAAAGAGTTATAACCTTAGAGTTGAAGGTCATATGTAGATCAGCCCGGACAGTGGCTTTGAGAGCGAGCGCTACGGGATGGGGTCTGGGGTGACCTCTGCGACCTCCTGCGGGGATGGGGTCTGCTGGCCTCTTCGGGATGGGGTCCGGCCTCTGGGGATGAGAGTCTGGCCTCTGGGATGAGATGCGGTGACCTCCTACGGGATGAGGTGCGTGACTCTGGGATGGTCTGGCCGGCCTCTCTGGGATGAGTCCATGAGCCTCTCGCCCATTAGACTATTCGAGTAAAAAGACCATAACTTGGTCTACAGGGGTCCAAATTGAGAAATTCAAAATCCTAACATCAAGTTCATTGATGTGGCTAAAATTACCAGAAGGAGCTTTGCAAATTCCATTATTTCTGACCCAGAAAACCCGTTCTAGGTCAAGATACGAGTATGATCAAAAATGAGGAAATTTTCTTGGTTCAACACAGCTAGACCTTCCCAAAACACATATAGAGGATCAGCCAGAACTCTTCTCAACTCGACCCTAACAAGAAATGAGTTTGGGAGTTTCAAACCCAAACCATGCAAGAAAGGGTTAGGCGACATCTAAACTTTCTAGACCAAACTAGACTTCCATACACACACACATAGTTTACATACTAGTTGTATGAAAATCAATACTTTTCCATATAGAACTTAACAAGTTCCATAATTTTCTATACAAAATCCTACAAATACTCATAGTTCCATACAACCCAAGACATGTATCCATACCTGTGATCTTCTTCTTCTTCTTCTTCTTCTTCCTTTCTTCTCTCTTCTCTCTTATCCGTGTTTCCTCTCCCTTTCTCCAAGACCAAAATAAGATATTTCTTTTGGTCTTATCCTTATTTGATCTTATCCCCTTTTTATTTCACTTTGGTCCTCCAATATAATATTTGCAAATCAATTTATGATATTTTACAATAGCCTAAAATCTTCTTTATTATTTATGAATTTAACTTATGCATATTCTACTTTTTTTTTTTATCTTTATTTTTATTCCGGAAAAGCCTCTGTACTTTTATTATACCTAAGCATGTTATCAAACAGTTGAGATATAATTTGGGAATGTTACAACTCTCCCTCCTTAAAAAAATTTAGTCCTCAAAATTCATACCTAATTCGAAGAGTTACGGAATCTTGTGCTCTCATAGTTTCTTCTAGCTCCCAAGTAACTTCTTCCTCTTAGTGGTGTTGCGGAGCACTTTCACTAACGGTACTTGTTTTGTTCCACAAGCTGTTTTACCTCCTAGAACGAATGGTCTTTGGCTCTCATCATGACAAATCCTCTTGTACTTGTATCTCTTGTTAGCCCCAGTGGCATATGCGACTCATCGGAGTGGTATCTCGAAGCATTGACACATGGAAACACATCGTATGTAATTTGCCTGACTCGAAGAGAGTGCCAATCAATAACCACACGAGGTACAATAAGTTCGAATCTCATATGGCGCCCATGAACCTTGGATACGACTTGCTTTTCGACCAAACCTTGGGTACACCCTCCATGGTGATACCTTTAAAAAAAGACCTTATCTCCAGCGTTATATTCAATATCCTACCTCTTTAGGTTGGCATCGACTTTTATCGATCACTAAGCGCGCTTTAACCTCTGCCCGAATAACGTACTTTCTCTTCTATATCTTTTACTATGCGGACCTATCGGTTTATGCTCTTGATTCTTATCCCGACACCACGGAGTTCTACATTTAGGCGTACAAAGCTTCATATGGTGCCCGTACGATGCTTGATTAGAAAACTATTGTTATAAACCAAATTCCATCAATGGAATAACCTATCGACTTCGAAAATTCCATGACACAACCTCGAAGCATGTCTTTGAGCACTTGAATCAATATCTCTGATTGTCCATACGTTTCTGCGGATGGAATGTCGTATAAACTTTAACTTGGTACCTAAAGTGGCCTTAATTCCTTCGAACCTTGATGTAAACCGTGGATCTCTATCCGACACAATAGACAATGGCACACCATGCAATCGCACAATCTCATCCACATATAACTTAGCTAGTCGATCCATAGAATAGTCGATCCTGACTGGTATAAAATGGGCCGACTTTGTGAGCCTTCTCGACAATCCACCCATATGAGTCATGTTTTTGTTGTGTGAGGGAAAACTGAGCAAAATCCATGGTAATGTTATCCCACTTCCATTGAGGTGGGAGAAGTTTTAATAAACTCCTATGGGCACTTGGTGTTCGGCTTTGACTTGCGACCGTCAAACATGAACACATACTCAGTCACATCTCTTTTCATTCCTTTCCACCAATAAAACTGTTTCAAGTCATGGTACATCTTATTCCCTCCAGGATGCATGGTAAATACCGTATTATGAGCCTCAGATAGCAACTTTTGCTTTAGCTCTTTATTATCTGGCACACATAATCTATTCTGGAAATACAAACTTCCAGCTTCTTTCTCTAAAAACTTGGTCTTGTCACCATCTCTAACCATCTGTAACTTTTACGCGGCTCTTCATCATTTTAACACATCATAATGTTTGCTTTAACACGGGTTCTTATTTACAAGGTCCCAGGCTAACATAGCTCAAATATCACCTTTAGTCTCAATCAACATCTTGTAGTGACGGTGATACCTTTATCTTTGGCTTAAAGCATCGACTCTTATCTGTGAAACCTTCAGGGGTGGTAGTCTATGATGCGAGTCATTATCCTTTAATAACTCTAACCACCTCCGCTGTCTCAGATTTAACTCTTTTACTGCGTTTAGCAAGTACTTGAACTCTTGTAGTGGAGTGTAAATTCTACACTTTTCCCGTATAAGTAGTGTCGCCATATTTTTTAAAAACAAACACTACGCAGCCAACTCAGTCATGAGTGGGATAATTTTGTTCATGGCTTCAAGTATGCGGACACATAAGTACTACTCCCATCTTGCATTAATACGCATCAAAATTGATGCTGTGACATCACTATACAAGATATACTCTTTTTTAAAGTAAGTACAAGTGTCTAAGTCACTTCAACCAGCATTCCTTTCAACTGTTCAAAATTATTTTGACATTTGTCTGTCCACTCAAACTTTATTCCTTTCTTATGATGGCAGTGAGAGCGGAGAAGCTATGGCTAGAAAAGCCTCTCTGAATCTTCTATAATACATACTGGGCCCCGAAACTTCTCACCTCGGTCACATTTAGAATTGGTTTCCAAATCTACTTGACCTCAATCTTTGTAGGTCAACTCATATACCCTCAACAGACACAATATGGCACAGGAATGGAAACTTCCTTTAGCGAAAATCACATTCTTGAGCTTAACATATAACTTCTTTTCTTGCGTCCTAAGACTATTCTGAGTGTTGTTCATGTTCTGTGCATCCCTTAGAAATACACGGGGATGTCATCAATAAAAACCACAACAAATTGATCCCATGGAGTGTGAGGGATGCCCTTCTGATGGTTTTTCACGGTTGGCATATGCAGTGTGAGAGAGTCGAGTGAGGGACTTCGAATTTAGGTCATGAGGGCATACTACATTCATGACATGTGAACATTCGAATCTGAGTGTAGGTACCCAGATCACGTGTGATTGTATGTATTGGCATTGCATGTTGCTCTTAGGTGGGGAGTAGCCTTGGTAGGAGATATATCTACTAGGCTTTGCTCACCCCGTCGTAGGACCACCCTTTTAGGTACATGAGAAGACGGCGCTCCTTCGAGGTCGTGAGTATGAAGAATTTGGGTTGTGGTGTAGAAGTATTTTGTAAAATATATTAGAACAATCTAGTTTTAATATATTTTGGCATGTAAAAGTGTAAAGGAGTTGTACATCAAACTCTTGTAAAATATTATAAGAATTTGTATATTTTTAAAAAAAATATGTAGTTCACGGGTTGACGAGTTGTCAACCTGACCCCCAGATTTTGGAGTGTCACAGCATGGTATCTAAGTATACGGACCCCCGGGTTTTGGGGCATCACAAAACTTACTCGACCTTTCCCTTTTCCTTTTCTTTTCTCTTTTATCCCTCTTTTTTTT
Source organism: Tetrastigma voinierianum (assembly GCA_016808115.1). Taxonomy (NCBI): domain Eukaryota; kingdom Viridiplantae; phylum Streptophyta; class Magnoliopsida; order Vitales; family Vitaceae; genus Tetrastigma; species Tetrastigma voinierianum. The sequence continues at coordinate 145,513 of JAEQBH010001745.1, forward strand.
TATTCCATCCATTCATCCAATTTTGCATAACTCCAAATAATCTTATTGATGATCACACATACTATGAGTAAATAGGGTTTTCAAGTGAGGGAATTATTCAATGATAAGGAGTAATTGTGGTGACAAGGAAATAGGCTCATTAGGCTCAACAAGGGTCACTAGAGATAAAATTATGCACGAGTTGGCTTTAAAGGCTCAAACGATCCAAAAATGGCCTAAGTGTCACACCCCCATCCCTCGCCTAGGTGGATGAAAGGGGGGAAAAACTACACTAGGACTCTTTACCTGCTTTTTCAGACATTGGTGGGCCAAGTCTTATTACTGAATCAAAATATCATATACAAAAATACAAAATAAAACTACCACTACAGTGGTGTTTACAGTGTCAATACATACAATCTTAAATCCCATTTACATATACATATACAAACTGTATATTTACATTTACACATAATCGAGGCCTTAACCCTGCGGGTGATGAATTTCTAAGTGTGCTAGCCTAACAGAATCACGGAAGATCACGGACGTCCTCCTCTATACCTACACGGATTAAAACCCGTGCTAAACAACAGCTTAGTGGAAAACATATAAACTTATAAGTATACACATACACTAATACTCATTTACATTAAGCATATAGCGATACTTGGATATCTGATGTGAGATATAAAATTTTACATGAATTCATATAACAAACTTATACACATACTTGTACTTATAGTAGACTTATACTTGTTCAGATCTCCCGTAGGAGTTGCAGAGTTTATACTTATGCGAGGAGGTACTGTATAGAATTTCTAAAGCTTATATGGAGGTACCCGTGGGTACTACAGAAACATACTTAATACGGAGGTACCCGTAGGTACTACGAGCTTATAATTGTACAAGGTACCATTGGGTTTCATTAGACATAACGATGTATATTGCTTTACTCTTATTCATTATTTAGACTTTCTTATCATATAATTGTTTTGACTGCTAGACCGAGTAATAAGAAATGAGTAGGATACAACCTGGCAGTATACACGAAGTGCGATGCGATCTTGAGGTGTCGTAGCCTCAAGCAAGAGTGTCGAAGCAGCGGCCCGAGGAGAGTGTCGTCGCACTAAATCAAAGAGTCTCAGAAGTACTAAGTATTATTAGAAGCACCGGTCGAGGAATTAATAGGTTGCACTAATTAGAAATGCAGGAAGTACCTAGCAAGCAAGAATGACCAAAAAGGTGGAACTTGTACTCAAGCATCAAGTTTATGGAACAACCAACATGAGTCGAGCCTAGATTTGAAATAACACCTTTCATTTTTCACATTCTATAAGCAATTCAATCAGTTTTCATCATCGGTCTTGGACAACAAATTTCACCAAAACTCACTCTTTTTGTTTTTTTTTTTTTTTTGAAATAAAACTTTGGAACCTAATAATTGAACTTAACAAAAGCAAAGCAACTTAACAACCAAAGAGAAAACTAAAATTGGTTCTAAAAATTGAATTCACCTCCAAACTTAAAACTAACACTGTCCTCAATGCAAAATAGTAACAAGAAAAGCATAAAAAAGACTTCCTTGAGGATGGTCAAAGTTGATCATCATGTTCATCCGGATGCATCTCTCGTGAACTATGACTAGGATGATGAACAACTAGCTCCCACAATAGCATCATTAGTGGATTTGGAAAAATCATGGAATCAGAACATGATTTAGTGCTTGGAAATCCAGTAAAACACCACCAAACATAGATATATTCCAAATGAAATGAAATTCTAAATTAAAAACAATTAAGCATGCTAAACTAAAATTGAAAAGCAAGTGAAGAATGTAAGTGCTAAGGAACCAAAAAAAAATTGAAAAGATAAAGGAAATGGTACAGAGCCTAGGTTGCTTCCCAAGAAATGCTACATTTAATGTCCAGCTCAACTTGGCAAATTGCTCTAATCAACCATGTGAATGAATTACAAGTTTTTTTTTGTCATGATTACCTAAGAATGGATAATTGAGATGCTTAGGTAGTTGTTTGAGTACAAGGTTGTCAGGGGGTTTATGCTCTTCCTCCACAATGATTGCTTTCTTGCTCTCTTTCAACGTCAAGATGGTTTCAGGCACCTCTAATATAAATGAAATATATTTTCTTTCCAATTCCCTTTCAAAAAGAAAACTAGCTAGACATCTCTCCAAAGGGTCCTTTTGAGTGAAATCAAGTATATACTCATCAAATGACGAAGACATATTGCTACTCCCATGCATATTAGCTCCTCATCATCCAGAAATGCCATACCCACAATGTAAAGGTTAAAGCGTAGTTCCTCATTACCCACATGCAAAGTTAGCTCCCAATTTTCGGCATCAATAAGAGCTTGACCTGTGGCTAGAAAAGCTCTCCCCAGTATAAGCGGTACTTCTCTATCCTCTTCCATGTCTAAGACCATAAAGTCAACTTTGGAATATGAACTTGTCAACTTTAACCAACACATCCTCAATGATTCCCTTCGGATATGTCAAGGACATGTCCGCCATTTGAAGAGAGGGAGTCATTAGTGTTGACTCCCTAAGATTTAGCTTCTTCACCATTGATAACGACATCAAATTTATGTTGGCTCCCTACACAATGCCTTACTGAAAGTGTGCTCACCAATAATGCAAAGAATATTGAAACTACATGGTTTAGCTTCTATGGGAATTTCTTCTAAATGATGGCACTACATTTCGCTAATAAACTTACTGAGCCATAGTCTTCAAGCTTCCTCTTATTTGAAATTATCTCCTTCATAAACTTTACATAATTAGGCATGTGTGCAAGTGCATCAGCAAATGGGATATTTACCCCTAGCTTTTTGAAAATGTTGAGGAATTTGACAAACTGTTCATCCAATTTCTTCTTTTGGAACCTTTGAGGAATGGCAATGGTAGGGTAAGCTTTGGAGGATTTTCAGGAAACACCATCCTCTTAGAAATTATCTCTTTAACTTCCTTTTGCCTCTCTATTGGTTCTTTCTCATTATCAACTACTTGGGTCTTTTAGCTTCTCTAGGAATTTCTTCTAAATGATGGCATTACAGTTCTCTGATAAACTTATTGTAGCATAGTCTTCAAGCTTCCTCTTATTTGACATTATCTCCTTTATGAACTTTACATAATTAGGCATGTGTGCAAGTGCATCGGAAAATGGGATATTTACCCCTAGCTTTTTGAAAATGTTGAGGGAATTTGACAAACTTCTCATTCAATTTCTTCTAGAACCTCTGAGAAAATGGCAATGGTGAGGTAAGCTTTGGAGGATTGTCAGGAAACACCATCCTCCTAGAAATTATCTCTTCAACTTCCTTTTGCCTCTATATTGGTTCTTTCTCATTTTCAACTAGTGTCGGGCTTTATAATTTCTTACCGCTTCTCAACGTCACTGCCTTGCACTCTCTTAGGTTTTTTTTTTGTACCACTAGGGAAAGTCCTCGTAGACTACTCTTTGATAACATCTCAAAAATCGATATTTTTCCTATGTAAAAACCTTTTCTTAAAACACTTTTGAAGCTAATTCCTCACAATTACTCAACTTTGCAAGTTGTCAAGTCTCGAACCTCAAAAGGAATGTTTTCATTGAGAATTGGTGTGTTTTCAAGCCTTTTAGGTATCATTACAGCTCTTGGATTGCATGAGTATTGGCAATGAGAACACTTTGGGATCTCAAGTTCAAGCTTCGAAGCTCCGAGTAGAGATTTGTTTAAGATTGAATCCTTGGAAGCATGATTAGACGAGAGATAGAGGCAAAAATGATATTATGTGAAGGTTCGTACCCACAATAGGGGTGGGAGCGAAATTTCACTCCTAAAACCCCCTAGGTGTGAACTTATAATTAGATGAAAATCAGTTCTCGAAGAATTTCGCTCCCATAGAGCCAAGGAGCAAAATTTCACTCCCTCAGCTCTTTGGGCGCAAACATGTAATAAGTTTGATTTTCTCGTAGATTTCCTTTCCTTTTCCATCCCAGACGTCTCTATTTGTAATATTAGGTTGGGAATCGAGTTAACAAAAGTGGCCCCCAAATGTGTAAAATCATCTTTTATAAATAGGATGATTGATCAAAGAACAAAATATCTCTCAATTACTATGTTTTTCTATTTTTCATTTGAATAAAAGTAGTTTATGTTCTTTCTCTCTTTCTTTGTGTTTTATGCACCATATTTATTTTCTTATCATCACCCATGGCTGCCATCTCACTAGTCATGAGTGAGTAGTCACTTTAAGTTATGGGTTTTAGGGAATCCAAGCCTCCTATGTGATGATCCAAGAGGGAGAATAGGGCGAAACTCCAAGGAAGGTTCGGGACTATTGTGAGAGTCGTTCAGGAAGATGAGGTAAAGTTTCAGATTTTCTTTAGGGGTTGGGAGTGACACCTAACTCATTAGATGACACTTGGATGTAGTCGTTTATTAGATTGTTGTTAAAAAGATCCTTTCTCCAGTATGCACGATCGAGATTGTCTCTTGTTTGGATTGTGAAAGAGTCAAGGTGAAAGCTAATTTGACTCTAAAACTAGGTATCATATCTTCCTTCTCCTAGAAATCGAGCTTCATAATAAATTTGTTAAGAGGATATTTGAACTCTCCCTCCATAATCATCATGTGTGGCTGTGCTTGGTGAAACCAAGCCTCGGGATTGCTTCCCCAATTTGAATTACAACCAAAAGCAACCAACTTTCTCACATAAAAATCTGATTTTTACAATATAAAAGAGAGACTTTTACGAGAAATTCACCTAGGATTACCAAACTAAGTAGAAGACACATCCCAGAGGACGACCTTAAAGCCACTATACCTACAAGTAGCCCTGGCTACTTGTTATGGTGGAATTAGGTAATTATAAATTTTTGTGCATTCCGAATCTGACCCACAAGCGATGAATCACATGGTGCCATTTCGGGGATTGGTGCCAAACGGTTAGGTAATCTAAAGTTTCTTGCTTTGTATTTTTTTTTTCATTTTTTATGCAAATTTTCTTTTTGTTTTTCTTATTTTGGAACTAACCCTATTAATATTGATCCAGTTTCTATTTTTTATTTTAGTTTTCTCTATTTTTCAGATTTGTGTACATGAACTTCTTGGAACGAGATAATCAAAGAAGATTATTATATGGATTAAGCACTTCCACCAAATCCAAATACTAAAAAAAATATAGAAGATCAGTCAAGGAATGATGAAAATCCAATTATGGATAGGTAGACGCAGCAAGCCCCAACTAGAAACACGTCCCAAATAAAGAACCAACAAAGGCTCTGATCTTTGAGGGAGCACAAGAACCCGCCAATTGAAAGTGCACCACCGTGCATTGTCTCAAGGGACACATTCATAGTAAAAGCAGGCTTCTTGTCTCAACTACCGTCATTCAACGACATGGAAAGTGAGAATCCCTACTTGCATCTCAATGATTTCAACAACTTGTGCAAGCTATCAAGGAAAGGGACACTTCCATAGAGGCCATGAAACTTACTATTTTCCTTTTACCTTAAAGGAAAAAGCTAAGTATTGGCTAAACAATTTAAAATCAAGGAGCAATGTTGCATGGGAGCATAGTTTCTAAAGAAGTTCTTTCCACAACAAAGAACTATTTCTCTAAGGCGACAAATCAGCACCTTCAGTGCTAAAGAAGAAGAAAGCTTCCCTTCTTGTTGGGACAGTTTCAATGAAGCTATGAATGCATGCCCACACCATGGATATTAGACATGGAAACTTGTTGATTTTTTATGAGGGCTGAATAATGAACATGAAGCAACTACTAGAATCCTTGTGCAATGGGCAATTCTTGAGTAAATTTAGAAACGAGGCCTTGGTATTCTACGCTTATGTAGCCAATTTAGCTAGAGATGGAAAGAATCTGTTAAGAGAGATAGGAAGGATGAGATAACCTCCTAATGCTAGAGGTGGAATCTACCATGTAAAAGACAACTTCAAGCTTGAGGCAAAAATAGCCACTCTCATTAGAAGGCTTGAGGATATGGAAGGTAAAGGACACCAAGAGGTAAATGCTGTTAAAAAATTTGAGGTAACTCCTACTCTGTTTAATCATTGCTATTCTTAGAAGCATCAAACAAACACATGCCTTCCCTTGTCTACACCTTATGGAAGTCAAGTTAACTATGTTGACCAATACAAAGCTCCTCCATTATGGAACAACAATACTTATAGGAACAATTACCATCCAAGTTGGAGGAACCATCCCAACTTGTCTTGGAAGCAAAACCAAGGGCAGCCACAAGGACAACATCAAATTAATCAAACCACACATTCAAGTAACCCAATAGAGAATGATATTGCTGATTTGACTAATGGGTGATTTTGTAGGTAAGCAAGGATGTTGATCATGAAAGGAAGCGCTAAAAGGTTCGAGGGTTGGAAAAATCATGGGGCATAGACCAGCTGGAAATATCTAGCATACTCTCTCAAAGCTCACCAATGCTCTCACCATTCAAGAGAGAGGCAAATTCCCATCTCAACCACAACAATTTTGAGAGGTGTTCATGAAGTTTAAGCACATAAGGAGAGCTCATTGCACATGAGAGAAGTATAAGTTGTCATGACAACAAGAAGGTGGAAAACAAATTGACAAACCCAGTCCTCCTCCACCTATCTATGAAGAGCAAGGGGACCACTCTACCACAAACAAAAAAGAGAGCGTAAGTAATTCAAAGGACATTTAAATTACAGACCATTTCAAGAGAATGAAAACAAACAACTGCTGTTGTTTGACAGCATAATGCATGTTTTGGGTTGGCTAATTAACGTCTATAAATGTAATACATTCTGTAGTACACTTTGTAGTGATTATACTGACTTATTAGATGAATATCTGGACTTTATGAGAGACAGTGATCAAACTTCCAACACACTAATTGGTCTCCTACCCATAGCCATATCAGACGTGGCTTGATAATTGTTCTTTGCCAACTCTTCAAACAACTGACAAGCTTCTTCAACGGTCTTGTTCATTATAGATCCTCCAGTTGTTGCATCTACCATACTCCTAATGGCATAATTTAGCCCATTATAGAAAGTTTGGGCTTGGAACCATAACTCAAAACCATGTTGTGGGCTACAACGCAACAAGTCTTTGTATTTATCCCAAACATCATACAAAGTTTTCGACTCTCCCTGCTTAAACTAATTGGTTTCCACTCTGAGCTTAAATGTCATCTGAGTAGGGAAGAACTTGGTTAGGAAAATCTACACTAAGTCTCCCAATGTGTCAATGGATCCCTTCCGCAAACACTAAAACTAATTTCGTGCCTTGTCCTTAAGTGAGAAAGGAAATAATGGGAGCTTAATCACATCGCGCTTTACTCCATTCATTTTCACTGTGTCACAAAGCTCCAAGAAGGTTTTGAAATATGGCCATTAGGATCCTTAAATGGATGTCCTTAAACTCACAAGAAAGACTAATGTGAAATCAAGCTAGCCTACAACTCAAAATTATTAGCATTGATTTGACTTCTAATCCCAAAGAATTTTCGCTACTCACCGGTTTCCACAATCTCCTGCAGTATTATATCAGTGAATTTGTTATTTATTTCATTTTTCATCCATTTTAGTTTCCTCGGATAACTTTAGATGTCTCAATTTCCGTAAAGTGAGTTCTATCTCTAAATCCAAAGGAACTAACTAAGAGTTAGTTCTTCTATGCATAAATTTGTAACCTACAACCAAGAATTCCAATTGACCAAATTTAGTAAAATAAAAATAAAAAACGAAATTTGCTTAAAGTAATAAAACCTCCTTTTGTTGTGATATTGATTAATTAAGCCATTGCTCCTCGGCAACGACACCAAAAACTTGTTTGGTTTTACAAATTCACATACTAGAGATTACCGCAAGCGTACGGATCATTCAAAGGAAAAAATGGACTAAAAGATTCTGGATATCGTCCCATAGGAAGGAATCTATACCTAATTAATCTATTACCTCAACTAGTAAAACACTTTGTTATTTAGGCCTAGAATTCACTTGAGGGATTAGAATTTAATGAAAAATAATGAAGGAGCAAGTAACTTGTGACGAGATGGCAACGGACTCAGCTAAACACAAGAATGAACACCAATTGTCAAAGAAACTAGGGTTGATTGATATCCCAAATGCATTGAATTTCTTTAAGGCACCAAATTGAGATTAAATCACTACAACTATTAGTCAAGGGGTAAAAATATGTAATCTCAACTTCCGTATGTTGATTTTAATTTCTTATTTCTCTTCCTCTAGTCACCTTCTGGTCCTTGTAGATTAATGAGAAGCAATAATGAAGGATAACCCCTCTTATAGGACTTTTGTCGAGCACCTTCCAATCATATGATTAAGCTTAAGACTATATAGATGAACCAATCACCTTTCGGTCCTTTTGACATCTATACAATGCTACTTGAGTTCTAGTTAATTAATCTTTGTTTCCAAGCTCAATTAAATCAACGCACACTCCATCCAACTCATGCAACCGTAATTGTCGTGGACTTCGAGCCCGGCCCTCGACTGGCTAAGGGTAACCGACTAAACCCGGGGATCGCCCCGCCGCCTCATTAATCAAATCCATTTATCAAATACATTTCATTAATATATGCTGTTTCAAATATTTCATAAAGTTTATTTCAATTTAAAGCCCATAAACATTTACAAATTCAATGTAATTCCTTTACAAATATGCATTTAACTAAAATGGCATGTTATGTCAAGCATTACATAATATCCGAAATCGATTCGGGATATAAGTACAAAAATAATTTCGGAGTTGGAACTCCTTGTTTACAAAAGAATGTCATGCTAAAAATGGTGAGGATGCATGTGACTGAGCATACCCGTGAACTTCGAATGACTTCAGCCTCACTCGGGTCCACTTTCAATCACTGTCTATCACTCGGTACCTGCGCATTGATAAAACAATAAGCTAAGCATTTTCATGTTTAGTGGTTCTATACAGTACTCTATTCCATTTCAGTTCAATACGAATCATGCATTTATCAAAATAATGCCTTTATACAATGTCTACGTGTAATGTAAAAGATACTTATACAAATACACCTTTTTAATATCATTTTTTGCTTTTCAGTTTGTGATTTCACATATGACTATAGAGTCAACATTCACGACAGATTCAGTTGGTGAATCCTCGCCCTCGTTTGTTGTAGCTCAAGAGCAATGTGGATTTCACATTCAATATTACACCACATGACTATAGTTTCCACATTCACGACTGATCTGGCTTGGTAAATCCCGCCTTGAGCCTGGTCATTCGCCTGTAAAGTGATTCTTCACGTTGAACAATACCTTCATGACGAATCCAGTTGGTGAATCCCGCCATGTTGGTCATTCAATAATACATTTCAAATCACTTTATCTACATGCAATAATTCTCATTTCTATAGTTCAAATACACGTGCACATGTTGATATTTGACAAACATTTCGAATACTAATAATTCAAATCAATATATATATTTTTCACAATTAGAACTTGAAATGGGAATTGAGTCATAGAGAACAGAACTGACCAATGTATCGATCCCTTGTCTCATTCGATACCAATCCTAGGTCAAGTTGTTGTCTTCACCCGCACCTAGTCAAATATAATTTCTCCATTCTTAGTGGTTGAACAATTAATCGTACTAAACGAATATTGCTTTGCCGAGGCAGTGAGGTACGGTACGTTTTTCACTTTGTTTTATCCTTATTTGAACCCCCATTAATCATTTATCAAGGTCCTTAAACTATCGGTGTATGAATACGAGGTGTTCAGAAACAAAAATCCAAAAACTGTTCGTCCGACAGCAGCTATGCCCCGAGTACCCGAGGGGTGGCCATTTTGGCACTCCGACCAAGCCACAAGAGGCATCCCAGACGCCAGTGGGAGCCCGATGTGCCCAAATTTTCCAGTTTGCTCATTTGCGATTTTTCTCCAAAAATCCTCAAAACCCAAAACAAATCATGGGAATAACTCACAATATCATCCTAAACCAACCATGAGCAAAACCCATGGATGGATTAGGGTTTTTCTAACCCAAACATCATTTAAAGAAATCTAGGATTTGTGTCATACCTTAAAATCTCTTGTCCTTTGAAGCCCTAAATTTTCCTTCCTCCTCGATCACTTGGAAAACCGTAACGGGATGATCTCCCACCAAAATCACTTCTTCTTGCAAAACCCTAGCTTTTCTCTCTCTCTCTTGCCTCCAAAAACGTTTATGCACAATGGCCATTCTAAGACCAAATATGCCTTAAGTTATGTTTTCACCCTAAGGCCATGTTTAGCTTGTTCATTAAATCCCATTTTCCATTTTTTTCACTTAAAGCTTACAAGTCTCCTTATTTGGACATTCACTTATCATTTATTTTACTTTAGCATTTAAGCTTATTCTATTCTTGACCCTTAGGTCCTCATTTTACAAATTTCCATTTTTCCTTTTACACTTCAATGTTCAATCAATTTCTCATTTTAGCATATAATATTTAATCATATGCTCACATATTCATTTCACTTTTCACAATTTAACAATTTATCAGTTTTCCAGGAAAAAACCCAAGTTTAGCTCAATTTATATCAGGAATATATAATAAAATTATTATAGAAATTCTAAAGTATTTTTGGGGCGTTACAAGAATGGAGTGACATTCACAACACAAGAGCATAAACAGTTTTAGAAATTAAACCTTTGTTTCAAAAAAGATATAGGAATCAAAACATTGAGTTGATCAATCTCCTTAGTAACTTAGCAAACCATCCAACAATAAAAAAAAAAAAAACTCATCAAAATATTCAAATTAAACATAGTTGATTGAGGAGAGAAATAAAAGAACAGATGTTAACGATGGAGTCCTCCTTCTCGAATCACCCTCTTCAATGGTGGGTTTGATTCCCCCCACTTGTGTCTTCTTGTGTTTCTTCTTGTTCTTGAGCCTCCTTTTCATCCAAGCTCCCTTCAAAACCATAAAATCATTCATTTTATAGTTTCTGTCAATGTGGGCTTTTAAAATGGCCAAAATACAAGTTTGGGTAAGTGGATCCGCGGCACGTGTGCTGGCTCGTTTCGCCAAGGCACCTAGCCCACTTTTCATGGGATGCTTACCAAGCGCTTGGGTGCCTAAGGCTCTGCCAATTTTCTCATCTTCAACATTGAGGCGCCCAGCTAGGGCGCTGAGGCACCAAGCTTGCTACCTCTTGGTCGCTAAGGCGCTTTACTGGGGCGTTGGGGCACTCAACTAGGGTGTTGGGGCGCCAACTCTGCTGCCTCAAGCGAATTTATGCCTCAAATCCTCATTTTTGCTCAATTTTCCATCGTTCTGCTCCAAAGTTAACCTGATAATCAACATGAGAATATTAAGCATTAGAACACTCATAATTACCTTAACCTGCCCCTAAAATATCAAGTATAACATGTTGATAATACGAGTATCAAAACCAATTATTAGAAACTTCCAAGTTTTTTACATGAAAAGATCTTTGGCAAACAAATTATATCTAAAGAAGAAGCTATGTACTCTTCACATGGATGATGACAAAGACTTTAGAAGGCATGTCGACTTCAATAAAATAATGCTAAACTTAGCAACATTGGAGCGAAGAATGAAGATGAGGATCAAGCAATAATTCTTCAACACTCTTTGCCTAAACCATTTAAGCCTTTTATGGACGCCTTGCTCTATGGGAAACAATTGCTAACCGTGTCAAAGGTGAAAGTATTCCTTAATCCCAAAGAGCTTCAAAAGAAGGCTGAACTCAAAGATGACATCGAAAGGGAAGGCTCGTCTTTGTGAGTTGGTTGGCTTGTGCATGGCTAACTTTCAAGACTCTCTTTTGGAATCCTAGTTAGCTATCAGCCTAACTAATATTTTGATAAGGTTGTGAAAGATATAACAATGTGTTATTAACCTAGCTCTACACTTCTTCTCTGGTTATGTTCTAACGTTGTGACCAAGTTCTAACCACTTGTGGAACATGATGAGTAATAGACAAATATAAAGAAGTATGACAAAAAAGTAGCTAATTTGTGACAATATGTTTATGCGATTTGGCTGCCTACATCCACAGTGGCCATGTGTCACCTGACTTAGTCTCTGTGGAAACCTTCCCGAGGAAATCCCAGAATTTTTCTCGAAAAATTTAAAATCGTAATTTCGGTAAAAATCCGAAATTTTTCTAGATCTCGGATGACGAAACAGACTTCACCGTTGGAATCCTCTCGCGAAATCTAGCTATCACGTCTATTTTCGTCGAATTCCGAGACAGTCGAAATTTGCACGTTTTTCAAGGAAACAAGCGTCGTGTATGACACATGGTGCATTTTGAGTGGCACACAGGGTGCCACGTGTCTAGAGCAGGTTCAGTCAAGTTAAGCTCAAGGTGGGGCCCACGTGAACACATGGCATGATGTCATTGGGTAGAAAAGTCAAAATCTAAGAGAAGGGACATGGAAGGCATTATTTGAAAGTTTAATGAAACAGACAAAATAACAAATAGTGACCTTCTCCAAATTGAAAGAACAAAAAGGTGAAGGAGATGCAGTGGCTGGAATGGTTTTTGCAGTGAGTTAGGTTTTGATATTTTTAGTGAAAGAGTGCAACTTTCTATAAATTCGCCGATCGGACCGCGATTTCTTCGCCAAGAAGGAGGTGGTTCTAATGATCAATGAGGCTTCAGGTTCTGGGTTGGGGGAGTTTCGACAAACCCGTGATGTGGCTTTATCCTACTTGTTTACTTGGATTTAAGTATTTTGTGATGGTCAGTTGATTGAGGCCGTGAGTGGTCGCTTGATCGGTCCCAAAACTCGAACCGAAATGTGAAAATTCTTAGGGCTTGTTTCGGGATACCCGTGATACCATTGATCAAGCCATACTTTGTGTGATAAATTGTGCATTAATTCATGGTTTGGTGTGTATGAGGCCAGGAATGGCCATGGAATAGAAGAACCGATGTTGGATGAGTGGGCTGCCCACGACAAACCCACTGCTGCTGAATCGTGAAAACATTCCGCTTGTATGAAATGGACCATAAACGTCCATGTGTTTTGGTATTGAAATTGTTTGAAGTGAAGGGCTTGAGTTGTGTGGAAATAGATAGGTTGATGCATTAATTTAATGTAAATAATAAAATGACATACTGAGGTAATATATTTGTGAGAAATACTATTAGAAAAATGAATGATTATCTGCTGAGTTATTTAGAAATGGTTATAAATACTTATATGCAGATTATAAATTTGAGAATATATGCATATTTGATATTGGTATAAAATGGTTGAAATGGCATAATGCATTTCATATGCACCCGAGTAACCTAGGAAATTGTGCATGAGTGCATGACATGAATTTTTGAAATCTAACATGGTTATGGAAGAAATTTCACAAGATGATTTTCCTGGAGAATTGGTCAGAGATAGTCCAATAGATCATCTCTGATGATGGACTATGATCAAGCTTCTGAAAGTTCCCAACCACCCGCCTGAGGGTAGTCCACTATTTTACCTAAACCCTGTGAGTGTGCTTCGAGAACAACAGGTTTTGTTCTTGAAAACTGATTATTTTTCTCACATGGCTTAGGCAAGTGTGTGAGGTGCCTGAGGACTCGAGACATGGGAATGGGCATGTAGACATTCAAGCATGACTACTGCATGCATCTGAGTGTTTACTGATCATTGCATATGCACTTAGGTTGGGAGTAACCCATTTAGGGTAATTCCAAAAGATTTGCGATAGCTCACCTTGCCGAGGGAATATTTTTCAAAATAAGGCGTTCGAGAAGACGATCCACTCTTTAAAGGTCGATTTTGAAGAAAAATGATTATGGTTTTAATATTTCGATATGTATTAGAATTGTAAATTTTAATATGTATTTGTATTAAGAGAAATGTAAAAACTCTTGAACTATTGGAATATAGTTGGGTATATTTGATGAGCATTAGTGTATGGGCCCAAGTGGCCATTTTTCACTCAGGTATGGGTCTCGCGATACGAGACATATAGATTTTCCGCTGCTGATTTAGTTGTCAACGACACCCCAGCCTGGGGTGTCACATAGTCTTCGCTTAAGCTCCCTGCGTGCGGCACTTCAGACAACTCTTGCCCTGATGTTGCTAAGTCGCCTCCCAGCCGCCTTGCTTACTATGCCTTACTCTCCCACGCCTTGAAGTGAATAGAACTCCGCAGAACACTGAAGAAATAAAACTCTCATTGAAGAAAGAACTTTTACACGCTTAGAGAGCTCTCAACTTGGTGGAAGGTCACTTGCAAACAAGGCCACCTCCTTATATACACATCTATGGGAAGTGTGTAGAACTCATGAAGGTCTCTACCAACCCAGAGAATTCTAGAGTGTTCTACTATGTACATGTAACACAAGACTGGCTCATGGAAGATTCTAGACTACTCTCCCACACTCCATGGTCTTCCACGTCCTTCCATACATGTGTGGACACCTCCAGCATCTTCTACAATTGTGTAGACTTCTCCATGGTCTTCTGGAACCTTCCACATAACTCTGGTCAAAGAAGTCTCCCATCGGGCCTTTAAACATTCTCTCCTTATATATTGGCTTCGAGGGGCTCTCAGCTCATTGAGGATCCTTCTTCCCTTTATGATGATGGGGTCTAGAGAGTGAGTTCGTGACATATACCCAAATGCAAGGATTTAAACTATTTTGAAATAGGTTACAATCGGTCTTACATGAATGAGATCTCACCCTCATTCCAAAGCCTACTTCTCACCTAATCACTCCCCGTGGAATTCATAACAATTCTCATCGTTTCCCTAATTACAACTTTTGACATACTACCCTCACTTTTCATATCAATATAATGAATATCATCTCTCACACAAGGTGAAAGGGTTGCGTGCAATACCTCAGCGAGTATCCCTCTACACGTCTTGCATCTACTTGGCTACTTCTTCTTCAAGTTGTGGAAGGATGTTCCATAATTTGAATTAAATAGGGATCTTGAATATCAGATCAGGAACTCTTGATTATGCTTGATCATTATTTGATTAGGATTTCCAGCTTTATCTCATTGAACGAGATTATCCTCAAGCTGTCATATTGGAATCAAGAGACTTGGGCACCAAGATATCCTCTTTAGAGTGAAGTCCTATTCTTGTTCCAAGTCTAGTTCGAAGAGCTTTGAGTTTATTTCCTAGGACGAACTCTCTGTTAGAGCTAATTATAAGGGAAGTCCTCAAGGGTAAACATTTCTTAGGAGTTTATTTCCTAGTATTTAAACCCAAGAGGTTGGTTAGAGCTAATTATAACTAACTACTTGCAATTGTTGAAAGAGCCTCTAGTGTTTTTGGGTTCTGTTGAGATTAAAGAGCTGAGAGAGAGAGAGAGAGAGAGAGAGATGAGGGTGTGTGGTGATGTCTTGCAAGAAGAGAGAAGTAGCTAGGGTTGAGGACGCTAGGTGGTGATCAATGCATGGGAGTTTACGTGGGGGGCCAGTAAGGACTACTGTGTACTGCAAAGTTTAAAGAACCCAATAAAGAATTATTTTTCTCTCTTGCATTGTGTGTAATCTTTGAAACCCATCTCCTCTTCTTTGCCTATCTTCGGTTATGTGCTTGCTTCAACCCATAAGCTACGGCATGTTTTGTTACAATTTTTTGTTCTAAAAAATAAGAACAAGAAAAACATAGAATACACATTTGATTCTTATTGTTTTTTTTTTTTTTTTGAAAAAAAGGGAAAACATAAAAAACACTAAATTAAAAAAATATGAACAATTTTTAAAGAACACCCAAAATGTTGTTCTTTATTTTTTTTTTAAATTGTTCTCAATACATTATTCTTGAACTTTCTTTCCTCCGTCTTTCACATTAAAGAGGAAGGGGAAACCTTTGATGTTAAACTCATCTAGGTGTTATCCGTTTACTACATCAGCTCCATTTACTTTTGCTATAATGATTGGAGGATCATGGCTACTCAATGCCATCGGAGCTTTTTCATACTATCCATAGATGATAAAACATAAGTCATGTTAGGAACTTTTAAGTTAGACCTTGAGATATTGTTTTTATTTTCCTTACATTATGTTTGGCTCCTTGAAAATATAAGAGAAAAATAATAAGAAAAATGATTTTCTTATATTTGATTGTTTGATGAAAAATCTCAAAAAAAATTAAATATAAAAAACTACATATAAACTTACATATTTTTAAATTATTTAATTTTTATGTTGATAAGTTGAAATAAATTAGATGAGTTTCATGTAGCAAATAAAAATAATATGTCAGATTTAACTTTATTTTTTATTTTTCTTTTATTCTAATTTTTCTTCATATTTTCTTTACCTTGCATTTTTCCTCTAATTTTTCACGAACCAAAAACATAAGTTATGCTTATAGACCTTTGTTACAATAATTTTTTTTTTTTTTTTTTTTTTTTTTTTTTTTGACAAGCAGCCACTTTAATTAGTATACCTCAAAAGCTAATTAATGTTCCAACTTGTTGCTTCATCTTCCTAGCATTAGTGCTAGAACGATGCTTGTGCTTTAATGTGACTGATCGTTGATGGCTTTTACAACCTATGAAACATAATTGGGGGGCTGACATTTAGAAAATCAGCTTTATTAGTATATATATATTTATATATATATGACAACAGCTGCCATTGTTTCTCCAGGGGGCATTCTTTCCATAAATTTGCTTATTTGGATTGATGGAAAAGAATAGGCGGATTAAGTGGGCATTGGGTTTTTATTTTTGTTAAGGAAAACAATCTACTTTCAGACTTTCAGTTATTTGTTTTTCTACTTTTTTTTATGAATTATTATAGATTTTCACATCAATAGAAAAAAACACAATATTGTAACTTTTTAAAATGGAAAAAGTAACACAATGGTTATTCTTTACTTTTTAATGCTTAATAGAAATAAAACATTACAAAAACAGACAATCCAACTCTCAACACCATTAAGTACTATTTAATTTTTAAGTTCTATTTTAAATTTAGTATATAGAAAAAAACAAAACAAAAAACAAACAAACACCACATATGACAAAGGTAGCGCAGCAGTATATCCCGTCTTCCTTTTTAATTAACCATCAGTCCCAAATTATCATTGTTGTAAAATAACAACCTTTATTTTTCTGTTCTGGCAATCAGGTGGGGGATAATTTGTTTCTATCTTCATGGAATTCACCAACATCTTCTTAATCTTTGTATTTCAAAACATTTGTCAGTGATCAGAGTTTGGTTACTGCTGAACACTGTTAGCTAACAAAAGCATTATTCTATACAGCTCTTAGAAACTCATCAAACAAGGAAAAACAATTAAAAAAAAATTCATCACTCTATATCTTTCCTCCTTTGTTGGGGTTCCTTATTTGCTGATAACCTTTCAATCTCTCTAAACAGAAGCTCTCCAGCACCTCAAAGATTGACATCATACCACTCCTTAAGCTACTTGAAGCTGAATCATTAACTTCTTTCACAGCTTGTACATGTATTATCCTTTGCTTTTCCAATCTCTTCTTCATGAATCCCAAGCTCTTCTCCAGTTCATCCAGCCCTCAAAAATCTAATGGCTGCAGTTCCATTTACTATAATCTATCCCCTTTCCTCGTAGAATGATCTTACCCTTCTCCTCATAATCCCTGGACAGATAATCAGCTTTAATCCTCTATGCTGTTCCTCACTTTGCTTCTCCCACAGCTGGCAGTGAAGCCTCGAGGCAAAGTCATGAATGGCTGCAGATACTTGGGATTCCGACATCTTCTTGACAGCCTGGTACCAGTCGTTGCAGACAATGAAAGTTTCTGGAGCTCCTACTCTGCCTGGTGAGAAATGGGCAATGCCAGTACTAGTTTCTTCATTTTCTCGACTTATGCACTTGATAAGCCACCCGTTCAAGAATTTGACAAAGGATTTTTGGGCATTGATCCAATCCCCAAAGCATTTTTCCCATTTTAGGCACTCCATCTCCAGCTTCATAGTTGCTCTCAAGCCCAAATCGCCTGTTATTTTACGACTTGCCACTTGAACTTGAGATTTTGCTTCCATGATTTTCTGCAACTGCTTCTTGTGGCACTCCGCCATAAATGTCCACATTCTTATCAACCTGCACACAAGTTCATGTGTTAATAAGGGAAATTACTGATTGGTTGCATTTTTGTTTTCACATAATGTCTGTAAGATCCAGCATATTTTCCTGAAGACTCATCATTTGGAAATTAAGCATTTCATTTCCATGTAATCTGTAATCCAACCATAGAGTTTAGAAACTAAATTCGGAATTGTATTATTACAGTTATGTGAGGAAGAAAACCTGAATAGAAACAGTTTCAGTATCCACATGCTTCTTTGCTGACCACCAAAATCTTTAAAATGAGGAAAGAAATAAAACACAAAGACTTAAACACTAATGCAGAATGTCACAATCAAAATATATATACTGTATCATTATTTACTTATTCCATGTAACTATATAGCAAAAGCAGCTAAACATTTGGGATAAGTCAAATTTAACAAGATGTGATGATACAAATCTAGCTCATTAAGTGAATACAGTTGCAATTATTCTAATCGAATTCACTACTCTTGAGCTTTCTTGATGCAATCATTTTCCTAATTATTGTTCTTTTTCAAGTTTTTCTAGAGTTTCTTGGCTGGTTCATGGTGCAGATATGGCATCATATGCTAAATTATGGTTATACAGTTAGATAGTTATGATGATGAAAACTTAAGGTTACAAATTCAATAAAAAGAACCTTGAGCAGATGTCCAATCAATGTGTTAAAGATTGAAAACAATGTTAAAGCCTTGGTTAATTTGATATTAGCATTTCCATATTTTATAAGTGTTAAAAGCATGATACTCATATTGAACCCAAATCCTACAACTTGACATTTTAGGAAAGTTGGTTGTTTAACATGGTATCAAAGCTTGCTTTGACAGGAGGTCATGGGTTCAAGTCACCTCTTTGCAATTTGAATATTTGTTCCCCATTTGTGTATTTGAGGATTGTTTGGTTTGTTTGACTCTCCACATGTAAGTATGAGACAGCATGTAAGGGGGGTGTTAAAAGCATGATACTCATATTGAACTCAAATCCTACAAACTTGAGCTTTAGTATTTGGATTCAAGCCACCTCTTTGCGATTTGAATATTTATTCCATATATTTGCAATGAGACTCGTTTGGTTTGTATGACTCTTCACGGGGGTGTTAAAAGCATGATACTCATATTGAACCAAAATCCAACAACCTTAAACTTTTAGGAAAGTTGGTTGTTTAACAAGAAGTATAACTGGGAGATCTTCTTATTTTTATAGTGTTTCATTAGCTTCTAAATTGAAATTCATCTCACTTGGGTGGCCTTTGTGGTGGGTTCAACCAGTATTTTGGGTTCTCCGTTTGCTTTAGAAGAGAGGATTGGAATTATAAAAGAGATGACTCCGTTAAAGTGATGTGTCTCCTTTCTTCAAGAAAACTAAAACCAAAAGCCTCCATATGATTACTTATTTTGACAAATTATATAATTCTAGTGATATAGTATTAATCAGCGATCACACTGAAGTGAAATGATAGTATGAGTTTGATTTTAGAGTATTGTTTAGACTTTATTTTTCCATTTGATTTATAGGATTTTGATAGTTAGTTCAAACACCTGGGTTTTCTGAATATAAAGAGTAAAAGACTGATTTTTCTTTACTTTTTAATGTTTAATAGAAATAAAACATTACAAAAACAAAGAGTACAACACTTAGCACCATTAAGTATTACTTAGTTTTTAAGTTCTATTTAGACTTAAGTAAACAACAAACAAACCAACCAACACTATTGAAGCCTATGTACTTATTTCTTTTTCAAGTCCTACATATTGATCTTGTTTGACGGTCCATGACCATTCCAACATTGGTCTTTGTACTACGGCTGAGATATGTTAGCTATTAGCACACTCAAGTTTTCAGATAACAGCAAACAATCATCTTATAAAGGCAGTCTGGATGCTCATTTCAGAAAACATAGAAACAACTCAATTTATTCCATGTGTCTTAAACTAAATCTAAACCTTGATCAATGATAGAAAATCCAACATTGAAGTGATCAAGAAAAGTTATGATTACATACCCTTGGATCAATTCACTGAGTTGTGGCAGCAATTTTTCATCCCTTAACTTGTCTATCCTCCTTGATATTGCATCAATAGAAGTCACGGAAACATTGATCCTTAAAAGCAATCTTCCAACTGAAATAGAAACTACTTCAATTTTACTGGACTCAGCACCTTTCTTAGTCAAATCTTTAAGCTTCTTGCACTCCTTATCATATACAACCCTATGTTTCTCTTCATCCTGAAATTGGTTAAAAAAAAATTAGGTAGAAGTCGATAAAAACAATAAAAGTGAAAAGTAAAAACAGCCCGAAATTTATGCCAAAAGCAATGCCACCCACCACAGAATTCAAAAGGCACAAAACATTTAAATGTTTTAGGAACATTTTATAGAAAAAACATCCCAAGCCCAAAAGTAATCATTAGACAATAAACTTCGCATAAGATAAAATACAAATATATTAAACCATTATATTTAATTGAATCCATGTCATAAAATTTTTCAAAGCTCATGTCACACAAATAGAAACGGGATACATAGTGTTTACCTACCTTTCACATAAAATTTAATAATATTTCTTCAAGTAAAATTATTATCAATTAGGCAACAAATGCCAACCAAATAAATGAATTTAATGAGTCACATGAAATGATCAGAAGAAAGATTCTTAGCATAACCTTCTAACTATACATGAAAAGATTCTTAGCACAACCTTCTAGTTACAACCAGTGTGAGCTTATATTACCAAGTTTTGAATGACTGCATTTTCTTTTTTAGTTAGAAGTTTTTCTCTTTCCTATTAAGGATGACACTAGGGTAAGCTTTTTTGGGTATGTCCGCACTAACTATTCTAATAGGAAGGATTTGGATCACCTATATGAAAGATAGGGGTATGAGGGAAAATTGAGGTCAAATTCAAGGTTGCATATAGTCTCAATATGCTTCCTACTACCCTTTTCATCTTGGATGGGATGTGACTTTTACAATGTAAATAGAATCCCTAGTTTCAACATAGTTTCTACATCAATATGAATCCCAATAGACAAAGGCATGATAAACTTTCTAGTTATTAAATAGAACCCAAGTTATTTCTTTCCACTTTAGGAAACAACTCCTAATGATCTTCATTTCTTTTTTATGATGCAAGAGGTCATAAACGATCAACCTATTGATTCTTCTAATATTTCATTTCTAGGTTCAATGAAATTCATAAGTATAACAAGAAGCTATGTTAAATAGAGATTTTTTCTGTTGCCCATATTTCCAATTGTTAGTACAATATTTGCTCTCCTTGGATTTACAAAAATTCATTACATACTAAACCTAGTTCTATCATTTCTTACTCTAATTATAATGTAAGAATTTCCATTAAATTCCTTTCTTCATGGCTTTTGAAGACCAGATGTTTCACCATTCGCATATTGATTTTTCCATTGTTAGCTAATGTTTCATCTTTTATTTTTTTAATTTAATTTTTCTTTTTCAGTTTATCAAGAAAACTTAGGAAAGAAAAGACAATGAAGATGAACACTAATTGGAATTTGGTTTCATGATAAAGTTTCTTTTCATTGCAAAGATTTTGTCCTTGGTTTAAAATGAATGTTGAATGGATCACTTGAAAAGACAATTCATTGAATAGTGCGAAGCAAGATTCATTTAAATCATGTAAAAAACGGGGAATGGAAAACTAACTTTCTCCCGTCTCACATTTGATGTAAGATCAAAATCAACAATTTTCCTTCAAGGCCAAGGCTAAAAATGAACGACCATCCTACTCACTCCATTATCATCCATCAATATTTGTAGTAAATAACTAAGTGTAAAGATGTTAGTAGTTTCAATATAACCAAAGAGTTTTCCATAACTTCAATGAATTATTTACAAACATCTAGATACCTAAGTTCATAATAGTCCTACAACTCCAACATCTACAAGCACACATACCAATTTGATGCAAGGACACCATGAATCGACGCGACCCATAATAGGATAGTCTCTCAAACCGTTCTATGATTAGGTTTTATGATTATGAAATGATTTATTGATAAGTTGATGGGACAATGAAGACGTCATAATCAACTATGAAATGATTGATTGATAAGTTCAGGGGATAATGAAGATGTCATAATCAACTATGAAATAGTTGATTAATAAGTCGATAGGATGAACGCCATAGAAAATTCCAATAAGTTCATAGATTCTTTGAAGAACCAAAAGGAGAAGACTCACACACAAACAAGACTAATACCTAGGTTTGTGTAACAAGTAACCAAGAAATCATTATTCAATAGTTGGTTGTAAGCCATGAGCAAACCTCCGGATCAAAATATGGATTTAGATACTAATTTAGTCTAGTAAGGAAGCTTTGACGATAAGTACTGTGTGATAATAGGAAAGAACAATTCATTCACGTGTAAATGATAAAAGGCTTAAATTAATTCTATAGAATCATAACTACATCCATTGATAAGCGGATGATAGCTCATGCACTCGTAACCTTCTATTATGAATTACAACACTAAAGCAAGAACATTCATACCACTTGAAATTTTAGAGCTCAAGGAGGCTCAATGTGTTAGACAAGGGAGCACCCAAACTCAAAATAAACCTCGAGGAGTACATGGTCAAACAATACTAGCTTGAAATTTAAACAAGTGATCACATGGGTCCATGCTCAACATTAACTAGGCGAAAAGAGAACTACTCATGTCGAATCATGTCAATCGCATGATGAAGGACAAAGAAGCACTACTTAACCAATTTCTAGTCCAAAAATCAAGGGTAAGTGAGAAATGAGAGTTTGACTTGAATGAATGGCTACTTAGGTTGCACCGAATCACATGACAAAGAGGAGTGGAGTGTAAAAAACCCTCTCCTTTTGTGTAAAATAAAAAATAAAAAGAATTTCTCATTTAAAGGTAGGTAATTGACATGGTTCAAAGTTCATGATATTAGTCATTGACACATAATTTTCAGAGGCATAGCGATCTAATTTAGATCGATATCCAACAATATGGAAAATAGTACAATTTAATAACTCATAAAATTTTAAAAAAAGTACAATTAGTCAATATGATAAGTTAATATTTTTATTAATTAATTATTAAAATATTAAATGATATTGTTTTATATGAATTATATTATTATATTCAACTACCTTTCTCAATTTGTATGTAAAATAAACTTTATTATAAATAAATTAATTTATCAAATATTTATAGTTATAACCTTTATGCCTTAGCCATATAAATATCCCCATTTTAGTTACTTCCACTTATACATATTTGAAATCCCATCTTTAGCCCATAAGTATTTGGTATGTTTAAAAAACACCTAATAAAAATCCCCAATATCCATTCTTTCAAAAATCTAAATCTTCCTCTCAAGGCAAACGAGACTCTTTGTTCTCAGGCTTTCAAGGTTTGAAGTACCACCACAAAGACATCATCGCCAACAAAAAAACCCACATTACCATTCAAAATCTCACCAATAGCAAAAAGATCTGAAAATAATGATTGGAGGAAGAACGATCACCCATCATTGTTGCCTTTCAACTTTTAGCCACCAATCTGAAGTACCACCGATAAGATGCCATCACCAACAAAAAACCCACATCACCATTCAAGATTTCACCAATAGTGAAAGGATTGAAGATAACAATTGGAGTAAGAGTGAGCATCATCATTGTCACTTCTCAACTTTTAGTCACCACAATAGAAGTAAAAGCAACCAAGAAGGATGATTTTTGTGGATGAAGAAAGACCAAGAGGGATTTATGACTCAACTTGATGTACTAGAGTTGAATCTAAAGCTCAGTTTGAGTCAAATTTTCTTTCAAAAAATTAGTTCAGCTAGACTATTCAAGGCAAGTTAACTCCCACTCGGTGTTTAGTGTTATAAGTCATAACTTGTGTATCAAAATTATCTCAGACCTAGTTCAAGCACATACAGCTCAGTCGAGTCATACCGGACTAAGTCAATACTCTAAACACCAGCAATAAATTCATCGTCTCCCCTCTTAAATTTTTCTCAAATTCTCCTTTGTGACTTGATGATCAAAGGTTCCTCAACGTGTGCAACATAGCCACCATACTTATATTGACTATGATTTTTATAGAAAAAAGTATATGTTATTTTGTGATTTACCTAAAAGTGAAATTGAGAAAGTCAATATGAAAAAATATAGAACTATCAACTCAACTTGGAAACATCTATAATTAATTACATGTTAGAATCATAACATACGAAATTAAAAACAACTATGAATAGTAGAAGAAGATTTTTTAAATCATATTTAGGAAAATATTTTCTTAGATGCTTGTTGTAATAGTTTAATTGAATATGGTTAAGATTTGTCACACTTCGATCTAAAAACCCAAAGTTGCGATAATCACTAGATATTAACTAATATGAACAAAAGCAATCATTTCCAAATTGCAAATTTAAAGAGTCTTCTCTTAAATTACTTGAACACATTATGAGGTGAAAAGCCTTAATAAACAAATTGACCAGATGAAAACAGTTTGGCTACCTATAACAACTAGTGACATTAAGGAATGACAGTTATCCTGATTTTTCAGGCTACTTGCTCATCTCTTAGATTTTAAGCAAGGATTGAGCATATTTTAAATGGGTAATAGTTTAGATGGGAATAAAGCGCAAAAGGAGTAGAACTTTGCCCTGCATCGCATATATTGTAACTTAATAGAGCTTGGGAATAAAATGGTAGCCATCTCTGTCATTGCCTTTGCCTTAGCTCCTATTGTCACCATTGTTGTCTCACCTAGCTGCTACCATTGATTCTACTTCTGCCGCTTCCACTTATACTTCCCTTTAGCCACTGCTTTTGATTAGATTGCAACACAACTATTGTTGATCTCCACCCTTGAAAAAAGAACATTACCATCACTAACCAAGATGACTCTCTTCTTAAAAAATGGTAGTTGGGAACAAACTTGAAAATGTAGAACTTCTAAGGCGGTTCCTCGAGATCATTGGTCATTGGAAGCTGCTAGATGATTGAGTTCATTCCATGATTATAAGTTCATTCCATACTAGACCAGGCTCGAATAGGGTTACATACATTCTCATTATGAGAAGGGTTCATTCGAGTGTATCTAAATTGATACTATGTTTACATATGAATCCCTATGCCATTACATTCCATTTAGGATGTAACACTTTCATGGGCGAACAATCCAACCCTTAGAACATACTACAAACCCCAGGTGGCGACAAGCCGACATCGAGGTGCCAAACTTTCTCGTCAGCCGATATTAAGTAGCAGCCCAAAATTTGTATCCCTTTTTCATGATATTACGCATGGATTAGATATATCATGGTGAATTCTTCAGAAAAAATTGTCTTCCACAATGGATTTTTATAAGTGAGATTTCAAGTAAGTGTTTACATAATCTTCTTCTGTCCGAAGAAATGATTCATCAAAATAATGAGTCGCCATTGATATCGACACATCTGAGAATGCCAAATGTTTAGAAATTTCTCTATTCAATCCTTTTCCTTCTTGTAGATAGATATCTCGTTCGTACACATCTTCTCTTTTTAAAATCAATCTTTTTTGTTTTGTGGACTCCAACATTCAAATAAAATTTATTTCTTGAATAATAATAACAAAATTCATTGTAGTTATAGATATAAAAAAGAATTGAATAAGTAATAAATTAAAATAATAATAAAATTATTAAATATTAAATTGAATTAAATATTCGATTTTATTAAATAATAGGTCTTTTTTTTCTTGTTTTTAGTCCAACAAAGTAAATGTAAATAGTAAAGAAAAAAGCAAGAAAAATAATATTATAAGGGGCAGCAGAAGGAGCCCTCGATCCGCAACAGATAGAGGAGGATTTGCTCAATCGCATAGTTTGGGCACCTAGAATATGGCGCCCTTGGAGCTCTTTCTATTTGATTGTATTGAAATTAAGGACCAATTCAGGGGTTTCCCTATTGGGACAAGTCTTTTCAGGGCAAGTGGATCCTTTATAATAAAGAGGATGAGCTTGGTTCTTTTGGAATGTACTAGATGTGTACGAAACGGTGTTTTTAAGGAATCAACAGGCATTTCTAGATATATTAATGAAAAAAACGACACAATATGCCCGGTCAATTGGAATTGCGAAAATTCTATCTCTATTGTTATAAACATACATTTCATGGGGAGATAAAAAAAAAATAGATTGAACTGAGGGCTTGTGTGTCACCTTTCCAAGGAATAGTACAAATAATATAAATAATATGCTAAAATAATTTAGTATATAATATTATAGTAGTTATGAATACCTTCAAATAGGAGTTAAAAGGAAGTGGAGATTACTTTATAGAAGGTATCTGATTGTTACCAAGGAAAATACAATGAACCACAAAAGAATGATGGTAAGAAAATGAACTTGTAGACATGGAAATAAGTAGAACCATATGAGTGAATGGCAAAGGAGAAAATGGCAAGATTGGTTAATATTTAGATCAAAGGAAGGTTAAGGATGTAAGCTAAAAGAGCATGAAGCCATGCATAGAATCAATAGAACGACACGAGAGAATGACCAAAAGGGCAAATATATAGCAAGACTGATAAATATTTGGATCAGAGGAAGGTTAAAGATAAGCTGAAAGAGCATGAAGCCCCATATGTGCATGTATAGAAATAAATAGAACGATCTGAGAGGATGGAAAAAGAGAGAATATAAAACCAGACTGGTAAATATTTAGATCGGAGGAAGGTTAAGGATGTAAGCTGAAAGGCGTGAAGCCATGTACAAATTGATAGAGAGTAAGCCAATGAAGACTTTGGGAATGAAGTAAGAACACAGAAGTGAAGAACACTACAGAGAGAGACAAACTAGATAACTCGTAGTATCTAGAAAACTAGTAACTTCATTAAAGAAGGAACTCCAATCACTTCATCAGCTGGATCATTGTTCAATAATAATAGTTGGATTATAATAAAGAGAATATAAGTATCTTATTGTGAAGAAGACACACTTAACCACATTGTTGAAGCATGATATTCATATTAAACCCAAATCCTACAAACTTAAGCTTTTAGGGGAGTTGATCGTTTAACATGATATCTGAGCTTGGTTTGACAAGAGGTCCTAGGTTCGAACCCTCTCCTTGCAATTTAATCCCCGTTTGTTTATTTGAAAGCTCATAATGGACTCTGACTCTCCACGTGCATGGGTATAAGGCCGTGTGCATGTGAGAGAGGGTGTTAAAGCATGATATTCATATTAAACCCAAATCCTATAAGCTTGAGCTTTTAGGAGAGTTGGTCGTTTAACACACGCAAATGACAACATAGATTCATGATAAAAATGTGCTTCCTGTAGTAGGTAAGCACTAAAGTCTGTCATTTTGAATAATAAGCATATGCTTGGGAGGTAAATAAGAGAAGCATAGTGAACTGGAAAACACATAATCATGTCAGGTTGATGCCAGGCTTTAGGACATAAAACCTACTGTAAACTCCCCATCATAAAAGGGGCTGAGTTTGAGCCAGCCGAATATCAAATATCACATAATGATCTAACATATCATTTATAGTTTTCGTAACAGTAAACAGCGGCCTCTATTTTAAAGTGCACAATTAGACAATGTCTTACCTTAACTTCCTCATGAAGTTTCTTTTCCCATGCACAAAGCATGTCCAAAGTTGAAGAGAGGGTTCCGGATTTCATGTAGACATCCATCTCCAGATCCTTCCTGTTAGATTGAGCAATTTTGAAAGATCTCAAAATTGATTGTCTTGATGGCAGATGTGTGGGGGGTGAAGGGCCAACGCCATGCTGGAGCCATGAGGAGACCACTACATAAAAGAACATAGAATAAGAATGCCGTTAGCTCTCTTGACCAGGGAATTTAACAAGCTATAAAACCATAGAACATTGTAGGGCAAGAGATTCTTAGCAGTGTGCCATGCTCATCATAATTTGTATCATTCTTGAAGGAATTTTTTTTCTTCTAATTGATCCATATTTCTGCAGTTATATTGCATAAACACAAACATAAACAAGATCGACAACCATAATGATTAAGCAAGCATCAAGTGGTTTCTACTTGTTAACAGCTCAGGAAGACTAAGCATGGAAAATCAATAAATGAAAATAAAGGCATAGACCCGTCTTTGTACAACAAATTAGTGTGGTCGTTTAACAGAACAAAGAAGAGTGTATTAAAAATTAGCCTAATTCCAGACACATTATAGTAATAGAACAACGAAACAATAAGAAGTCTTACCCTTAAATTTGGAGCCCGTATACTGATAGGGCAGCTTGTCTGACTCCAGCAACATGGAAACTTCTTTCCCATAATTAAAGGTGGACAGGAATGCACCTTTAATTTCCTTGACCACTTCCTGAAGGCTCTCTTTCTTCTTGTCATTCACCTCCTCCATGGTGTTTGATTCAAGGGCATCAGAACTGCCCCCCTCAGTAGTGTTAGCTTCACCCTCAATGCCTTCAATGGCATTGAGTGCACTCTTAAGCTCTTCAGCTGACGCTAACCCTGCATCCCCTCCATTTCTTAAGGGTGCAGTCCCAGAAACACCATTACCTGACCCCCCTTTTACATCCTCCTCTAGTTCATCTTCCAAGTCAGAAATCCCCTCCCTCTGTCTCACTTCACTAAGATCAGGGATATTACTACTAGACTCTGTTTCATATCTAACCGGAGAATAGTGGTTCGGAAATATATCCGCAGTCGAACTAAAGGGATGGAAGTAATCCTGATTAGTGAGTTCAGGTTGAGGAGGCATAAGAACAGGATCAGGAGTTTCCTGTACCTGATTGTCATAAGGGACATGATCATGATGCCACATTTCCATGAAACCCCCCAGAGGCGACCCATTTCCATACTGAGGGAACCTAGGGTCATTTATAGGAAAGTTGATTGGAGCATTGAAGGATGCCCCATCTGCACCTCGAAGGTGCTCAAAGGATGCCCCATTTCTGCCATGAGGGCGCATGAGATCATAGTGCGGGACATTAATAGGAGCGAAAGAAGGTGCTCCATTTCCGTCTTGCGGGTGTATAAGATCATAGAGTGGGACATTCATAGGATCATAGGGTGTATAAGATTGTGATGATTCTTGCCACTGAGCTGTCACGGGATAAACAGGATGACGCTCATATACTGCAGAGGGTGCCTGTGCTGAAAACCTCACATGGGATACATTAGGATTAGCACCAGTTTGAAATTGATCACTCAGTGGAGAAAGTCCCAGCAATTCCATTTCATCGAAATCCATATGGCTGGATAATGACCCCAATTCAGAATCAGAATCAGAGTCTGAGAGAGGAAATACCAAGTTTGCATCCTCCCCCAAGAGCTTATCATTAGCAACTGAAATTGGAGACTCGTCATTAGACAACGAAGAAAGGGACTCATCGTCAGAATCTGGATTCAGAGACTCAACAATGCATTCTTGATCCAGGCAATCCTTAGATAGTGAATTCTGAGGCGGATCAACACTGCTCACCGCCCCTTCATCGACAAACTGAGACAGGGCATCAGCCACATCCAAGAGGGCCCGAAGGTATAAAATGTGAGAGGAAGCTAGAGCATACCGGCAATTTGTGGCAGCCATAATCAACTCCTTCCTCTCTTTACACAGACTCAACAATGATGAATCACCCAATTTAGAAACTGCACACCCCATTCCCACAAAAACAACAAAACAATCTCAAATTAGAAACAGAAACCCAAAATCCAAAACTCCCAATTCTCACTTCCCCCAAACTCAAAAAAGAAAACCCACAATTCAGAATTACAAAAAACTCAGTGAGACACAACACCCAAATTAGATTCTCAGCGAAAAATGAAGGACACAACCCACATACATAAAAGAGATAAGGGACTTAAACAGCAAGTAAAAAAGGAAAACAATCCATACAGATATGCAAATTATGATACACACAAATTGACGAAAAAGGATACAGGACATTTCCAAAGATAGAAAAATTCGCAGATATGCAATTAAAGAGATTTATATCACAGTATGTATGAAATCCAACCTCTGAAAAGTGGCGAAAAGCTGCATGCATAGACGAGAAGTGTAGCCGCAGGTAATGAGAAAATCCTAAATCCAAACCACAGAAAGTTTTGAGCGCTTTTGAAAATTTGGACGTGGGTTTCGAGGATTTGGTGAGAATGGTTTGAAGGCCTGATTTGGGGTTTAACTGAAATTAGCTTTTTGGGGGATCTTTTGAAGTTTCAGAGTGTCAGATAGATTTGGCCATTGTTTTTTTATGCATGAAGAACATGATACGTTACCATTTTCACGTGTTCTTAACTCTACCCGCTGATCGGTGCGTGTGGCTGACGCGCCCCACCAAAACATCCATTTCCATGGACCCAATTCAATCATAAATTTACACCGAAATCACTAATCAGAATAAATAAATGAAGGGTAAATTACATAAATGGTTTCTAAACTTTTTGATATTTCTTATTTTTGTGTCTTTAATAAAGTATATGAACTCTTAATTTTTGTTCAATCAAATCCTTATCGACCATCAAAGCTTATTACAATGCTAAATCAATAAAAATTGAATCAGATGTATACAAATGATAATATATTATTATTTTTCTCATTTGAGTTTTTTAAGAAATTGATAAAATCAGCTAAGAATTGAGATAAAAATAAATATTTTAATTATTTTATAACATATTTTAAAATTATTTCAATATCTAATGTTTTTATTTTAAATTATTCATATATAATTATTGTTTTCACATAACACCTTGAATATGATAATTAAAAAAAATCATCTCATGAGGCTGTGAATTAGTAAGAAATAAAAAGTATGCACATGTAATTTCAAACTTAATATATATATATATATATATATATATATATATATATCTTAAGCATTCTTTCCTCTCCACATGTCTTAGCTTAATTGAAAGCGTTCAATTTATTAATTTATAAAATAAATAAATATTTTAGATTCACAAATCAATTAATTTATTCTAGAAGAAGAAAATAAATAAAATATATATATATATATATATATATATATATATATATATATATATATGGACAAAATTTGAAAATTAAAAAAAAATAGTTGATTTTTCGAATTTTTTTAAATTGAGATAAACTAATATTTTAGAAAATAAGGTTTTTTTAATTATTTATGTATGTTTAATCACGGACAGAAAAGTTGGAGAATATTGTTGGAAAAAAATCCTTGATTTTTGAGATTTTTTTTTGAAAAAAAAATTATTTTAATTTGAGATAAAGTAATGTTTTAGAATAGGAGTTTTAATTATTTTAAATTATATTGTCCTTTTATTTTATATCATTTTTTTAATTCTTTTTCATATTTATCTTATTAATCTTATTTCTAGAGAACTATTATAAGCTTCTGATTTATTCTTTTTCTATTTATCTTTCTCATTTTATTTTTAAAAATTTTTTATTGTAAATTATGAAAAATATAAAATTATTTAGAAATTATTAAAATAAGAATAATGAAGTTCTAAGATGTAATAAATTAATTTACTTCAAAAAACAAGATCTAATAAATTAATATGATTTGGTCAATAATAATAATACACACACACAAATTATTAATATAATTTATGAAAAATTTAACGTGATCACCATATATTTGTAATAAAATTTTAAAAATTAAATTTCAAATCAAATACTTTATATATAAGGAATTGAAATTATTTAAAAAAAAACTATAAATATTATTATTGATTGTGATTGTTTCAATTATCCTTATAAAATAACTTTAACATATATATTATTACTTGTACTTTATTTTATTAAGAGCCCTAAGGCCTTTCATGTATCTAGGAGTAAGTGTAACTTGTTTTCTTTTAGTGTCTTACGACCAGCAACTAAAATGATTGGTTTTAAGTAATATAGAGATAAAAATGACATAAAAATTACTTTGAGAGATCAAGAATTTGACACTTTAGTCATAAGAGGCAAAAAATGTCATTTAATGATATATTTACTAATAATAAATGTGTATGACTTAATATTTAATTTTTTCCACTTTATCACTATTATTAGCATGTGTATGACTTAAAATTTAATTTTTTCCACTTTATCACTATTATTAGCATGATATCTAATGTAAGATTTTATATGATTGATGTAGATATTTTTCATCATAAACAAGATTTTGTACAACAAAAATTTTAATGGTGTTTATTATCCCACTTGGCATCAAGTATTCATTATACAAATAATTAATATTTATATTGTACTTTAAAAGTATTTGAGTTCCGAAATATTTAATAATACAATATTTGCCATGATAGATTTTTTTTTTAAATATTATGAAAAATACCTATAATTTTTTTTATATTGCTTTAAGGATGGATCCTAGATTGAAATTTGAAGTTTTGAATGAATGGTTAAATTTTGTTTATTTTAATGACCAAATAAAAATCAAATAAATAAAAAATGAAATGAATTCATTCCTACATATCGGAGGCGGCCTTGGCTCGGGAAGTGGTCTTGCCTCGGGGAGCTACCTTCTATAAAGTAAACAATTAAATTTCAAGTAAGTTGCTTTAATAATTTTTTTTGCATTGCTTGATTAGTTAATTGTTTATTTAATTGTCTTTTTATATTTATGTTTGGTTTATTGCGCTTTTTTAATTTCTCATTTAATTTGTAGTTCTTTTTAAATAAACTATTATTATTTTATTGCCTTGTGAATAAATTGTTGTTTCTTTTATTATTTTATTTATTTCATTAGTTTGGTTATGAAAAAAGGTGCAACCCCCTCTCGTCATGTTTTACGAAATATCTCACTTACACTTTCAACTTTTCTTAATTCAAATGTCCTTGCAATTTACCCTCGTTATCCAAATTAACCATTGTCATGACTAATATCATTAAAGATGTCAAATAATATTAAAATGATCATTAATTATTGCCGTGGCGCACATGTGGCATAGTGGAATCCACCATCCTCTCTTTCCCTCTCCTCTCCTCTCTCCCTCATTAACCCCTGCCTACCCCCAGCCCTCCACCTAGCCAATTGCACCACCCGCCTAAGCCATTTTTTTACTCTCAAATTTTTATTAAAATTTTATTTTTTAAAATATAAATAAATTACTCGTTAGTTTAAATCTACTAAACAAATTTATTTGAATTTTTTAAATTTACTAAATAAAAATAAAAATTTTATTTTAAATATAAATAAAACTATTCATTATTTTAATTTTATGTATAATCATTTCATTAAAATAAATTAGATTTTAATTAAAATATTTAATATATTTAATATAAATTGTAAAACCTGGAAAAAAAAATGGTAAAACGGTGATTTGTCGTTATAGTACAGGTTGAAGCCTGAAATTTTTCTAGATCTCGAATAATGAAACGGATTTCACCGTTGAATTCGTATCGCGAATTCAAGTTACCAAAACGAATTTCATTAAATTACGACGATCGGATTTCACGCTTCGCGCATCGGTCGGGTGACACATCATAGTGTCACACACGACTACGCCACGCGACGCCATACTCTTACGGCGGAAAGCAAGATGGCATGAGTCATGTGGTGTGGTATTAATCATCTAAGCAGGCGCGTCCATATGACACATGGCACATGACAAATGGATTATATTAAGGACACATGTCAAGTGAGAGGAAGTTTCCTCTCTTTGGATCAAACCAAGAAAAATAAATTCAGTGGAGGAGAAAAGAAGAGAGAAAATAAAGGAGAGGAAAACAAAAGAGAAGAGAAAAAAAAAATCTCAGTTTAGGGAAAGAATAAAAAGGAAAAGAAAAGGATGTTCGTTGACGCCCCATTTCTGCAGTCCCGCTGACCACTGTTAACCTCGCGAAACTCCGCAAGTGCCTCACATCACAGACTCATACATTTATCAAAACCCGCCACATCGTCACACAACATACTCACCAAAATATATCCAACTATATTACAATAGTTTCAAGAGTTGTTACATCACTCTTAATACAAACATGTTTCAATTGTAATATTTCATACATGTTTTACAAAACGTAATCAAAGCCACATGTCGACTTTCTTCTCAAAAGCGGCCTCATCGAGCCGCTTCCGAACACTCCCGCACCTCGAAAGGGGGATCCACAACTGACAGCAATGCCCAAGAGGATAATCTCCTACATGGGCAGCACTCCATCACACTGCCCCATTACGCTCACGCGCTCATTTTTTTATACATAGAAGAAAAACAACACACACATTCAAGTAAATTCATGATTCCTACCAATGTCTACATGTCCAATCTCATGTCTCGAGTCCTCACCGACTCCCCACACATGCTTATGCCATGTATGAAAATCAAGCCCCAAAACAAAAAATATTTTGTTTTAATTGAGGGCAACCGATATAAATACGTTGACAATCCTCCGAGAATTTGTTGCGAATCCTCAAACAATTCATGTGCCTCCGATGTGAATTGTTGGACAATTTCCCAACACAATTTATTGGAAATTCTTTGGACAACTTTCCGATAAATTGTATTTTTAATAATTTTACAAAATAATTCATCGTTTGGACAACCCTCCGATTTTATTTGTCATGCACTCACATCTATCATTCTAGAGTGCCCCGGTGCATATGAAATGCATTATGCCATTTCCGAACAATTCATGTTAATATATATCAAGTATGCATATATTAACAAAAATTAACACACAACAACATGTTATCCATTCATAGCAATAACACCAAAATTAGCCTCGCCATGTAGCTAATAAACAATTTAAGCAATTCATTTTGAACCGCCCACAACACAAACCACACACAAGATCAATGGAATGCGACAACCCTAGGTCTCAACACTGTTCAAGACCACACTAAGGATTTTCTCTCACCAATCCCACCTTTTGAACTGAAACACGACTCATTCATGCCCCGTAATTATCCTTATCCATCAAAATGACTCTTAGCCAGTGAATAAAACAAGTAGGAGAGAACTACTCACCTCGAGTTGCCAAACTCCATAAAATTCCGTGTCCACATCGCATTCTTGCAAGCCAGACCAACTTCTCCTCTTGCTCGACGAGAACCGATGGTCCGAACGCCGGGAAATCTAGAGAGAAGTTAGACTTTCTCTCTCTAAAATCTGTTTTCTCCCCTCACTGCCGGATACCAGGCCAAACAAAAGATGAGATGTTCTTTTTTCTTTTCATTTATTCCCTTTTTGTCCTCAAGTTATTTAATACAACACTTATACTAGAAGTCAGGAGAATCCTAATATGTCCCAAATACTTGGCGGTCTCGCATTCAAAATAGTTTTTAAATAGGAAAATAAAGAGCTAAATGAGCCTGAGTGTATGCTTTATAAAATGCTTGCTTTTTTTGGAAATATATCAAAATTGTAAAACTATATTTTACAAGACAATTTCGTAACCTCGTTTGCTTTGCTATGTGTTTCTAAAACTTTTCAAAACTGCTTGTTTGAGCTTGCTTAAAAGTTTATAAAACTTTTCATAAACGCGGAGCCTGGGCTTCGACCGCTTGCTTTAAAAGTTTCTAAAACTTTTCTATAAAATAATTGTTTGCTTACCAAGGGGTTGATTTATAAAACTCGTAAAATGCTTATAAATCAAGATCAACCACTGAGGCCTTCTTTCGCTTTCATTGCACTCCTAGTAAACACGGAGCCCGAGTCAACCGTGCCTCGTGAGCGACCCGGGGTCCACATCACCTAGGTGGAAGGGTCTTGGGCCCACATCACCTTTCCGGTAAATATGGTGAAAGACCTCGTCTACGCCACCATAATCTAGCCAGCGCTAACCCTATATACTTCCGCACGTGCCACCTGGGCCTCCTTTAAACGCCACGATGCACTAACTAAGCTCTTGTCAACCGCGAAATCTAAAAATTCATGAAATGATGTCCTAACACCACCGTGCACTTGGAATACCTCTAACCGGTACGCTTGCTTAAAACTAGGGATTTTCGTTAGGCCTATTTTATAAAATATACTTTGCTTGCTTGAAACATGGTTTAACAATTCAAAACCATTGTTTACTTGAAATATGGTTTGATAATTCAAAACCATTGCTTGCTTACTAAAACTCATTGTTTGCTTGTTTTTCAAATATGGTTTAAAATCAAACCATTGCTTGTTTGCTTGTTTTCTAAATCACATTGCTTGCTTGCTTTTCAAATATGGTTTAAAATCAAAACCATTACATACCAGTGTAAAACGATTTATAAATAATACATTAGTATTGAAAAATAGAGTTTAGGAACACTCACTTTCCTTTTACAATAATTCGAGCAATAACTCCAATAATTTCTCCCGCCTCCTATTACTCCTACATATTCGATGTATTAGATCACATCACAAGACAAATTAAGCAATTTGCACACTTGGTGCTACAATTAAAATTTTCAGAAAATATGTGGGCCCCAAATGTTATTCACAGGCATATGGCTAGATTCTAGACTCAAGGGACTTTCCATAGAGTCTAAAAACACCCGAAAACATTTCTGAAAATTCTATCAAGACTGTCTGAATAAAATCTTGAAATTTCAACCCGAACTATCTGCAAAACAGTCCCGAAATTCAGCCCGGACTGTCCGAAAATAGTCCCAAAAATTCCTAAAAATTCCTAAACTAATTTCAAAAATTTTGAGACTGAAATTTACGGCCTCTCATGGGCTCTAAGAAAATTTCAAGTCATTACATATCCTTTAAGCTAGAAATAATACAAGTAAGAAAATTTTCTACCTCTTGAAGTTTGAAGAAACGCTAAGATATTGGTACCTACGCAGAGCTCTGTCACAGAGGTCCAACTTAATACGCTCTTGTCACAGACATTTTAAAATGAACTTAACTCAAGTCATTTTTTCGACTTTCAAGATTTTCATAAAATCTCTGGTCCCGAATTCATTGGCATTTATCACCCGTAAATTGCAAATATTCCGACTATCTCGTGACTGACGAAACTTTTCGGTCATTAGGATTTCATGAGACGTAATTTAATAAAGACAACCGCTTCGCCATCCGAGATCTAGAGAATTTTCTAGGCTTCCCTAAACAATTATGGCAATTTATTATTATTATTATCCTTTTGAAATTCCAAAATTTCAACTTTCACCCTTTCACTTTCTTAATTGCAAAAGTACAACAATGCTTTGAAAATTTTATAATTTCATCCTTAAAAAGAACTTTCAAAAATACTACTATGGCACTCAAATAATTAAGGAAGCCTTTGGTGTAATATATCGAATTCTCACGGCATGATACCGTACACCTCGGGACGGACGTTACAAATCCTTCCTCCTTTAGAACATTTCGTCCTCGAAATGAA
The DNA here is from genome assembly GCA_016808115.1 of Tetrastigma voinierianum. Taxonomy (NCBI): domain Eukaryota; kingdom Viridiplantae; phylum Streptophyta; class Magnoliopsida; order Vitales; family Vitaceae; genus Tetrastigma; species Tetrastigma voinierianum. The sequence continues at coordinate 182,869 of JAEQBH010001745.1, forward strand.
CAAACTAAAGTCAAAGGAAAGGAAAGTACCTCATTCGGAAAATAATTGGGGATACTGACGGCGCATCTAAGCTTCTGGCTCCCAAGTAGCTGCTTCCTTCTCATGATTCTTCCATAGGACTTTAACTAAAGGAATCACCTTACTCCTCAACACTTGTTCCTTGCGATCTACATTCTGCACAGGTGTTTCCGCATAAGTCATATTCTCCTTTAGCTGCACTAGAAGCTCTCTCAGCACATGTGAAGGATCTGGGATGTACTTCCTTAACATCGACACATGGAATGTGTCATGAATCCTTGATAGCTCTAGGGGTAACTTCAACTTGTAAGCTACTGGCCCCACCTTGCTCACAATCTCATAAGGTCCTATAAATCTCGGACTGAGCTTGCCTCACTTTCCAAATCTCAAAACACCCTTCCACCTGGGAAATCTTTCAGAAGACTCCTAGCCACTTATCTCAACCGCAAGTCTCTACGACGGCCAGTCCGCATAACTTTTCCTGGTCTATCTTTGTTATCTTCAAGTTATCACGGACAACTTTCACTTTCTAAAGTGATCCACACCCGTATTTACCGCCTCCTCTCACCAACCTCATCCTGAAGACACCGGAGTCCTGTTTTTCACCATACAACGCCTCAAATGGAGCCATCTCTATACTCCGCTGATAGTCGTTGTTGCAAAGTAACTCCATTAGTGCCAAATGAGTATCCTAACTCTCAATTCCATCACACAAGCTTCTCGCAAGATATCCTAACGCCTAAATGGTCCTTCTCCGACCGCCATCCGTCTGAGGATGAAATGTCAGGTCAAATGAAGGCAAGTACCTAAAGCCGTCGCAACCGGGCCAAAACCTCGGATGTGAACTCGGGTCTCGATATGAAACTATCAAACCGAACCCCATGAGTCTCACTATCTCATCCACATACAATCGGGTCAATCTCTTTTCCAGAGAATCCCCAACATTAACCGGCGTAAAATGAGCAGACTTCGCACGATCAACTATCACCCATATAGCATCATGTCGCCCGGAGTCCATGGAAGACCTATCAAAATCCATGATCTTCTCCCACGTTTGGCTACTGTATCAGGAGTAACTCGTATCTTCCCCACTGGCCTCTAATGATCCGCCACCGCTGACAAGTGTTAGCCTCTGGAGACGAAATCTCATCTCTTTCTTCATCCCATTCCACCGCAATGTTCCTTCAAAGTCTTGTACATCTGCAGCCTACTCCGGATGCATAGCATAAGTAGATGAATGCGCCTTCCATAATGTCTCTTCGCCGCCATACTCTAGCACACACATTCTCTGGGCCCTTTCACTATCATACCGTCATCTCTGATTTGAAACTCTGCTTTCTTTCCTTTTCTATCTCTTCCTGTTTACTCACTCCGTGATCTTGCAACCGCCCGCTCTCAATTCTGATCCACTAGGAGAGGTCTAACATGAAATATGGCTAACAAGGCTCCTGAATCCTCATCCTCCAATATCACCCCTAAAGCTCTTAGATCCGCCAACAGTGGAAGATAACCTGATCTCATATGAGACAAAGAACTCTCAGGTCGCCTACTCAAGGCATCTGCTACGACATTAGCTTTTCCCGATGGTACTAATAGTACGGCCGCAGTCCTTAAACAACTCAAGCCATCTTCTTTCGCTTCTCGTGTTTAACTCTTCTCGGGTGAAAATATATTGAAGACTCTATGACCCGTAAGATCCCGCTATATGAAATTACCATATAAGTAATGTCTCCATATCTTTCGAGCAAACACGACCGCCGTGTAAGCTCTAAGTCGTGTGGTAATTCTCCTCATGCTTCTTTAGCCAAGCCTAGAGGCATATGCAATCACCCTATCATTCCGCATCAAAACACAACCAAGGCCTCGCGTAGCCATCACTCAGAAACCACAAACGACCCTCCCATTGGGCAAAGCTAGAACTGGAGCTGAAGTCAATCTACCCTTTAACTCCTCGAAACTCTGCTGGCAAACATCCACCCAATCATACTTGACATCTTTCCTTGTCGATTGTCAATAAATGCATCTGAGAACCTCAACAAACTTCCCTGCACACCGCAAACCAAGGAAGCTTCCGACCTCTGACACATTCTTTGGTACTCCCAATTTACTACGCTCTTCTATTTTCTAGGGATCCACACTCACCCCCTTAACTGAGATCACATGACCTAGGAATGCCACCTTGTCAAGCCAAAACCGGCACTTGCTCAACTTGGCATACAACTACCGCTCCCTTAGGGTCTGCAACACAATCCTCAGGTGCTCTGAATGTTCCTTTGGGCTACCTAAATACACTAGGATATCATCGATAAAGACTATGAAAAACCTATCCAAATACGGCTGGAATACCTGGTTCATCAAATCCATAAACGCTGTCGGAGCATTAGTCAAGCCAAACAGCATCACCAGAAACTCATAATGCCCATAGCGTTGTCCTAAATGTAGTCTTGGGTACATCACTCTCCCGCACCAAACTAATGATACCCGACCTCAAGTCTATCTGAGTATACTGAGACCCTCGAGTTGATCTAATAACTCATCGATCCTAGTGGAGTGGATATCAGACAAGTGATGGTAACTCGCTCAATCTGCCTCGTAATCTTATACACAAACCACAAACTCCCATCTTCTTTTCACGAAGAGAACTGGAGCTCCCTTTGAGGATATGCTCTGGCCGAATGAATCCCTTACCAACAATTATTCTAGACCGAGCCTTAAGTCTCTCAACTCAAGTAGGAGCCATCCTATAAGGAGGAATGGAAATGGGCTTAGTCCCTGGGATCAAATCAATGGTGAACTCCACCTCTCTTTCTGAAGGTAATCTTGTAATATCATCTGGGAATACATCTCGGAACTCTTTAACAACTGGAATCTCATCCACTAGAGTCCCCTCCTTCTTTGTCTCCACCACATAAGCTAGATAACCCTGACAACCCTTACGCAAGATCCTTTATGGGCCACATGAGACTACATCGGGAAGATAACTCTACGTATTCTCCGAACTTTACCTCCACTCCCCAAGCTCTCGTGCAATCCATTTCCTTTTATAACAATCTAATGTGGCTCTATGGCGAGATAGCCAATCCATGACGAACCACATCAAAATCCCTTATATCTAGTGGCCACAAGATCCGACTGAACCCTATCCCCCAATCGTAACTCTTACTATCTCCGACCACTGGCTCGAGACTAACTGACTCTACTGAAGGAAACTTCATACGACCCCCTAATGGCTAGGTCTCTATTTGGAAAAAGCGATCTAAGAAAGGCTTGGATGCAAATGAATGCGTGGCTCTTGGGTCCACTAATGTATAAGCATCATGATCAAGGATAGAAATAATACCAAAGAACCACATCTCAGCCGATTCGCATCCCCACGAGTCACAACATAAACTCCGGGGCCCGAAAGAGCCTCCGTCCGCATCCTGGGGCACTACCGTCTCTACCACGACCGCCCCACCCGCGGTCGCGGCCCCTCTACTAGGAAACCTCTCCCCGAAGACTCTGAGTGCCCACCAGCCGGGTAGCTAGGTCAAGCATTATTGATGTCTCTACACCAATCAACTGAGGGAACTCCTTAATGAAATGACCTTCTTGGCCACAATGGAAACACCCTGTACTATGTCTCTTACACTCCCCAAAATGTCACCTCCGACACATATCACAGATGGGAGGAACACTCTGGGTGCCACTATCGCAACTCGGGGCCCCACTCCATCCTGACTGTGAGGCAGCTCCCCGACCCGCACCCCGCCCCTATAACCTCTACCCTTGCTTTTCTTTCTATCAGACCGACTGTAGCTCGTTGAGAAGTGCCCGTGCACTCCTCTTACTTTCTTTCCTACTCTGAGACATAGCCATAGTACTTTGCTCAACTCTAAGAGCGGCCTCAACTAAGTCCCTAAATCTATTCCGAGGAACCACAGACAAATGAACTCTGATCCGGTGTTGTAATCCTGCCAAAAACTTTTTGCACTTTAGGACTTCATCAGCCTGAATATATGGAACCAATCTTACTAGTTCTGAGAACTTCTTCTCATACTCTGATACTGACATGTTCTTCTGCTCTAATATGAAGAACTCCTCAATTTTCGAATCCTTATGACTATGAGGAAAGAATCTATCAGTAAATTCTTGCTGCAACTGGTTCCATGATATACCCTCAGGATACCTCCTATCCATGGCATCCCACAAATCCCAGTCTCTGCCTTCCGCATCGTAAAATTGGAAAACAAGACTTCGATCATCCGCGGCAAAGCCCCATAACCCCAACCTTGCTTATCATTCAACCATAACCAAGCTGCCTCGGATCACACGCGCCATATGGCTTGGCGCCCAACTTCTATGCTCTCTCTATCGACCTCTTAGGTTCTTCAAGAACCTCTTTAGGTGGCGGTGGAGGCTGCGACTGCTGACGAGTCGCTATGGCCACTATCTGAGTAATCTGTGCCACCTGCTCTGCCGTAAACATTCTTGGCACTTGAGCTCCCCTTGGTGGACCAGATGGTCCAGCCTAACCTGCTGCTGGAGGCTGATTCATGGAGACGGTAGTGGAACCAACTATGTGCTCATCTCTCTTAGGTACTGCAGGACGCTCGAAAGCCTCTGGAATGACTCTCCTGTACGACTCGACGCTCCTCGCCTCGACATAAAGTGATGTATTTGAAAAAAAAAAATCAATTGTTTAATACTTTGAAACACTTACATGTATGTACTTTGAGTTTGAAAACATGGTTGCCGCGAGGTAAAATAGTGCATACGAAAAACTACGATGTTTAATAACACAAGTTTCAGAAGAATGGGCCTGCTACTTCAACTTGTGTTGGCATCATTTCTCCTCAAGCCTTAGGCTATCGTATACCCGGGCTCAATAATTAACTTGTCACCCCCCTACTAGCCACAGGTGCCACCACCCCACAAAAACCCCTACCATTACCTTAACCACTAGAGAATCCTATGAAGCGGTCGTGTTGCTTGTCGAAAAACCCGTGATAAAAATTTTTTTTCTTTTTCTAAATTTGTGATTTTATAAATTTCGGCAAAGATAACAACAGATGCCAGGATATATCCTAAAACCTGTATAGCTTTACACTTTTCAAAATATGGCAACCAACACATCTCTTCAAAAGAGCCTCGTGCTCATCACATTTTCACAAAACAAAACTATGTACATACATATGCTCAACTCCATAAATTCAAAGCATTTCTCTTTACACAAGTTATTTATCACAACACTTATACTAGAAGCTCAGGAGAATCATAATATGTCCCAAATGGGTCCTGTGCCCGCACCTAAAAATAGTTTTTAAACAAGAAAAAACAGCCAAACGAGTCTTGAGGTATGCTTTATAAAATGTTTGCTTTTTCGAAAATATCTTAAAACCCAGTAAAACTATATTTTACAAGACATTTTCTCCAAAACCTTGTCAGGTTTTGCTATAAAAGTTTCTAAAAACTTTTCAAAACTTGCTGCTTCTAAAAAGTTTATAAAAACTTTTCATAAACCGCCATTGCTTTAATTTAAAAGTTTATAAAACTTTTCCATAAACGCTGAGCCCGGGTTTTCGATCGCTACTTAAAAGTTTCTAAAAAATCATAAAATACTTGCTTGCTTACCGCTGGTTGATTTTTAAAATCATGTAATGCCATAAAACCAAGATCAACCATCTATGTTCTTCGCGCCTATCTCAACACGGTCGTCTCTTGGAGTGACTTGGTCCACATCACCTAGGTGGAAGGGCCTTGGCCCACATCACCTTTTCCAGAATATGGTAAGACCTTGGGTCTACGCCATCATAATCTAGCTAACGCGCTAACCTATACCCAAAGACGTGCTACTACTCTTTAAATGCCATGACGCATTTAACTAAGCCACGTAATTCAGTACAAACTTAAAACGCATGAAATGATGTCCTAACACCACCGCACGCACTTAATAATTCCACCCAGATGCTTGCTTAAAACTAGGATTTTCTAGAGGCCTATTTTATAAAATATACTTTGCTTGCTTGTAAACATGGTTTAACACCAAAACCATTGTTTACTTGAAATATGGTTTGATAATCCAAAACCATTGCTTGCTTACTAAAACTCATTGCTCGCTTGTTTCTCAATATAGTTTAAAAATCAAACCATTGCTTGTTTGCTTGCTTTCTAAATCACATTGTTGCTTGTTTTCAAATATATTAAAATCAAACCATTACTTACCAGTGTAAAACGATTTATAAATAATACATTAGTATTGAAAAATAGAGTTTAGAACACTCACATTCCTTTTACAATAATTGAGCACGACTCCACAATTTCTCCCACCTCCGTTATTACCCTACACATTCGATGTATTAGATCACACACGTCATCACAACAAAGCAATTTGCACACTTAGTGCTGATAATTTAAAATTTTCGTAAATATATAAATTCAAATGCCATTCACAAAGATATGGCTAGATTCTAGGACTCAAGGATCTTCAATGAGTCTAAAACACTAAAATATTTCAAAATTCTGCTCGACTGGGCTCGAATAAAATCTCAAATTTCTCAACCCGAATCATTCGAAACAAGCCAATTCAAATTCCGACTGTCCGAAAATAGTCCTAAAAATTCCTAAAGTCATTCCAAAAATTTTGGGACTGAAATTTACTGTCTCTCACGGGCTCTAAGAAAATTTCAAGTCATTACATAGCCTTTAAGCTAGAAATAACACAAGTAGAAAAATTTCCGACCTCTTGAACTTTGAAGAAACGTTGTTATATTGGTACTTACGTTAGCTCTCGCTGCCAGAAACTAACTTTGCCTTCTTCTCCACACAAAAATCTATATCCATTTTCAAACTGAGAAAGAAACAAAAAGAGAAATAAAATAAAATAAAAATCTCTCTCCCTCTCTCTCATTCATTTGGATACATAACTTATATTGCCTCATTCGGATCTGTTTCTGTCCCGAAAAATATTATTTCTTTTCAAGTCAATTTTTTTAAATGAACTTTAACTCAAGCTATTTTATAACTTCCGAGATTTTCGTAAAACTTCCTCCTCCCCGGGTCATCGACGATTTATCACCCAGAAATTGTGAAATATTCTCGACTATCTCGTAATTCGACGAAACTTTTCCGGGTCAGTACTAGATTTCGAGACAAATTTAACTACAAGAAATCCGTTTTGTCATTAGAGATATAGAGAATTTTCTAGGCTTCCCTGAACAATTATGGTAATTTCCAATTATTATTATCCTTTTAAAATTCCAAAATTTGTAGAAGGTTCAAGAAAGTCTCCATTGATTTATCCCAACTTGTCTTTGCCAGAGATGTACATCTCAACAACTTGGACCAAAGGGCATAGTTGGTGCCATCCAACTTGATGCTAATCGGTGCAACGTAATTCGTGATCCGCTTCGAGGTTCGAGCTTTGCAAAAGCCGTCATTCCGGGTAGTTAATCAGAAACCTCGAGAAAATTCAAATTTTCAAAATGGTAAAATTGTACTTCGGCTAAAATCCGCACTTTTCAGATCTCGTGACTAAAAACGAACCTTACCGTTGGAATCGTCTCGAAATCTAGCTACCATGTCGAATTTCGTTAAATTCCGAGACGGTCGGAATTTCACATTTTTCGAGGCACCGGGAGTAGTGCAGGACACTTGGCACATTGTTAGTGGCTCAAGAGGTGCCACATGTCATGTGCAGAATAAGTCAAACATGAGCTCAAGTGGGACCCATGAGAGACACATGGCATCATGCTATTGGAAGGAAATCTATGTTACGGATATGGATATGGTGTAATCCAAGGTGGGCCACGAATCGACACTTGCAAGTGAGAGGACACCCAATCTTGACCCATCTTCTCCCAAACCAGTTTGGGAAGGAAAGGAAGAGAGAGAAAGAGGGAACCGAAAGAGAGAGGGAGAAAGAGAGTTTTTAGAGTGAGAAGCTCTCACTTCTCTCTAGATTTTCCGGTGATCGATCCGTCGAATCCCAACAAGACAAGAGGCAAAGTTGATCCCCACTGCAAGAGCTATGTGTAGTACTCTAAGATTGCGGGAGTTTCAACAAACTCGATGTAGGGTTTTTCTCCTACTTCTGGTTTAGTCCTGATTAAGGACCTGTTGATGGTTGTGTGGATGTTCCTAGTAAGCCTAAATGGTCGCTCATCCGGGGCCCAAAAAATTGGGACTAAGCGGTGAAAATCCTAGAGTGTTCTTGACAAGTCCCGAGACTAAGTGTTGGGTTGTTCAAGTGTCGTTGTGTGTTGTTCATGTGATTCTTTGGACAGTTCCAAGATGGACTGTCGGATTGTTTATTAGCCCACGTGAGCTAAATTTGGTGTTATTGCTATGAATGAACAACATGTTGTGTATGGTTTTCGTTAATATATGCATGCGTGACATATTAACATGATTTATGGTGAAATGACATATTGCATTTCATATGCACTAGGGCAATCTAGAACAGTAGGTATGAGTGCATGACATTAAAAACATGGTTGTCAAATGAATTTGATGGGAAGATTTTTTGAAGAATTGACTTGGAGAGTTGTCTAACAGTTCATCCGAGGACGACCCACATCAAGCTTTGGAGAGTTATCCAAATAATTCACCCTGAGGGTTGTCCAATAGAAATTTTATTGAAATTATATTATGTTTTCAAGAACAAAACATTTTGTTTTGAAATGTTGTTTTCACACTTGGCTTAGGAACGTGCGCAGGAGCTCTGGGTGGAAGACTGGAGCCATGGATCAGCATGTAGACATTCGAGTAGAATCATGAATTCATTTGAATGTGTGTGTTTTCCATTGCATGAGCACTTAGGTGGGGAGTAACCCTTGTAGGAGATTATCACTACTAGGCTTTGCTCACCCCGTCGTGGGATCCCCCTTTCAGGTACAGGGAGTATTAAGGGAGACGGCACTCACTAGAGGCCGCTTTTGAGAAGAAAGCCAACATGTGGCTTTGATTATATATTTTTGTAAACCATGCATGAAACATTTTGATCGATACATGTTTGTATAATAGTGTAATTAACTCTTGAAACTATTGTAATATATGGTTGATTATATTTAAGTAGCTGGATACGCCAACGTGGCCATTTTTACTATGTATGGGTCTCATGACATGAGAGACACAGCTCAGAGGTTTGATTGTGGTCAACCCGACTTCCTAAGCCTTTAAGGCCAGCAAATTTCGTGGAGAATGGTGTTGGCTCGAGTCCACCGCAGTTGTCGGCCACCGGTATCCTCCATTGATGTTGATGAGGAAAAAGGAATTTGATCAAACGTCGCAAAGAATAGAGAGCGGATCGATTTGCTTTGATACCATGATAAATTTTGGTAAAATTGTATATTGCTTCATGATCATCTCTACAGAGATGGAAAAATACATATTTAAAAAAGATAATTGAAAACTATTCTAGGATATACAAATGTTATGGCTAGAATAACGGGTGACCCTTGAAACAGGGGATTTACATTCAATACCCATCCCTATAATCTCTCTAACTTATTCTAATGACAACTCACGCCAACAAAGATAGCCTCTATTCTTTTACATTAATTCAAAAAAAAAAAATCCACTCTAATAAATTTTCTGGATATCCAAACATAAACCTTAAACTTTTTCTTTCAATTATCAGCAACTCAAATAGCAATATTACTAAGGTAATAAAGATGTTTTATTATACACCAAGAACAAAAAACAAGAACCAATGACGTCACAGAACACACACCAGAACAAAGCAAGCACAATTCCCTTTTACACCGTCTACTTCATGTTGTAAACAATAGTTTTTCAAAACTAAAGGTGTTGTCCCACATTGAAAAAAGACAAGAGTCATTATTGGGTTTATAAACTAAAACCCAATTATGGGCTTGTACATGATTTGAGAAGATGGGAGGCCTTGCGCGCACAAGAAATGGGCCAAAATCCCAACGATTTTGCTCCCAATTAATTTTGGGTTTGCTTGCCTAAATAAAAACCTTGATTTTTGTGTATTTAAAATAAAAACGGTTTAAGCATAAAATCGCAAGAATCTCACAACGGGTTTATTTTGAATTCAAATTTAACAATTAAATTTGCATTTAATTCATAACGCCGCTTAATTTATAATTAGTTTACTTTAATTCATAACGTTTTTTTTATTAAATCCTCTTAATGGCCAACGACCATAATTTTGCCTATAAATTCAAATGGGTTCTAAGTTTGAGAAATACTTTTTCAACCTCATTTCTTCTACAACTTTGAATCTCATTCTTCTTCTCACTCTGATGTTCCTATTCGAGAGCTCATCTTTTGCTCAAGAATCATATCCTGAGAATCACCCTAAGGACGTTGTTTATACATGTCTTAGTCCTGCTTTGGTTCTCCTAACTTATCACATTTTACATGCACAACATTAGTCCTGAACCGTTGTATACTTTTTTATATGTTTCGTTCTTATTTCGTTTATGATCAGAGTGTAGGATACGATTCAATCAACCTAGATTACCATGTTAGAACACAAAGCATAACATTAATGGAGAAAAACTGAAAATTCATGTACCTGATTTGGAATCCATGGTTGGAATGTCTTCTTAATGCGGAATTGATGAAGACCTGCAAACAAAACGACGTCAAGATCTCAAGATCTTCTCCCGAATGACCCTTGATGAAACTGGCTTGAATGAGAATGCCTCTCACTGATCTCAGAAAAATATTTTCTCGTAAACCGCATGCGAGACCTGTGACGTATCCCAGTGTATTTCCGATGACTCGAGCCTTTATACGGGAGTTCGACCACTGGCCCTCTCATTACTCGGCCTGGGCCATACTCACCACACACTGCCACCCCATATGTTTTATTAAGAATTCTAATAACCTCACTTAATTAGACCAAACTTAATCCAGTTAGTTTTAATTAATAAAGCCCACATAAAAGGAAAATCTTACATTCTCCCACTTGGGCGATATTAATTGAAACAAAACTGTGTGCGCACCTTTATATTGGTCTAGAGATTATTCTTAATAGTCAATCCGATCCCATAAAGTCTCGAATAATCGAATCATGGCGGTAATTGCATGTACTCATGCAGCCCTTCCACGGTCACGAAAGTGCTTTCAACTTTACCGACATGGATTCACATGAGAGTGTCGCCGGACAATACCTCATAATGAGTGATAATATGTGTTATCCATCTTTGTTAGTCCAAATTCCTTCTCCTTATGTCACAAAACCTAGTGTGTCACCGCAGAATATCCATCATGTTCCAACGACCTCGTATATGTGTTACCTTTTAATAAAGTAACTTTACTTTATGTGTAACAAAATTACGTCAAGTAAGGCTAATGCCAAGAATGCCCTATAGCCTTATTCAAGGTTTACACAATGCCTTGAGATTTTCAACAATTATATGTACTAACTCGATAAACCTACATTCACAAATACCTTATCGAATGTAAAAATATTGATACAAATTCAATTATTACCAAAATGTAATGAAATTGATTCATCCTTCATAAGAGCAAATATAAAACTTAATAGCTCCCACTCAATTCACGTGATCCCATGATATTCCAAGCCCATGTTACGACATGTCGATCAAATAAGGGCGAAGGCCTTTAGTTAGCGGATCTGCAATCATATCATCCGTTGATATGTGCTCCACTGCAACGTCACCGTTTTGAACTTTTTCCTTTATGGTCAAGTATTTGACCTCCATGTGCTTAGACCCCTTGAGACCTCTGTTGTTGTTACTAAACACCGGCAGAGTTATTATCACAATACAATTGTATACCATCCACAAAATCTCAAATGCTAACTCCTTAATGAGGTTTCCTGAGCCAAATTTCCCGAGTAGTCACGAAAGATACAAACTCCGCTTGCATGGTAGATGATGCAATTGATTGCTTTCTCACTTTTCCATGACACTCCACCTCCCCGCTAACTTAAAGATATAACCAGTTTGTTGACTTCTTTTCATCCTCGACACCAAAGTCTCGAATCAATACCCACCAAATTAAGTCCCGAACATGTTTGTAAATCAACATATAGTCTTTCGTCTCTTTAAGTACCTCATAACCTTTCTGGCAGCAACCCAATGATCATGTCCTGGGTTTGACTGATATCCGCTAAGTCCTCGTTGCAAAGGCAATATCGTGCCCAGTGCATACTGAGCATACATAATACTCCCAAGCGCACTAGCATAATAAAAGCATTCTTCATTTGGGCTTTCATCTGAACGAGACATTGTGATAGGACTCAACTTATCACCTTTACGATGTGGAAGCAATCTCGTTTACATTGTCAAGTATGCTGAATATTTCTAAAATCTCGATCAACATATGCCTCCGAGATAAACCCAATACCGCAAGAACGATTCCTATGAATCTCAATGCCCGTGACAAAAGACGCCTCACCAAGGTCCTTCATATCGGTTCTTGACAACATCCTTGTCTCATGCAAGAAAACTGTCACCGCTGCGCTGTGATATCATCCACACATAGAGTATTAGGAAATGAATTTCCACTCGACCTTGCAGTATATACATTGATCTACTTTTGTTCTCAACAAACCATATGAAGCAACACTATGAAACTTTAAGTACCATTGTCTAGAAGCTTGCTTGAGACCATAAATAGACTTTTTTTCAGCTTTACATACAAGTTTATCTAATCATTTGCCACAAAACCTTCTAAGTTGCATCACATATAGACTTCTTTCGACATAGTCTCCATTGAGTAAAGGCGCTTTAACATCCATCCGTGTAACTCCATATCAAAATGAGTACTAATGCCATGATCACTCTGAAAGAATCTTAGAAGAGACTGAGAAAAGTTGCTTCATAGTCTACTCCTTCTCTCCTCGAGTGAAACCTTACACTACCGCTTTTAAACTTTTCAACCTTCTTGTGAGCCAGTCCCTTATAGTCTTATACACCCATTCGCGTACCAACGGGTCTATGACCATTAGGTAATTCAAGTTCCCCAACTCCTCGTTATGCCTCATAGATTGAATTTCATCTCTCATTGCATCCAACCACGCCTGACGAGGACAAGAAATGTACCTTCCTCATGTCGGGTCGTAATATAGAACCAATATCGTAGTCTTGCTCTCTATATAGACTAAATAGTCCTGGTATTGCTGGATCGCCTCCCTAGCGGATCTCCCACCGGGAGAGTAATACTACATTCTCGCACCCGGGAGCCTCACGACATCATTAGAGCCGTCTCAACAGATCCCTAGTCTCAACAGTTCAATATGGTGTGAGCTCTACAATTATCTCTGTATGGAAGGAGATACGATACCACTTTACCCAATCGCACTATCATCCTCACAGTCTCAGGACAGCCTACTCTCTTTCGCCACATCAACTCCAAAACTTAGTCGGCTCGTGATTCCACAATTCTTGTGCCCCATCAGATTATAGAACCGATATCCCTCTCGAATGTTCCGTAAGATACAAAGTAACATCGAGTGGTTCTGGGTCCAACTTACTTAATGTCGATTATATAACTTATCAAGTAGACATCCTAAACCTTAAGATGGTTTAAGCTTAGGCTTATCACCCATAACTCAAAAGGAGTCAATGGAACAAATTCCAGAGTACACGATCTCAAAATGTACAAAGATGTTTTTAAAGCTTCACCACGTAAAACCGAGTAAATTTGTCCTACTAATCATACCCTTACCATTTATAAGAGTACGATTGCGCCTCTTCGCCATACTATTTTGCTCGTGACTCCTGTGCATAGTAAACTGTGCCACTATCCCAGAGTCCTCTAAGTATTTGGCGAAAGGCCCCTTAAGTTGTCCAACATCGCCATGCTTGCCATAATACTCTCCACCTCGGTCGATCGCAACAACCTTTATGACTTTTCCCCAATCAAGCCGACTTCAAACCGAAAAAATCTTGAACTTGTCAAGAGACTCAGACTTTTCTTTAATCAAGTACAAATAACCATATCGAGAATAGTCATCAATAAATGTGATGAAATAAAAATTTCTACACAAGGTTGACACATAAGGTCCACTTATATCGGTGTGAATGACTTCCAACAAGCCTAACTACTGACCGCGCTTTTCTTCTATCTTGGTCATTTTACTTGAAGTAATAAATACGACATTCTAAGTCATTTTTAAGAGCAAAGCAGATGTTGTCTTATCAGCTTACTCTATCCTTAGAGATATGGCCAAGTCGCTTATGCCATAATGCACAAGACTCTTCCTTAGGTAGTGGTCTCTTAGAAACAACCTTTTCACAAATTTATAAGCGACGTGATATGTCATTGGGAGATAAACTTAATTCGTATAATCCGTCAGACATATGACAAAGACCCAACCTTATTTGAATTAAGAAATATTGAAATAACATTGCTCTTAATTTCAAAAGAGTAATCATATGAATCCAAAACACGATACTTTAAACTAAATTCCGCTTCAAAGGAAGGTACATAAAATGTGTCTTTCAACATCAATTTAAAACTTAATCTAAACTAAGATTACATCTCCCACCAACATGACATCGCCTTCTCGCTGTTTCCCACAAGGAGCTTTGATTCATCCTTGTTTTGGCTTCCTCCGCTTATGAATCCCTCGTATGCAATGCAAATATGATTAGTTGCTCCACTATCGAGCGCCACTAAGAACCGATGGTGCTTCGTATAGGTTGGATCTATAAACATATTAAAGAATCATTACCAGAAGCCCATCATTGACATCCAAGCTTTAAATTCGTATCAATTCTTCTTCATGTGACCTTTCTTCTACAAAAGAAGCAAATCATCACCATCCTTTTTCAAGAATGTCTTTGGACCCATATTGTCGATTGACCGGGTATTTTCTTGAGAGCACCTTTATGAGTTCGACTTAACTTTATTTTTCCTTTATGGGGACTCCAAAGATACAAGGCCATATGCTCTTCTCCTTTCTTCGCTCTTCTTCTCGCCAGCCACCCTTGCTATTAAGTCATTAACTGACTAAGTCTCATCTTGAATTATAGTTTGTCTTTATAATCCCAAAGTCGTGGAAGGGAGGTTAGTAATACGCACAATGCAAAGATCGTGAATGGTAACACTAAGAGCTTGAGTCATTTTCAGTCTACCATCCTCGTGACATAATCTCTAACCCCAAATTGCATCTACATCATACTTCATGTTAAAGAGATTTTGAAGAAGTAATCTAACCTCAAAGATTGGATGAAACTCATTTTTCTAGCCTCTATGGCCGCCATCATTTCCTTAGCAAGATGTTTCATCGGTAAACCATACTTTTCAAGTGTTCTCGTATGGATTTCTTCATTGCCAATAAGCAAATCCGATCGCTCCTTTCCTGTAGCATAGTCCGCTTTACGCCTTCAAGACTAATGGTTGTGATATCCGGGCCGGCTTATCCTTTGTAAGCGCAATGTGAACATCCGCGCCTCCATTCCAAATAGAAAGTCCTCTTCCATTTCTGAAATTCAATCCAAGAAGGACCTCAATTGAAATGTGGAATCAGCCGTCACGTAAAATTGACCGAAAAATAAACAAAACAATACACCGCATCATGTGAATACTCATACGTAGAATTACATACATCATCACATAATCACCTTTGGGCAGAAAATATGACATGCGCCAGACACTTTCACATGACAAATGCCATGAGAACATATTCTAATCCTTTCGTGAAATCACCACCTTTGGGTGTATGAACCACTAAGATCGCCATTTCAAGCACATGCCATACATAACCCTCTCTCTACACCGCACAAGACTTCCCCTCCACTTTGGGAGTATGATCATAATAGAATGTGAGACATCCTACCACAATATGAGACTGGAGCCTCAAAACTCCAATCAAGTGTGCCACTTTAGCGGTCACAACCTCACCAAGAATTTGAAAATCTCTCATACCAAGGATATTAACTTTATGTATCACATTCAATATATATATGTTATGCCACTATACTGCTCAATCATTCATTAATAGTCAACGAATATAGACTCTATACGCCCTCATGCAAAGGATATGCATGTTAGCTACCATATGTATTTCCTAAACCATAGAGAAATACAAAAATACGTGAAAATACCCTAATTCCTAAGTGTAAATAGGGTTCTATACGCATTTTCATATCTGTAAAAGCTTCAAACATGCAAAGTGAATATACCACATTGTAGGAATTTCAATACGAGTCTGCAGATACCAAGATATCCCGTAAATAGCTCATCACATCGCGCCCTCACGCGCTGTACCAGGTGAAGGCTCTAAGAAGGCGGCAGCCGCAGCGCGTGGTTCAAGCCGCCGCCTGCTGACCGGCCGGCTTTGACCGGTCGTCGCCGCGTGGCTTCCGTCTTGACCATTGACCGGCCTGGTCGTTAACCGGTCGGGTCGTTAACCTGCCCGTCAAAGACCTGGTCGCGATACGCTATCATGACGCCGCCCATGTCACAGACACGCCATGTCCACACACAGACACGCCAAGATCGACTTACCGAATCGTCAAAACGGGTCGCGGATCCGGCCGACCGGCCTGGGCCACCGATCAGTCATGATGACGCCATCGCGACGCTGCCAGCCGCTGGATCGATTCGGCGCGTAAGCACGCCGCCGCCGCCTTCAACGAAGCGCGGGTGGCGCGTGTCGGCTGAGCTGGGTCTGCCACCTCCGCGCATTCCGCCACCCACCGATCCGATCGCCTTTGTCGTAGATTCCAAATATGCAAAATTTTTAATTTCGATATATAGAAAATTCAAATCGACACGCCGATTTTCATAAAACCCAAAAAAAAAAATTTTCTCCGATTCATTTGCTTTGAATTCTAATCCATGGTTGGCTCTGATACCAACTGTAGGATACGATTCAATCAACCTAGATTACCATGTTAGAACACAAAGCATAACATTAATGGAGAAAAACTGAAAATTCATGTACCGACGAATCCATGGTCGAATGTCTTCTTTGATGAATTGATGAAGACCGCAAACAAAACGACGTCAAGATCTCAAGATCTTCTCCCGAATGACCCTTGATGAAACTGGCTTAATGAGAATGCCTCTCACAGATCTCAGAAAATATTTTCGTAAACTCGTATGTGAGAATCAGACGATCCTAGTGGTCTGGAGGACTTTGAGCCTCTTTATACGCGGAGTTCGACCACGGCCTCATTACGGGCTTTGCTATACTTGCTCCTGACACACTTCTGCCACTTCCATATGTTTTATTAAGAATTTAATAACCACTTAATTAGACCAAACCAATCCAGCTTAGTTTTAACTCTTTAATAAAGCCCACATGTGCAAATCTATATTTGAGTCTATGTTACCTTCTTGCAGGTAGCTTATTGTTCTTTCCTTACTAACAAGTTTTATGTTATTTGCAAAACATATTCCAAAAAAAAAAAGGGACAAAGAGTGTGTGGCCGGATTAAGGACAACTAATGAAAAAAGGAGCTCTGAAGAGGACAAATTAACAAATTCGTTTTGCTTTATTCCTTTTCTAAAAAAAAAGGGTAGGGAAAACGTCTGCTAGACTAGATAAGGAAAATAAAATAAAATTAGTACCAAAAAGAATAACAATTTGTTTTTTCCTTTGGAAAAGATTATCCTATTTTAAAGGAAAAAATGGCAAGAATTTCGTTTAGAAAACCATTTTAAAGGAAATCAACTTGATCGAATAATTTAAGGTGTATTTATTCTTTAATTCCAAAAAGGAAACTTTTTGGAATTAAAGGAATAAATCTCAATTTTTGCCTTAAACTCAAACTGTTCAAACAATTTAACATATTAGATTCCGTTTTTTTTTTCCTTTTTACGATGTTTATTTTCGCTGCTTTATCAGGATAGCTTTATTTGTGTGTTATGATTCGCATAACAAATCAAATTATAGTTGTCAATATGTTGCAGATTTAGAATCATATGTATTATATAGTCACTTTAATGTTATTAAATTTATAGGCTTTTTATTCGAGTTATTATGTTATTAATCTAAGTGCTATTTCATAATCTTTGGTTTTTAACGGTTTGGTATCTTTGATTCTATTTGAATCAATAAAATTATTTTTTTTCAAAAAAAAATTATTATGTTGATATTTTTCCAAAAAAAATCCAAAAAGATTTTTTTTTCTTCCATTTTCCTTGTCAAAGTTAGAAAACAATTGAAATAAAAATATATTTTCCTTTCTTTTCAAGATTTATTTAGATAAAGCCAAAACGAATAAAATTTTCCTTGTTTTATATTTTTCTAATTTTATAAAACAAAACATAGAAAATTTTACTTGAGAAAATAAGGATCACACTCGGGAAATATTTGCATAAGGGAATATATCTTGGTTTATTATACACCAAGAATAAAAAACAAGAACCGATGACGTCACAAAATGCACACCATAATAAAGCAAGCACAATTCCCTTTTACACCATCTACTTCAAAGCAAGGCAAAACCCAAAATATAGAAAAGGACTATAAAAACAAATAAATAATAATCAACTAATGACATGAGAGTAATAATTTGCCTACACCATCTTCTTCTTCTCTTCAATATCGAGTTGCCTCTGACATCGGCGCAAAGAACAAATTTGAATCACTCTAAAACTCCATACTTCTGCACAATCCACTTCTACCTTCAACCTGTTATCTTCTACCTCCTTTCGCCATTCTCCATTCAACACTATCTAATTCAAACTCTTCCACTTCTTCAACTTCATACTGTACTTCCCACCCCTCGAATCCACCACCATTACTCTGAGGCCCTTGCAGCCTTCCACTAATGTCTTCTCCATACTAGTTGTACGAAAATCGATACTTTTCCATACAAAACTTAACAAGTTCCATCATTTTCTATACAAAATCCTACAAATACTCATATTTCCATACAACCCAAGACATGTATCCATACCTGTGATCTTCTTCTTCTTCTTCTTCCTTTCTTCTCTCTTCTCTCTTATCCGTGTTTGCTCTCCCTTTCTCCAAGACCAAAATAAGATATTTCTTTTGGTCTTATCCTTATTTGATCTTATCCCCTTTTTATTTCACTTTGGTCCTCCAACTCTTATAATATTTGCAAATCAATTTATGATATTTTTACAATAGCCTAAAATCTTCTTTATTATTTGTAATTTAACTTATGCATATTCCTACTTTTGTTTTTATCTTTATTTTATTCCGGAAAAATATACTATTTCTTTTATTATACCCTAAACATGTTATCAAACCGTTAGGGTATAATTTGGGGTGTTACAACTCTCCCCTCCTTAAAAAATTCCGCCATCAAACTCATACCCGATTCAAGAGTTATGATATCGGCTCTCATAGCTGCTTCGGCTCCCAAGTAGCTTCTTCTCTACCATGGTGTTGCCGCAGCACTTTCACTAACGGTACTTGTTTGTTCAAACTGTTTCCACAACTCCCCGGTTCTTCCAAAGAACTGGTCCTGCTACCTCATCACCCACCAAAGCAATCCTTCAACTTGTATCTTTACACCGGTAGTATGTGCCACTCCATCGAGCGGCATTCAAGCATCGGCATTACGAAAACACATCGTGGTAATTTGCCAACTCCGAGGGAGTTCCAATCGATAGTTTTCGCTGCGGCCAATACGCTCCAAAACTACTATGGCCCTAAGTGAACCTTGGACTCAACTTCATTTTCCGACCAAACCTTAGAATTTTCTCCATGTGATACCTTAAAAGACTCATTCCACGTTATATCTGGCATTCTCTTAGGTTGGCATACGCCTGCCTCCACACAGCCTAACCTCTCGACAACTTGTACTTCTCTTTTGTATCTTTTACTATGTCTCGACTTATCAGTTTATGCTCATTCACCTCATCCCAACACACAGAGTTCTACATTCCCACCACAAAGCTTCATATGGCGCCACAACAAATGCTTGATTGAAAACTATTGTTATAGGAAAATTCCATCAATGGAATTTACCTATCCCAACTTCCGAAAATTCCATGACACAACCGAAGCATATCTTCGAAAGCACTCCAACTGGTCTCTCTTGACGGTCCATCTCAAGCCATGGACGGAATGTCGCCCTAAACTTTAGCTTAGTGCCTAAAGTCGACTCGTAATTCCTTCCAACCTTTATGTAAAACCGCTGATTCTATCCACACAATAGACAATCTAAGACACCATGCACCGCACAATTCATCCACATATAACTCATTTAGTCGATCCATAGAATAGTCAATCCCGACCGTATAAATATCGACTTTGTGGTTTCATCTAAAATCACCCATATTAAGAGTCATGTTTTGTTGTGTGAGGGAACCCACACAAAAATCCATAGAATAAGCTATCCCACTTCCATCGAGGAATTGGCGATTTAATAAACCCTGTATACTGGGTGTTCAGCCTTGACTTGTCACACGTCAAACACTTAGACACATACTCTACCATGATTCTTCATTCATTTCCACCAATAAACTGCTTTTCAAGTCCCGTACATCTTATTCCCTCCAGATTTGATGGTAAATACCAGACATGAGCCTCGGAGCAGCAACTTTTGCTTTAGCTCTTTATTATCCGCACACATAATCTATTCTGGAAATACAACCTTCCAGCTTTCAAAAACTTGGTCTTGTCTACCATCTCTAATCATCCGTAACTTTTCCGTAGCTCTTCATCATTTTTCACGATCTAATCATTTGCTTTAACACTAAGCTATGCCTAGTTGAGCCAACATAGCTCCATCATCTTGCTAGTTTCCAATCATCAGACAGAGTGGGACATTGCCAACATCATTTTTCGGGCTTAAAGCATCGGCCACTATATTACTCTTTCCGGTGGTATTCATGATGCGCCTCATAACTTTATAATCCTCTAATCACCACTGGCTCAACACGAACTCTTCTCAGCAAGTACTTGAGACTCTTATATCGGTAAATTCTACACTTTTCCCGTATAAGTAGTGTCGCCATATTTTTTAAAGCAAACACTACCGCAGCCCAACTCTAGTCATGAGTGGATAATTTGTCTATGTGGCTTCAACTGTCTCGACACATAAGCCACTATCTTCCCATCTTGCATTAACACGCATCCAAAACCAATGCCTCACATCACTATATGCATACACTCTTTTCCCTCTGCAGTGTCAGCGTCGATAGTGGTGCTTGACCGGCCACCCTTTCAAGCGCATTCAAAACTATTTTGACATTTATCATCCCTCAAACTTTATTCCTTTCTTTGAGTAACTTGGTAAGCGGAGGAAGCTATAGCAGAAAAGCCTCTCACCGTCTTATAATAGCACGCTAGGCCCAAGGAAACTTCTCACCTCGGTCACATTTCGAGGTGGTTTCCAGTCCACAAACTGACCTCGATCTTTGTAGAGTCGACTCTTATACCCTCAGCCGGACCACGATATAGTCTACGAGAATGAAACTTCCTTTGGCAAAAAATCACATTTATTGAAGCAGCATATAACTTCTTTTCTCTTAACGTCTCTGAAGACTATTCTGGGTGTTCATGTTCATGTGCATCCTTAGAATACACCGGGATGTCATCAGTAAAAACCCACCCGACAAATTGATCCACATAGGGTCGGAAAACCCTATTCATCAAATCCATGAATCTTTGCCAGGTGCATTAATCAACCCAGCATGACCAAAAAACTCATAATGGCCATATCGGGTTCATGCGGTCTTAAAACATCCTACCTCCTTTACTCTCAATTGATAATACCACGATCGCGAGTCTATCTTGAAAAGACACGCTCCCTTTGTGATCAAGATCTTGACTCGGTAATGATTGCACGTTTTCTTTGTCACCTTATTGATGCCGATAATCGATGCACATCAGTAGAGTGCCATCTTTCTCTAAATAAAATAGAGGAACCCCCAAGGGGACACCTTTGGTCGGATAAATCCTTTATCCCGAAAGTTCTTGCGATTGACTCTTTAATTATTTCGGCTCACAGTTGGAGCCATATATCTGATTACTAGACATAGGGATTGTTCTGGTGCAATTTCTGTAGCTAAGTCCACCTCTCTCTCAAGTGGAATGCCTGCAGTAACTCTTCGGGGGAATACGCTGGAAATTCCTTACTACTCGGATCTTTTCTCGTCAACTTGGCCTCTCTTGGAGTCGAGTATCACATCGAGAATGTCATCCTTTTTCCTCGTAAATCTCTAAGCTTGCATAGTGGAGATCACATTGGACATTACACTTGATCCAATGCCTTATACAATACCTCGATCTGGTCAAAGCATCCTCAACTCTTTGTCTTTTGTCCCACGATCAACGATGGCTGGTGTAGACAGCGATCCATGCACAGAATCGAAATTGAGGTCGCGAATGGTAAGGTTATCAAATCCAACGAAAACTCTTGTTTGTATAACAATGGGGCAATTGTATATATCTTTATTCACCTTAACGATGTGCCCCGATGGACTAGTTACATGCATGTCATGTACTGAATTTCCTCCATTGCTAGTACTTTGTCAAATACATGCTCATGCACACATATGAATGAGTAGATCCGGGATCGATCAATGCATGCATCTACATATCATATAAAGAAAATATACGAGTATAACCTCGGGGCATCCACAGTCCTCCCACGAGCCTTCATAGCATATGCTCGTCTTTGAGTGCTTCTAGGCATAGGACGATCCAGCGTCTCAGAAATTATGCCTCCTCGTTCTCACATCTTTGAGATGGGCCACTTCGACCCCCTGCCTCGATCGTGGTCGAAAGTGGTGCATGAGATATTCCTTTGCCACTTCGCTTGTTGACTTCTATTATCTGACTCTCGGGGGACCTTTGTATATCAAATGCTCGAGGCTTCTGCAAGGGGAAACACCCTCTGTCAATATCCTACAAACTCCTGAAATGCCTTCGATGGCGATGGGCGTCGAGAATTTCTCCTGTCCCCAGCTGAAGCACCTCTGCCTTTGTACTACGTCTTCTACATTAGACCTTTGCCTTCTACCTCTCGTAGCGGAACTATATTCTGATTGAGCTGGAGATTCTTTAGCTCTTTTTCCCAAGGAGGACGAAGCTCCTCTAGAAAACTTCTTCTTTTGAAATCTTTCTTTGTTGCTCGTTTCTAGGTCTCTACTTTCATTGCGGCTTGGACCCATTTGATTGAAAAATCCTTTGCTTTGAGAGGGAAGTCATAGGTGTCGAATACCTCTTAATCAGAATCCATACGATTCCATCCTCAAATTGCCTACAGAAATGCCTCGTGAGGACCGGCTCAGGTGCATATTTATAAGATGGCTAAATTCTTTTTTTTTTTTTTCATATTCGACCGCTAGATAAGCTCCTTTGCTTTGAGTCGGGGCCCATTTCCATGGAATCCCTATACATCTCGGTAACATACTTTGCCCTAAACTCTTGGACAAAGAACTCCCAATTCATGGGATTTGGAATCCTTGGACTTCTGGCTAGTTTCCACCAATCTATACTCACTATGTAATGGTGAGGACTCGCATGATACTTTCTCTCATTGGGGGATGACATCTAACCTCTTCTAATACCCTTTCTAACTTTTATAATAGCAAATTAGGCTTTCTACCATGAAACTCTTCCATGCTCGACCCATGGAATTCCTGCGCTCCATGTCTTCTTCTTTGTGTCTGTGGGCTTTAAGAATCAATCTATCCAAAACCGAGCCATGTCTTACAATATTCTCGTGAGGAAGCCACGCGTAGGCTCATTAGGTGCATTACTTTCCAAGGTTGGGCGATAGCCGCGCTGTTCCTTAGGTTAACACTCTCAGCTGACTTCTTCGGGAAGATCCATCTATACAAAACACATGGACATCCACATCGAGGCTGACATTTACAAAACCACGGGCTTTGACGCCTAAACCTAGAGCTTTGATACCCCATGGCTGTAGCCCCCTTCTCAGGTTCGGCACGATTGGCAAGAGTCAGAGACGGATCGAGGATGCTTTCGATACCACTAAGTGTGATGCTGACTCGGCATAGGGTGTCAAGTGAGGGTCATTTTTCCATGTAGAAACTTTAAGCTAGTTCATTCATATAATGTTAAACATTCTTTTATTATATTATTTTGTAGTAGCGGCGGATTACAAGAATATATACAAAACTCCACTATGTAAAATGTTCAACATTTACAATATTTACATTGGTTTATAAAATTTCATATACAAAATAGACCTAAAGGTCTTCCAGTGGGCACCTATAGAAGTGTGGTGACTCTTAATAGAGGTCATATTCCCACTAAGCGTAAACCTTAGCACGAGTTGACGGGATTGTCAAGGATTAACTCCCCGATCTTGTAGCGCCTGACTCGGCATAAGGTGTCAGTGAGGTCGATCTCTTCATCTTTATTTTTTCTTCACATATAAATTTAAGCTAGTTCATTCATATAATGTTAAACATTTGCTTGTATTATATTCAGCAGCGACGGATTACAAAATATATGTACAAGCTCCATATATGGAAGTGTTCAACATTTACAATATTCATTGTTTACAAATTTCATATACAAAATAGACTGGAGTCCTTCTAGTGAGCACCTGATCGCGTGGCCTTTGACTACCTGATGTGGATTTAATCAGGTCCTCTGGTTTCCTCTTACTGTACCTACACGGATTAGTATTCACATGCTTTAGCTTTACACTTAGTAGGAATTAATACACACATGGATGACCTCTATTAAAGTTCCACCTTATATACAAATGCATATAACACATATAACATTTCTGATTTTTATCATTTTCTCATCTATATACTTTTCATAACAAGTTTCATTTCTTGTCATCTTCCATGTACTTTTCACACATGTGTCATCTTGTACTACTTATTGTTCTTATGCTTCATGTATACTATCATCGCATAAGCGATGCTATACTTCTCATATCATGTCATATATTCGACATTTCATTTTGCATATGTCGGTCATTTTCTTTTATGTTTCATGTCTGCATAAACCTTAGAAAGTGAATCTGAGGAAGCTATAAGAGTAGAAAGGCATTTGTTATCGTTATGCAGACAATGACCATCTATAAGGGCCCGAAAGTGTTTGTGGTGACCCTTTAAGGCCCTTTGTGATCAAATGGGATCTATCACATCAGAATGTTGGGTCTGATATGGAACATATCTTTGGTTTCTTCCCTATATGGGTTTCGTCTATCCTCACAGTTAGATTAATATTATATGTACATATTTACAGTGTATATCTCGCATTACGAATAATTATTGTCATTCGGTAATCATATGTGATATATATACAATCATTCATATCTTTGCATTTTCATATCTCATTATATGCATAAATAACTATGCCTTACCATGTATGTATGAGCTATTTATGAATTCATAATGGCGTTCATAATATGAATAACTATAGTTTACCTGTAGTGCCTACTGTTTTCCTGTGATTTTCGGAACTAATAATATGAGTTCCAATTTTATCAAACTGTCTATGGATGAATTCTTGACTCAATGGGCTTTCAGAGTCCAAGAACACGAGAAACGAGTTCGGACGAAGGAGTTATGACCTTACAGAAGTTGGGGTCATACGTAGTCACACTTGTCTGGTGACACAGTTGACTAAGCTGACCTGACCTCGATAAACTTGGTATAACACCTTGGTCTGACACCTTCTATACCTCAGGCATATGGATAGTTCTTGACTAAAATGCAGAAACATAGTCTAGAACACGAGAAGCGGAGTTCGGATGAAGGAGTTATGACCTTAGAGTTGGAGGTCATATGTAGTCCAGCCAGACAGGCTGACTGAACGGTTATGACCTTAGTTGGAGGTCATATGCTTAGTCGGCGAAAACGAGAGCTGACCTGGCGGCGGCTGGGATGAGGTCTACGGGGATGAGTATGCGGCCTCACGGGGATGAGGTGTTCTGGCCGGCCTCCAGCAGGGATGAGGAATGCCTTTGACGCTACTCCGCAGGGATGAAGTGCTAGCCCTACGGAGGAGATGAAAGTGCAACGGCACTGGAATGAGGTCTACTAACCTCTTGAGGATGAAGTGCGCTGACTCACGGGATGGTCTGTGAAGGCACACGGGATGAGGTCTATATGCGACCTCTCGCCCATTCGTATTCGAATTAAAGACCTATAGCAGTGCAGGAGTCAGATTGAAATTTAAAATCTAGCATCAGGTCGTTGATGTGGCTACAATTTACCAGGAAGAGGACTTACTGCCATTCCTTTATTTCTGACCCAAAAACTCGTTCTAAGGTCCGGCTACTGAGTATGATCAAAAATAGGAAATTTTCTTGGTTCAACTTGCAGCTAGACCCTTCCCAAAACACATATATAGGATCCTTAGAGCTCTTCTCAACTCAACCTTAACAGAAATAGGTTTAGGAGTTTTGACAAACCATACTTAAAAGAAAGGGTTCCAAACCATGTATCTAAACTTTCTAGACCAAACTAGACTTCCATACACACACATAGTTTCCATACTAGTTGTGCAATCGTGCTTTTCCATACAAAACTTAACAAGTTCAACATTTTCTATACAAATCCTACAAATACTCATAGTTCCATACAACCCCAGAGACATGCCTCCATGCACCTTGATCTTCTTCTTCTTCTTCTTCCCCTTTCTTCTCTCTTCCTCTCTTATCAGAATTATTGTTTGCTCTCCTTTCTCCAAGACCAAATAAGATATTTCTTTTGGTCTTATCATATTGATCTTATCCCCTTTTTATTTCACTTTGGTCCTCAGCTCTTATAATATTTGCAAATCAATTTATGATATTTTCTGATAACTAAAATCTTCTTTATTATTTGTAATTTAACTTATGCATATTCTACTTTTGTTTTTTATCTTTATTTATTCGGGAAAAAAAATATACTATTACTTTTGCCATACCCTAAACATGTTATCAAACCGTTAGGTATAATTTGGGGTGTTACAACTCTCCCTCCTTAAAAAATTGGCCCTCGAATTCATATTCGATTCAAGAGTTGGGCGGATATCAGGCTCCTCATAGTTGCTTCTCTGCTCCTGGCAATTTCTTCTTCTACTCTGTGTTGCCAGAGCACTTTCAATTAACTAGCATCTGTTTGTTCCCGCGAACTGTTTCACCTCTCGAACCATAATGGTTTTGGTTCTCATCATGACAAATCCTTATACTTGTATCTCTTGCGACCGGGTAAGATAAAAAAGATCATTCGAGCGGCATTCCGGGCATCGACACATGAAACACATCGTAATTCGCTAACTCCTGAGGGAGTTCCAATCGATAAGCCACAGGGCCAATACGTTCCAAAATCTCATATGGCCCTATGAACCTTGACCTCAACTTCTGCCTTTCGACCAAACCTTAGAATTTTCCTCCATGTGATACCTTAAAAAGAATCTTATCTCCCACGCTATATTCACATCTCCTCTTTAAATGGGTATACGACTTTTGTCGATCACTAGCCGCCTTAACCTCTCGCCGAATAATCCTTGTACTTCTTTGTATCTTTTACTATGTCCGGATTCCACGCTTTATGCTCATTCAATTCCTGTCCAACACACAGAGTTCTACATTCGACCATATAGTTTCATATGGTGCCATACCAATGCTCGATTGGAAAACTATTGTTATAGCAATTCCATCAATGGAATTTACCTATCCCAACTTCCCGAAAATTCCATGACACAACCTCGCTATTACCCGAGCACTTGAATCAATCTCTAATTGTCCATCTGCTTATGGATGGAATGCCGCCCTAAACTTCACTCTTAGTGCCTAAAGTCGATCGTAATTCCTTCCGTAACTCGATGTAAACCACGCGATCTCTATCCGACACAATAGATAACTGCACACCATGCAATTCGCACAATCTCATCCACATAACTCAGCTAGTCGATCCATAGAATAGTCAATCCCGACGGTATAAAATGTAATGACTTTGTGAGCCTATAGATAATCACCCATACGTAGTCATGTTTTTGTCAGGTGAGGAAACCCGGACAAAATCCATGGTAATGTTATCCCACTTCCATCGAGGAAATCTGGAAGGATTTAATAAACCTGTGGGCACTTGGTGTTCAGCTTTGACTTGTTGACACGTCAAACACTTGCATAATATTACCACCAATCACATCTCTTTCATTCCTTTCCCACCAATAGAATCGCTTTCAAGTCCCGGTACATCTTATTCCTCCAAAGATGCATGGTAAATACCGTATTATGAGCCTCGTGATAGCAACTTTTGCTTTAGCTCTTTATTATCTGGCACACATAATCTATTCTGGAAATACAAACTTCTAGCTTCTTTCTCTAAAAACTTGGTCTTGTCACCATCTCTAACCATATGTAACTTTTTCTATAACTCTTCATCATTTTTCTACGCATCTATAATCATTTGCTTTAACACGGGTTGCGCTTCTAGTCAGAAATAACATAGCTCCATCATCTCGCTGGCCTCCAATCATCATCAGAGGACATTGCTACCATCAGTCTTTTCTAGCTTGAAGCATCGGGCTACTATATTAGCCTTCCTGGGTGGTAGTCTATGATGCGCCATAACTTTAATAACTCTAACCACCTCCGCTGTCCTCAATTTTAACTCTTTCTAATGCTAGCAAGTACTGGACTCTTACGGTCGGTGTAAATTCTACACTTTTCCTCGTATAAGTAGTGTCGCCATATTTTTAAAGCAAACACTACCGCAGCCAACTTTAGGTCATGAGTGGGATAATTTTGTTCATGTGGCTTCAACTGTTTGGACACATAAGCCACTACTTTCCCATCTTGCATTAACACACATCCAAAACCAATGCCTGAAGCATCACTATACAAGATATACTCTTTTCCTGAAGTAGGTTACGTCAATACTGGTGCTTCAACCAACATTCCTTTCAACTGTTCAAAACTACTTTGATATTTGTCTGTCCACTCAAACTTTATTCCTTTCCTGAGTAAATCCTGGGTGTTTTGAGAAGCTATGACCAAAAGCCTCTCACAAATCTTCTATAATAACTCCGCTGTAGTCTAAGAAACTTCTCACCTCGGTCACATTTCGAGGTGGTTTCCACCACAATCGCCTCAATCTTTGTAGGGTCAACTCTTATACCCTCACGTATACAATATGGTCTAGAGGAATGAAACTTCTTTTAGCCAAAAATCACATTTGTTGAGCTCAGCATATAACTTCTTTTCTCTTAACGTCTCCAAGACTATTCTCAGGTGCTGTTCATGTTCCTGTGCATCCATAAAAATGGACTAAAAATTCAATGAGTTTTTTACTCATCAGTAATTAGGAGGAGCATTTACCCTTAGTGGAATTCACCTATAATAAGAGTTATCAGGTGAGTGTTCGGATGGCACCCTATGAGGCCTTATATGGGAGGCCATGTCGATCACCGACCAAGTGGGCGCAGGTGGAGAGCACCCACATCGGGCCGATCTTATCTAAAACACCGAGAAGGTGAGTTTGTAACACCCTTCCGAGAGAGTGTGACAAGACATGATACCGTGAGTGGGCCAGATAAGAAAGCACTCAAGGTCACATCATAGTGATTTGCAGACTCAGCAGTGAAATGAAAGTTTATGGAACCCAGGATTTGTGTATGAGAACAAGGTACAATTGTCATTTAGCAACAGGACATGAATATGAAAATCATGTAGAGATGGGCCACAATACAAATAGCATAAGTTACAATTGAAAATTAAAGAGATGAGGGTCAAATTTCAATTAATGAAAAGTTGATATTATAATATTGGGAAAATAAAGCTAAAATCATATTTACTTCCAAAAGCTGGGGTTCACGTAGAGGAGAAGGAGAGAGCCAAGAGAGTCAAGATAAGAGGTTGAAGAAGAAGGAGGAGGAGGAGAAGAAGATCAAGGTGTATGTCTGAATTATGTGTATTTTGATGTCTAGACTCTTTAGTATAATTTTCCATGGAGATTGTTCCTCCTTGTCTAGGGTTTTGGAAGAGATCACCCAAATCCTAGCTTTTTGTTGAATTCATGTGGGTAAAACCTTAATTAGTATACAATAAACAATGAATCATCACATTTATGTGGTTTTATAAAGAATTGGAGGACCTAGGTAGAGTTCTCTTGCATTCACCTAGGGTTTTGTGGTTTGAGGTTCCAAAGCACCAATTCAAGTGTTGTGAAGTTGTTTTGATGAATTTCCATGTTGGTTTTGGAGGAATTGTTGTAAAAAGGAGAATGTTACTTTTTAGCTGAAATTTCACAAAATTTGGTAAAACCCCTGTTTTGTTTTGGTTATAGATTGGGTTATAATCATCCAAATAAATTGATTCCAATTGGTAAATAACCATAAGAGATAGGGCTACAATGTATAGAAGGAACCAAGAGCAAATTGTAGCTCTAAGGCTCCTAACAGACTGAAAGGTGAGCCTCGTGTAGCCCACTCCATTATGCCTCGTTTGGGTATGGTTGTAGTGTTTGGCCATAAGTGGAGTTTCACTCATCCAAATTGAGTGATTCAAAATTATGGATAAAATATACTTCTAGGGGAATAAGTTATCCGAAGGAAGTTTATGCAAATTGTGAACCCAAAGTCTCCATAAATTTTTCTAAGTGGAGCTATGTGCAGATTCTGTTCTGGCAAATTGAGTCATCTAGATGTAAACTACAATAACTTGAGTTTTGGTGATCCAAATTGGGTGATTCCAATTGGAGAAGAAACCTTAGAATCATAGCTTCAAATGAGTGAAGAAACAATTTCCAATTTATGGAGTTAAGACTATAAATCAAGGATAGTAGGTGATTCAGTGAGGTTTGGAATCAAAAAACATGCTGTAACTTGTGTTATGTGGTTGAGGGCCTTAGAGAAGGAATTTTACATTGAAATTTTAAAGAGATGTCATTGGATATATAAAGACTGATCTGAGAGTTTCATAATTTTTGGAAGACCTTGAATAATTTGGGTAATAAAGTCCATAGAGTGTTGTTGGAAAAAAGGCTTGCCAAATGAGGGTTTTTTTTGTTAGGGTTTTAGTGCTCATGGTAAATTGTTAATTTGACTTTATATGAATGTTGTGTGGACCTTAAAGTGACTTCATGTAGAAGTACGTGTTTATACGCTTATACGTAGGTGATTAATACGCTTGTCGTATCTGCTTCGAGTATGTAGGCTAAAAGCAAAGGAGGCAAAGTAGTGGATTTGTGCTCAAATTTGGGAAACAAAGAGGTGAGTGTTCTAAACTCATTTTCCAAATACTAATGTATTATTATTATTATTATTATAAACTATTTACACTGGTATTTCATGGCTTTGAATGCAAACCATTTTAAAAAGAAAGCAATGAGTTTAGCAAGCAATGGTTTTTAACTATAAAACCATATTTCAAATAGCAAGCAAGCAAACAAAAGTCTATTTTGTAAAATGTGCCTAACTAAAAAATCCCTAGTCTTAAGAAAGCATCCTACGTAGGTATTTCGCACGTGCGCTGGTGGTGTTAGGGATTTATACATGCATTTTAGATTGCCTGGTCGGAAAACTTAGAACACGTATCATACATTTAAAGGAGACCGTGGCACGTACCTGAAAGATATAAGGCGCAGCTCTAACTAAATCTACGACGAGACCCAGTCAATTCCACCATATTTACCTAAAGGTGACGTGGGTCAAGGCCCTTCCACTCCAGGTGATGTGGACCTGTGTCCTTCCACTAAGACGGCCGATGCCCAGCTCCGGTGTTCACTAGTAAGGTACAACTATTAGGAAAGGCCTGGTTGATGATTTATAAGCATGTTTATACAAAGCTTTTAAAAATCAATCCATCGGCGCACTGGCTGAGCCTGCTGTGCTCGCAATAGCTGAAGCAACGTTGAACCCAGCCCCGCTTTATTTCAAAGCATGCGGTCGAAGCCAGTTCTGTTTATGAAAAGCTCTTGAGAAACTTTTTAAAGCAAAGGTTTATGGAAAGTTTTGAGAAACTTTTAAAGCAAGAGATTTTTGAAAGGTTTTATAAACTTTCATAAGGCAATAAAAGTTTCAGAAACTTTTAAAGTAAAGCAAGGCAAAGAAAGAAATATTTTTGGAAAATATCATGAAAAAGGAAGTTTTACAGTTTTTTTGATGTTTTCTTTAAAAAAAAAACATTTTCTAAAAGCATACACTCACTGAGCTCGTTTATCTCATTTTCTAAAAACATTTTCCAGGTACAGGTACGCCAGACGCTGGAGCATAGTAGGATTCTCCCCGACTAGACAAGGCCGTAATTAATAATCTTGTAAGAAAATACTTGAATTTGTATAATGGAGCATGTATGTACATAAAGATAGTTTTGTGAAATGTGTGAGCCTCGACGCTTGAAAGAATGTTGTTGGTTGCCATATTTGGAAATGTGTAAATTATGTATACAGGATTTGGGATATGTCCTATATGCAGATGTTATGCTGCCGAAATTTTATAAAATCACAAGTTTAGAAAAGAAAAATTTTATACGAGATTTAAGCAAGCAATACGGCTTCGCTTCACACTTTCTAGCCATAGAGTGTAATGGTCGGGATTTGTGGAGTGTATTTTGCACACCTCGCCGATAGTAGGGGAGGGGTGGCAAGGTGGTATCGTGAGCATAAGTTGTTATTACATCGTAGTTTTCAGATACTATTTTACACTACCGGCAACCATGCATTTTCCATTTTGCAAAGCACATACATACTGCAATTCAAAGTATTAAAATAAATATTCTTTCTATATACAAAGATTATAGTGTCAGTAAGAGGACGTCGAGGTCGGTCCCTAGAGAGCTCATTCCAGGTTTCCGAGCGTCCCAGCACCCGAGAGAGAGCACATGAAGGTTCCACTACCGCCTATGAATCACCTCCACTCAATAGGCTGAAGCCGGGACCATCTCAATACCGAGAGTCATGCCAGGATTGCTACTTGGCAGAAAGGTAGTGGCACAGACAGACAGATAGTAGCCATAGCGAGCACAAGAATCGCACTTCTCCACCACCACCTAGAGAGGTTGGTTGAAGAACCTGGAAGTCGATAGAGAGAGGCTACAAAGTCGGGCGCCAAGCCATGACTTAAGTGGTGATCCATGAAATTGCTACGCAGCTAGACCGAGTAAATAAGGTTTATGGAGTTATGGGCCGTAATTGATGAGCAAAGGTCTTGTTTTCTAGTTTTTTGATGGAAGATGTGGCTAAGGATTGTGGGACGCCGTGGAGAGTGAGGTATCCTGAATGGCATATCATGACCAATTTCAATAAAGAGTTCACTGACAGTTCTTTCTCAAAGTCAAGGCGATTCGAAATCGAAGGAGTTCTTTAGGTTAGAAGAGAAGAACATGTCGTGCTGTTTCGATTATGAGAAGAGGTTCCTTAACTTGAAGCTAGATTGCCAAGCCCATGTATCAAGCCGATGAAGCCATAAAGTGCAAAAGGTTTTTGGCCGATTTCAAAGACCGATCCGAATGACGAACTCGCGGTTCCCCATACAGATTTCCAGACTGAAGGAGTGCCTGAGAGTTGAGCAAAGCACTACGCCCATGTATCGAGTAGACAGAAAGAAGAGTAAGAGGAGGCACCTGTGCACGTCCCAACAAAGCCTCAGACAAAGACAAAGAGAAAGAAAAGCAAGAGTGTAGGTTATAGAGGCTCGAGGTGCAGGTCGCAGGTTTGGCCCTAGTCAGGATCGCTGAGGCCCCCAAGGTTAAGGCACCCTGGGAGAGATTCTCCTGTGATGTCACATGTCGAGGCGACATCATGGGGGAGTGTAAGAGGATCCAAGATGCTGTAGGTTTCCATCAGGGCTGGCGAAGGCCATATTTCATTAGGAGTGTCCTCAAACTGGACAGTGTAAACACAGAAGCGCCTCTACCCCAAGACAAATTAGCACACAGGTCGTCGGGGAGGAGGAACCCACTGCTAGGGGGCCACAGAGCTGCAGTGTGAGTGGTCGGGTAGAGGTAGAGGCAAAGGCCCTGTGGATGCATGAGCTCCTCACCCAAAGCCAGAGACATATACAGACTCAAAGAAGATGCGACATGCAGCTTAATGGTTAATGGTATTATTTATATCCTTGATCATGATGTTTATACATTAGGACCCAGGAGCCACACATCCATTTACATCCAGCCTTTCTAGATCGCTTCCTGATAGAGGACCCACTGGGCAGGTCAGAGAGAGTTTCCTCCAACTCTGAGACCGCTATCTGGGACAGAGGTCGCATAAGAGAGTTCACTGGTATGCGAGTTCCCATGACCTCGTGGCTCTGTATATGAGACTGGGAGTGGTTCCTGATGATTTAGCCATCCCACTAAGGTCACAATAATGTTTATAAAAGGAATAAAGTTACAGGCTTAGAAAATTGGAGGTTAACTGTGGGGAATATGTAAGAGTCTTCCAGATGATCTCATGACAAGCAGATCGCCGCTGTAAGGGTTGTCGTATATTCAGCTTGCGTGGTGGAAACAGAAAGGAGGGGACTCAGATGATTCCACAGTTAGAGAGTTCTGATGTATTCCCGTGATGATATTGCATTTCATTTCCGTAAAGAGAGGTGGTTCACCATTGATTTGATCCGTGGACTGAGCCCATTTCCATTCTCCTTATGTGATGGTTCCAGCTGAGAGAGAGCTTAAGGCCCGCTAGGAAGAATGCTTGGCAGGATTCATTCACCGAGTATATCCCCTGCGGGAGCTCCAGCCTTCGTGAAAGAAGAGATGGGAAGTTTGCGTCATGAGTAGATTATTACAAAAACTTCCCAACAAAGCGCCATCCGCAATCAAGATTCACTCTAGGATCGATGAGTTATTCGATCAGCTCCAGGGGTCCCGAGTATACTCAAAGATGATCGAGGTCGGGTATCACTCGCTGAGGGTGCAGGAGGGTGATGTTCCTGGCAGACCGCATCTGTGACACGCTACTGACATTATGAGTTTCAGCGATGTCGTTTTGCTTAACCGATGCCCGCAGCATTTGCGGATTTGATGAACCGGGTATTCCAAACGAGATTTATGGTGTTCAAGTATAGTCTTTATCGAGATATCCCAGGTATTCGGGGTGGTCCTTTAAGAACATTAAGAGCACATGAGGATTGTGCTGCAGACTTAAGGGATGGCAGCTGTATGCCAAGTGTTGCTAAAATATTGCTTGATAAGGTTGCAGATTCCTAGGCTGCGATCTCAAATTTCGAGGTGGATGCGGATCCTGCAAGGTAAACAGGTTGCAAATTGAAACCGCCAAGAATGTGTCGCAGGTCGGCTTCCTTGGTTTAGCGTGATATTACAGAAGTTTGTTGAGGGGTTCTCTGCATGTTCTTCACCACCGCCGACAAGAAAGACATGCCGCGCGATCGCGGATGCCCGCCATCGAGTTTTATGAGTTGAAGGGTAGATCACTTCGCCCCGCCTAGCTATCAGCGGGAGAGATGGGCTCAGGGTTTACGGTGATGCTTCCGCAAGGCCTTGGTTGTGTTTTGATGCGTAATGATAGGGTGATTGTATATGCCTCTAGATGTACTGAAAGAAGCATGAGAGGAGAATTTATCCAATATATACACTGAGCTTTGCAAAGCAAATGTGAGCTTGCAGCTCAAGATACGGACATTACTTCTATATGAAATTCCTAAGGTGGATCTTTACAGATCATAAGAGCCTCTAATATATTTTCATCTTAAAGAGTTAAAACCTGAGGTAAAGAAGATGGCTTTATTGATTATGACCACACTACTTAATATTGGAGTACCATCCAGAAAGCTGAATGTCAGAAAGGGTATGCCTCAGGTAGGCGTAATTTATTCTTTGGTCTCATATGAGATCGTTATCTTCCACTGTCAGATCTCGGGAGTATTAGGGGTGATATTGAGGTTGAGGATTCAGACATTATTAGGCCACGCAAGCCATGTTAGATCACTCTTGTAGTGGACCTATTCTAGCAGGCGCCACCTGGATCCACAAATGATTAAGCTTAAGGAAGAGATAGAAAAGGAAAGAAAGCAGAATTTCAAATCGTAGATGATGGCATGATAAAATAAAGGACAGAGAATGTGTAAAGGAAAGGGCTGTTCTAAGAGAGACATTATGGAAGAAGTTAATATTCATTCACAGAGTATGTGATCCAGAAAATTAAAATGTATTGGTGACTTTAAGTAACATCATGAATGGATGAAGAAAGAGATAGCGTAGTTTCGTTTCTAGAAATGCCTAACTTGTCGCTTGAGCGGCTGGCAGAGCGCATCAAAGGCCCATGTGATACACATGCCATTCCTCATTCCAAGGTGGAAATGGGAGAAGATTATTAAGTGATTTTGGTAAAGGCCCTCCACGCTAATTTTAGAGGCAAATAATATGAGATATGGGTAAGAAGGATCGATCGATCAAATCTTGCCCATTTTCTGCTCTAATTGATGCTGATTCATTGGATGATGTTGAGGATTCATTGGAAAAGTTGGCCAAGTTATATGTAGATGAGATAGTGAGACTTCATGGGGTTCCAGTTTCGATAGTTTCAGATCGAGACCCCAGGTTCACATCCAGGTTTTGGCCTAGTTTGCAAACAGCGTTAGGTACTCGCCTACATTTCAGCACAGCATTTCATCCTCAGACGGATGGTCAGTCAGAGAGGACTATTCAGACGTTAGAGGATATGCTGAGAGCTTGTGTGATGGAATTCAAAGGAAGTTGGGATACTCACTTAGCACTAATGGAGTTTGCCTACAACAACAGCTATCAAGCCAGTATAGAAATGGCTCCATTTGAGGCACTGTATGGCAGGAAATGTAGGACTCCAGTGTGCTGGGATGAGGTTGGTGAGAGAAGACTAGTAGGCCCTGAACTAGTACAGATCACTTCAGAGAAAGTGAAAGTTGTTCGTGATAACTTGAAGATAGCAAGAGAT
Source organism: Tetrastigma voinierianum (assembly GCA_016808115.1). Lineage (NCBI taxonomy): Eukaryota > Viridiplantae > Streptophyta > Magnoliopsida > Vitales > Vitaceae > Tetrastigma > Tetrastigma voinierianum. The sequence continues at coordinate 219,601 of JAEQBH010001745.1, forward strand.
AGACAGAAAAGTTATGCAGACAACCGTCGTAGAGACTTGCAGTTTGAGATAGGTGACCAAGTCTTTTTAAAGATTTCACCTTGGAAAGGTGTGTTGAGATTTGGGAAACGAGGCAAGCTTAGTCCGAGGTATATTGGACCTTATGAGATGTGAGCAAGGTGGGGCCAGTAGCTTACAAGTTGAAGTTACCCCCAGAATTATCAAGGATTCATGATACATTCCATGTATCGATGTTGAGGAAATATATCCCGGATCCTTCACATGTATTGAGAGAGCAGCCATTGCAGTTAAAGGAGAATTTGACTTATGAAGAGACACCGGTGCAGATTGTAGATCGCAAGGAACAGGTGTTGAGAAGCAAAGTGATTCCATTAGTTAAAGTCTTATGGAAGAATCAGCGTGGGCGAGAGGGTGTTTACTACTTGGGAGCCAGAGGCTCAGATGCGCCGTCAGTACCTTCACTTATTTTCCACATGAGGTATTTTCCTTTCCGTTCTTTGGAGTTTAGTTATTCATTTCTGAGGACGAAATGTTCCTATGAGGGAGGATTTGTAACACCCTTCCTGAGAGAGTGTACTGTACATGATACTGTAGGGGTGTATAAGAGGCCTGCGGTCGCACAGTATTTTGAGACTAAATAGGAAATGAAAGTTTATGAAACTCCGGGATTTGTATGAGAACAAGGGTACAATTGTCATTTAGCAAATAGGACATGAATATGAAAATCATTATGTAGATGGGCCACAATACAAATAGTATAAGTTGGCAGCAATTGAAAAATTAAAGAGATGAGGGTCAAATTTCACCTTAATGAAAAGTTGATATTATAATAATGGGAAAACAAAGCCAAAATCATATTTTCGGTCTCCCCAAAAGCTAGGGTCTACGTAGAGGAGAAGGAGAGAGCTAAGAGAAGGAAGAGGAAGAGAAGGAAGAAGAAGTGAGAGGAGGAGAAGAAGATCAAGGTATGTATGTCTTGGAATTTTTAAGTGTATTTTGATGTCTAGGACTTTTAGTATGAAATTTTCCATGGAGATTGTTCCTCCTTGTCTAGGGTTTTGGAAGAGATCACCCAAATCCTAGCTTTTTGTTGAATTCATGTGGGTAAAACCTTAATTAGTATACAATAAACATGGAATCATCACATTTATGTGGTTTTATAAAGAATTGGAGGACCTTAGGTAGAGTTCTTGCATTTTCACCTAGGGTTTTGTGGTTTGAGGTTCCAAAGCACCAATTCAAGTGTTGTGAAGTTGTTTTGGATGAATTCCATGTTGGTTTTGAGGAATTGCTGTAAAAGGAGAATGTTAGTTTTAAAGGAAATTCTGTCAAAATTTTGGTAAAACTGTTTTTGTTTCTTTGCTATAGATTAAGTTATAATCATCCAAAATGAATTGATTCCACTGGTAAATAACCAATAGATAGGGCTACAATGTATAGAAGTAACGAAGAGAAAATTGTAGCTCATGTCTCAAATGACTGAAAGGTGAGAGCTCGTAGTCTACCGATTATGCTCTGTTTTGGGTATGGTTGTAGTGTTTTGGCCATAAGTGGAGTTTCACTCATCCATAAATTGGAGGATTCAAAATTCTAAAATTTACTTAGGGGAATAAGTTATCTGAAGGAAGTTTATGCAAATTGTGAACCCAAAGTGTCCAGAATTTTTCTAAGTGAGCTATGTAGATTCTGTTCTTGCCAAATTGAGTCATCTAGATGTAAAATACAACAATCCTTGAGTTTTGGTGATCCAAACTGGGTGATCTCCCAATTGGAGAAGAAACCTTAGAATCATAGCTTCAAATGAGTGAAGAAACAATTTCCAATTTATGGAGTTAAGATCCCATAAATCAAGGATAACAGTAGGTGATTCAGTGAGTTTGGAATTAAAAACATGCTGTAACTTGTGTTATGTGGTTGAGGGCCTTAGAGAAGGAATTTTACATTGAAATTTTAAAGAGATACTGGCTGGATATGGTAAAGTGACTGATCTGAGAGTTTCATAATTTTTGAAGACCTTTTGAATAATTTTGGGTAATAAAGTTCATAGAGTGTTGTTGGAAAAAGGTTTGCCAAAATGAGTGGTTTTTTTTGTTAGGGGTTTTTTTAGTGCTCAAGGGGCAAATTGTTGGACTGACTCTTGCGCGAATGTTGTGTGACCTAAAGTGACTTCCATGCGCTAAGTACGCTGTTTACACGCCATACGCAGGTGATTAATACGCTGCCATATTCGCTTTGAGCATGTAGGCAAAAAGCAAAAGGAGGCAAAGTAGTGGATTTAGTTCAAGCTCAAAAACAAAGAGGTAAGTGTTCTAAACTCATTTTCCAAATACTAAACAGATATTATTATTATTATAAACTGTTATTAATCGTATTTCATGGTTTTCAGAATGCAAACCATTTTAAAAGCAAGTAATGAGTTTAGCAAGCAATGGTTTTAACCATAAACCATATTTCAAATAGCAAGCAAGCAAAACAAAAGTCTATTTTGTAAAATAAAGCCTAACCAAACCCTAGTCTTAAGCAAGCATCCGGGTCGAGGTATTCCGTACGTGCGCGGTGTTAGGATTTCATACATGCATTTTAGATTGCCCGGTCGGCAAATCCTAGAACATGCATCATACATTTAAAGGAGACCGTGGGTGATCGAGTATATAAGGTTAAGAGCTCTAACTAAATTATGGGTGATGGAGACCCGTGTCAATTCCACCATATTTACCGAGGTGACGCGGGCCAAGGCCCTCCACTCCAGGTGATGTGGACCCAGTCCTTCCACCGCATGGTTGATGCCCAGGCTCCCGTGTTCACTAGGGTACAACTATTAGAAAGGCCTCCAAAGGGTTGATGATTTATACATGTTTATACACTTTAAAATCAACTATCAAGACTCTGGCCGAGCCCAGCTCCCGTGTTTGTTTTGTAAGCAACCCGCTGGAGCCCAGTTCCCCGTTTTATTTCAGCATGCGGTTGAGCCAGTTCCCGTGTTTATGAAAAGTTTTGAGAAACTTAAAGCCAAAAAGGTTTATGGAAAGTTTTGAGATACTTTTAAAGCAAGAGATTTTTTAGAAAGGTTTTATAACCAAGAAGTAAGTAATAAAAGTTTCAAACTTTTAAAGTAAAGCAGCAAAGAAAGAAATATTTCTGAAAATATCATGAAAAAGGAAGTTTTTGCATACTTTTTTGATGTTTTCGAAACAAAACATTTCTAAAAGATACACTCACCGAGCTTCGCGAATTTCTATTATTTTCTCTGCTTTAAAAACTATTTTCCAGTATTGTGTACGCCGTATCGACATAGTAGGATTCTCCTTACTTTTGTATCAGTGTCAGAATTAATAATATTGTAAGAAAATACTTTGAATTTGTATAATGGAGCATATGTATGTACATAGTATAGTTTTGTGAAATGTGGAGCTGAGGCTCTTTCAAAGAATGTTGTTACATATTTGGAAATGTGTAAATTGTGTATATAGGATTTGGGATATGTCCTATATTCAGCTGTTATGCTGCCAAAATTTTATAAAATCACAAGTTTAGAAAAGAAAAAAATTTTATACTAGATTTAAGCAAGCAAATACGACTCGTCACGTAATTTTCTAATGCTAGAGGTAATACGGATTTCAGGAGTGGCCGGCACACCCGCCGATAGTAGGAGGTGTGACAGAAGTTCGATTCTGGGTTTTCCTCACTCTACCGTAGCCGACAGAAGAGCTACGCCGACGGATGACGTCGACCTCTAGAGTTCGAGGTGGGTGATCACGTCTTCTTGAAGGTGATGCCTAAGAGATGAGTGGTCAGATTCGACAAGCGAGGGAAGCTAGCGCCGAGGTATATTAGGCCCTTCGAGATACTCGAGAGGGTGGGCACAATTGAATATCGATTAGCGCTACCATCAAGTTTATCATGTGTCCATGAGGTGTTCCACGTCTTCATGCTCCGGAAGTATACTCCAGATCCAGCTCATGTAATGGATTGCGGAGAGATTACTGTTGATAATGATGTGACCTTCGAGGAGGGACCAGTGCATATCTTGGATAGCCGAGATCAAGTTTTGCAACGCAAGATTGTGCGGCTAGTGAAAGTGCTGTGGCGACACCGAGGAGTGGAGGAGGCAACTTGGGAACGCGAGGACATGATGCGAGCTACCTATCCTTTCCTATTTGAGGATGAAGGTGCGTGGTCTAATATTTGGCACTAGAATATTACTGCATATGCATGTGTTTGTTTGTGCTAGTATGTGTGCATTTCGGGGACGAAATTTCATGGAGGAAGAATAAAACCTAAAATTCAATTTTTCTGAAAAATGGTAAAATGGTAATTTCGGTTGGAAACCAAAAATATTTTAGATCTTGAATGACGAAACAGACTTCGCCGTTGAATTCTTATCACGAAATCTAGTTACCTAGTCAAATTTCGTCGGATTCCGAGACAGTTGAAATTTCATGTTTTCGAGGCATCGGATGTCGGGTGACACATGACATGATCATGTGGATGTCACATGGCACCCCAAGGGAGTGACACATGGAAAGAGCCATGTGGTGAACTTGGAATAAATGGCTCACATTGGGCCATGTGTTACATGATGTAATAAAAGGGAAATAGAAAATAAGGAAGAAAAACATGGTGATGACAAGTTGCCAAGGAGGAAAGTGAGGGGAAGTTTCCCCCACTTGATCCATATGGGTAGGAGAAGCTAGAAGGAGGAGAAAAGAGAAAAAAAAAATAAAGAGATGAGAAAATGAGAGAAAAAGGGAAAATGGAAAATGAAAAGAAAAATGAGATAGGAACAAACAAGGAGAGAAGGAAGTGCGGTGGATAAGGAAAGAAAAGAAAAGAAGAAAAGAAAAGAAAAAGAGGAAGAGAATGAACGGAGAGAGAGAGAGAGAGAGAGAGAGAGAGAGAAAGGGAAGAGAAAAAAAAATGGAGATTTTCCCAGTGTTCCGACGGTCGGAGCTCGAGGGTCCGAGAAGAAAAGTCGATCCACGCATCGCGAGCTATGCGTGGTACCAAAATCTTAGAGTTTCGTCGAGCTCCACGAGGTAGGGAATTTTCCTACTTGGAATATTTTACTCCTAAAAGCCATGTAATGGCATAGGCCGTGTGATTTAGTCCTAAGATTTTAGGACTAAATATTGGAAATTTTTAGGACTAGTTCCAAACGACCCACAGTCGTTCCCAGAGCCACCCTAGGGGCATGGTTGTCAATTCCACCCTCGAGCCTTCAGCAGAAGGTTTGAGTGTGAAAAGGAACACTAACCTTCCTTGGCAGTTTTTGTCCAATTACAATCTCTGTTCGAGTAAATGCGCAGCTTTCTAAATCTACATCAGCAAATACACTTATCCAAATAACTTCAAACTCAAATATTCCAAACATAACTAAACTTTAACATCTAACTGATGTCCTAAAAGAGTTTAAACAATATTCTAATAAACCAATTTCAGTCTAACCTTCACTCCTCGCTCGAACTAAGGGTACTTGAAAATTTTTAAAAGAATAAAGGGTGAGCTCAAAGCCCAATAAGAAATACTAATACATTTTCATAGATCAAAAGTTTTCAATCCTTATAACAAATAGGAGATGTTTTTCATCAAAACTTTGATTCAAAAATAGTTTGAACATTAACAAAATATACTTAAAACATTCTCATATCATTTCATCGATTTCATATCAAATGTGGTCAAGCAATTTCATATCAAATTTTGATTCTAACACTTTCCATATCAAATCCAAAATCAAATACATTTCAAATATATTTTCTCTGGTCATCAAATATCAAATGGTGTTTGATTTATGTGGGACTTTCAAATGGTGGCTGCGCAAATTGTTCATTTTTAAGGTGGACGGAACCAAACGCTAGTAGTACTAGTAACCTCTAGCAAACCCTAGAGGCTGGGGTTCAAATCGATTACATTAAAGTAGAAATGTAAAGGTCGACTATTATATCAGTTGACAAGGGCCGAATAGTGTCGACTATTATTAAGTTCGCGGGGCCGAACTAACCGAGTCAAATATTTCGATTCCAATTTCAAATTACAAAATATCCTTATCTCCACATTTTCTTTTGTAAACAAAACAAATCCTCGAAATCTGATCATGCAAAGCTAACTTTTGATCGATGGATGTCGAATAAATAAAAGTACAACTTCTCACAAACCAAGATTATATATAATTCAATTAAACAATTTCATCCTCAAATGAAGTAAAAACAAACAATTTTTTTATATGCGCATTAATATCCCTTACGTACATATAAAATGATAATTTTAGAAAAGTTAATATTAAAATCCCTTACACGTACATATATATAAAAATGATAATTTTTCGAAAAGTTGTATTATAATCCCTTACCTCAAAGGAGTACTCAAAAGCTTTGAAATAGCTAATCCGAAAAATTTTACCTCAATGAAATATTTATCCTAAAATAATAAGGAAGAAACTACTATCATTACTTATTTATTCTTAAAACTTTCCTAATTTGATATTCTTAACAATTATATTATTTTTGTTTACCTCAAACATATTGACAATTGTTCAAATGATAACTATTTGAATTAGGTAGTTTTACAAATTTTATAAAACTCATATTCCTCTATGATCTTATTTTAATAATTTATTTATTTTTTATGCTCTTAATCCGAACTAAATCTTTTACTAGAAAGAAATAATATTAAAAGTATTTTACAAATTATATTATTACACAATACTCGTCTAGCCTTTTTACCTAACAATTATCATACTTGACAGCAAGTATTATTACTTGGATATTATTTCCTATAATTGTTAAATAATTATTCTAATCCTTATTCACTTATCGAATAAATTCTCGATCACCCAATAAAATATTTACTTGCAAAAATACATATATATTTAAATATATCAAATACATATATTTATACAAATTCAGCCTTTTCGGTATCTATTTGTTTATCATTATTTTCTTTCAAAAATTATCCTTAAATACTTTTTTCATTCTCATACTCAGTAATTCAATATGACACCACCAATCCTTATTTTATTTTATTTCTATTTTAGGAGCTAGAGTGAAATCATCCCGACCTTCGGGGTTCATCTAAGTGAAAGAAGATTAAGGAATCTACATCAAAGAAATGTGAAAATAAAACAGAATATCTTACCTAAATTTGTTCTTCAAACCCTAGATCTGACTAGTACACATCCTCACGGAATTCTAGAACGGAGAAATTCAAAGAAAGAATGAAAGGATTTCCTTCTCTTATTAATTTATACTAAATTATCTATTTAGGAAAAATTACCTTTTACATCTTTCATTAAATTAATTAATTAATTACTAATTGAATTACCATTATTATTTTCATAACGTCCTTTCATTAAAGTAATTAATTAATTATTACCATTATTATTTTCATAACGTCTTTTCATTAAAGTAATTAATTAATTACTAATTGAATTACCATTATTATTTTCATAACGTCTAATTGAATTATCATTATTTCCATAACGTCTAATTCAATTATCATTATTATTTTCATAACGTATGCCTATAAAAATTCACATGTCCTTATTATTTTCAGTAACTTATACCTAACACAAATTCCACACGATAAATTTATTATTTTCCTATCTTATACCTATACAAATTCACAGATTATTCTGACCGATTTGGGTTGAGGTTTGGTTTTAATCCCGGGACTGATGTCTTTGGATTTTGTTGAGTTTTTCAGTATCACGGTAATTTGTTGATGAATTGAACAAAAAAAAAAAGATGTTTCATGGTCGTGAAGGGACTGAGAGGTGCTCTGTTTATGTGGGTCCGAGATTTGGTCATTTTGTGTGTTATTTTGGAATAGTAAATAATATTTTGTTGTGTGTAAAAATCATGTTAATATGTGCTTGTGTGATGCATTAACATGGAAATTATATGTAGGAAATATAATTATCCGGAATTTATAAATATTGTGCATGTAGCATGACATAGCATGAAATGACATAAATGCATTTCATATGCACGGTAACATCGCGTCAAGTCGGGTGTGTGTGCATGGTGTTGGTTATTCACCATTCTTGGTGAATGTGTGGTGAGCTCGAAAATAGGACAACGTCCAAAATCGAGATTCGCGGTTGTGTAAAACAATAATAATAATAAATCACGTGTGTTTGGGTGAAACAAGATGGGGCAGATCCCCCCTAGGGTGAAAGACCCAAATTTTATTCTTGGTCAAACATATGTATCCAGCGATGAAAGTTCGTGAAAGTGTAAGAAGGCGTGCGAAGCCTGCGGTGAGACCCCAGAAATTCGCAACCCAAATAAACACATGAGATTTGATAAAATTCAAATGAATATTGGAGAGTTGTCCAATGGGTAAAAAACCAATGACTTGTTTTCACACTTAGCATTGCAGGTGTGAGGGAGTCAGTTGAGACTCGGGTTGTGGGCATAAGGAGTCTCATCTCATTCATGACACGTAATATTCCATATAGGATTGCAATCTACCCTTCCAACTCAACTCCTTACACTTTCGCTTTTGTTCACATTTACCCCCTACACCTTGAAATGTTAATAGTAACATCTTTTATTATTGAAAAATGTGTTTGATATTTAATTTCTTCCCATATACCATGTTAAAATTAGGAAACCCCAATTGTGAAGAAGAGAAAAAATTAACTAAAATTACATAACAAAGGTCTTTATATATGCATAACATTATAGAATTAAAGGAAACAAAATCTAGAGTGCTAAGAAAGAAGAATCCTACCAATAATAGGAAATGATTTAACACTTTTATCCATATAATTTGTTACGTGTTCCTTTTTTATATCTATTTACTTTGCCTAGTTATGTTCTTAAAAGGATTTGAAACCTAGATTTCCCGTAACCCCTTCCCACTCCTTTACCACTTGAGTCAGGCCTCAAGGGTTATGTTTTCCTTATTATGCTTACACTAAATCCTCTTTCATTTTTTGACTTCTCAAAATTCTTATAGGAGTGATTATCATCATGTGCTGCATGACTTTGAAAATATTTTAGTCGATAAATTAAATTAACTTCCATATGTACAAATCACTCAAAAAAAAAAAAAAACACTTCCATATGTACAAAATGTACAAACTTTAAATTTTTTTGGAACAAATGAGAATTCCAAACGGATTGATGGTGATCCCTATAATCTAGGTCAGTTGATATAATTGTGTTCTTAAACTTTAATAAAAAGTTATACATATTTTAAAACTTTTCTGTCAATAGTCGATTATATTGACTATAGACCAAAGATAGAGGATCAAAGCCGATTTCTGTCAATAGTCTCCTTAGCCAGAGGATCTCACAAAGACCCTTAGGCATTCCACGAAACTCTGCTTCAGCACTTGATAATGCCGCAACCTTTTGTTTCTTGCTTCTCCATGTAACTAGATTCCCGCCCACAAACATGAAGTAACTTGAAGTGGACTTTCTGTCTAAGACATTCTCTAACCAATCTGCATCAGTATATCCTTCAACTTTTAGATGATTATTCTTTGAAACCATAAGTCCTTTTCGAGAGATGACTTAGTATGAAGATACGATCCCAGCTGCGTCCCATGTGATCCTCACTAGGACAATGCATGAATTGACTTACTACGCTTGCAGCATAATCAATAATTGGGCGAGTATGTGAAAGATAAATAAGTTTCCCAACCAACCTTTGGTATCTCTCTTTGTTTATTACGGCAGCAGTCTGGATATTCTCAAAGTCACGCCAGTTTGGAACTATTGGTGTGTGTGGAAGCATAATCTAGTAATCCCACCTCAGATAGTAGATCAAGTATATATTTTCGTTGGGAGAGAAATATACCTTACTCTGATCTAGCCACTTCAATTCCCATAAAATATTTAAGTCCTCCCAAAATTTTCATCTCAAATTCAATAGCCAACTGCTTTTGTAGTCTCAAAATTTCTTCTAGATCATTCCCTGTAATAATCATGTCATCTACATAAACTGTTAAAGCCATTACCTTGCCCAGTTGACGCTTTAGGAAGAGTGTATGGTCTGAATTGCTTTGTTGAAAGCCATAGTTCTTCATTGCCAAGCTAAATATCCCAAACCATGCTCGAGGTGATTGCTTCAGTCCATACGGTACCGTTTGTAATTTTCACACCACCTCGATCCTTGAGAACGCCATATAACACAGTGAAATATCCATACTCACCTTCCTCCTCAAGATGCCTTCTGAAGGAAGGCGTTCTTTACATCAAGCTGGTGCAGTGGCCAATCAAGATTTGCTAATAGAGATAGCAAGACCCTAACTGTATTCAACTTGGCCACTTGTGAGAAAGTTTCTTGATAGTCCACACCATATGTTTGTGTATAACCCTTTGCCACCAACCTTACTTTATACCGTTCGATTGATCCATCTGCCTTACGTTTGATGGAGAACACCCATTTGCACCCAACCGTCTTTTACCCTTCGGGTAATGGAACAAGATCCCATGTTTTGTTCTTCAGCAATGCCACCATTTCTTCTTTTATAGCTGGAATCCACTTAGGGTTTGTTAGAGCTTCTTGGACACTAGTGGGAACATGGCATGAGGAAAGTTCGTGTGCAAATGTTTTGAGGGGCTCAGATAGTCCCTTTGTAGATACATAGTTAGCAATTGGATACTTTGACCTTTGTTCCTAAATTTCTAGAGAGTACCTACATGGTGGCTTGCCACGATTATTCCTAAAAGGTAAGCTATAACCAGTAGAAGTGTCCTTATCATTATTAGTCGGAGGTGCAATGGGAGAGGTTACCTCAGGGATATTCTCAGGAGATGGCTCTTCAAGTACTGAAGAGTGGGGGGATTCCGGTTTAGCTTCAAGTGGTGTGGATGTCGCTCTTAAAGTTATGTCATCTTCAGGAGATGCATTCGGAGTTACTTCAAGTTCCCTATTGACCACCATATCTGTGTCATTAAAACCCTGCCAATCAAATCTTATCTAATTCTACTCTTCATCTTGGATCCCCCCTTGAAGAGAAGAGTTGGATATCAAGGGAGCGCAGAACATGTCGGATTCCAAAAATGTGACATCCATAGTTACATAGGTGTGATTGGTGGTCGGATCATAGCAACGGTATCCTTTTTGATGTATGGCATACCCTAAAAATAGACACCAAACAACACAGGGATCAAGTTTTGTATAAAAGCTACACATCCAAAGATCCGAGGAGGAATCATCAACACTGTGGGCAAGGACACATGAGTTGAAAGGGCTTGTAGGGGTGATTTAAAACCCAAGACTTTGGATAGCATACGGTTGAGGAGGTGCACAGTTGTAGCAACAACATCACCCCAATGTTGGTTAGGTACATGACCTCCAAGTAGAAGAGCACGAGCAGTCTAAAGTATGTCGGGTTTGGTTTAGCGACACCATTTTAAAGAATTACGCGAGGCATGAGGTTTCACTTGAAGAATTCCGTGACGTGGAAATAATGTGGAACCCTCGGTTAACATATTCACCACCATTATCGGATGCGAGAAGTACATGTCAGCTGAAAAGTAAAGTTTGAACCATTACATGAAATGATTTGAACACACTCAATACTTCATCTTTATGTTTCAACAGGTATAGCCTAGTCATGTGAGTACAGTCATCAACAAATATTACAAACAAACGATGACCAGATGCAGTAGAAACAAGATAGGGACCCCACACATCTTAATGAATTAAAGCAAATGCAAACTCACTTTTATTCATACTCAATGGATAAGTAACTCGATGACTTTTAGCAAGGATGCAAGTACCACACTTAAAGTCAACAATTGATATATGTGAAAACAAATCAGGAAACAAATGTTATATAACCAGAATGACGGATGCAGTAAATGATGTAAAATCCAAATCTGTCTCCTTGAGTACCCGCTCGAATGGTATGCTGATGTGCTCAACCCACAATGAAATCACCCATGCAGTATAATCCTCCCTCTTAGTACCACGCCCAATGATCTCCTTCTTGAGAATATCCTGAAAAAGACAAAAGTTAGGATAAATAAGCACAATACAATTTAAATTTGTTGTTACTTGGCTGATAGAGAGTAACTTATGAGACAGGGAGGGAACCAATAAAGTATTAGATAATGTGAGAGAAGGTGAAAAAGTCACAGTGCTAACCTCGGTGGCCGAAGAAACAACTCCATTGGCATTTGCAATGCTAGTGGGTCACGGTGGAGAAGTATGCAAGAAATCATTGGCATCGAACGTCATGTGGTCAATAGCCCCAGAGTCAAGTATCCAAGTACTAATGTCAGCCTCTTGATGAGAACTAAATAGAAAGCAGCACCAGAATTACCTAAATTCGAAAGAGATAACATTCCCTGGGAAGATTCAATCGGCGGTGTAAGTGAAAGAGATGACTCTACACAATAAGGCATGGCGCTGAGTCGAGATTAAGTTGACAACCGTCGGCCCGGAATTCCTATGGATTTTGTTGACTTGATACCAGCAGCTATTGTCCGTTTATCGGGATCCATATTTTCAAAAATTAGGCGAGTCTCTTTTGTTGGGAGCTCTACCCAACATACAACCTATATAACGATTATAATCATAACCTATCCGAGTCTCAGTGAGTAGTATTGACCACATAGGGGTCCGTCATCCGTATCCCGATATATACATCCCTTGTCGGGACCCGTTCATTCCTGTTAAATCTAAAATATGAAATAAAATGCTCAATTACAGTCAGTGAAGTCCGATCAAGGCCCTCTTACCATAATTATACCTAACTATTTGGAAACCGATAGTCCCAGAAAAATTTAGTTACAATTCTTTTATACAAAATATTTTTACAAAAATGTTACTCAAAGGTAATATCAAGGCCACACATCGGCCTTCTTCATAATCACGGCCTCGTTGGAGTGTTGTCTCCCTGTACACCCCATGTACCTGAAAGGGGGTCCCACAACGGGGTGAGCAATTTCCAGTAGAAAAATTCTTCTACAAGGGCTACCCCCCACCTAAAATGCACATGCAATGGCAACCATGAAAACATCTAATCACATTCCATATAAATAATGTAATCTTATATGGAATATTACGTGTCATGCATGAGATGAGAGTCCTCATGCCCACAGCCCGAGTCTTGACTGACTCCCTCACACATGTAATGCCAAGTGTGAAAACCAGTCATTGGTGTTTCACTCAATGACTCAACCCATTGGACAACCCTCCAATGTTTATTCAATTTTACCAAATCCCGTGTATTTATTTGGGTAGCGAATTTTCATGGTCTCACTGTAGGCTTCGCACGCCTTTCGATACTTTCGCGAACTTTCCTCGTTGGATACATATGTCTGACCAAGAATAAAATTTAGGTCTTTCACCTTGGGGAGGGGGAATCGCCTGCGTCTTGCTTCACGAACACACAAAATTTATTATTATTATTTTTTATGCACTGTTGAGTCTCAATTTGGACGTTGTCCCAATTTCGAGCTCACTAAACATTCCTGGGAATGGTAGATAACCAATACCACATGAACCCACACCCGACTCGGCGATGTGTAGTGCATATGAAATCTTGATCATGTCATTTCATGCTATGTCATGCTACATGCAACATTTATAAATTCCAGATAATTATATTTCCTACATATAATTTTAATTCATCACAATTTCCATGTTAATACATCACACAAACACATATTTTCATGATTTTTACACACAACCGCATATTATTTATTTTTCCAACAATACACACAAAATTGCCCAAATCTCAGACCCATATAAAATAGGGCACCTTTTGGTCCCTTCACGGTCATGAACCATTTTTTTCCATTCATCAACAAATTACAGTGATACCAAAACACACAACAAAACCCGAAGACATCAGTCCCGGGATCAAAACCCGAACATCGACTGATCCGAATTTGCCGCAGTTAAAATCACAATCTGGACTATCAAAGCTTGATCCAAAATGCATTTCGGACTATCCAAAAGCAGTCCCAAAAATTCCAGTTGGTGTCCGAAAACAATTCAAAATTCAACGACGTCTTAAAAGCAGGTCAATTCAGCCATCTTTGTCAAAAAATAGTCCCAAAAATTCCTAAAAATTCCTACACTCAGTCCCAAGGTTTTAGGACTGAAATTTACCCTCAAAGAAAACCCCAAGCCCTTAAATGGCCTTTAGGCTATAAATATTCCAAGTAGGAAAATTCTTTACCCCGTGGAGTTTGACGAAACTCCAATATTTTGGTACCCACGCGTAGCTCTCGATGCGTGGACCGACTTTGCCTGTTGCTCTGACGAAAACCTACGGTCCGATTTCCGTAAATCTTAGAGATAAGCTAGAGCTTCTCTCGTAAACTCTTTTCTCCCACTCCTTTAGGCACCCTCTGTTTTACGACCAAAATGTGGCCCTCTTTCTTTGACTTTCCTTTTTCCTTCCCTTATCTTCTTTTCCTTTTTTCTTAATTCTTTTCTTTTTTCCTTTTTTTCTTTCCTTATTTTCTTTTCTTATTTTCTTGTTTTATCTTTCCCATTATTTCCTCCACTTGACACTTGACTCAATGTGAGTCATTCACACAAGTGCACCATATGTCATGTCATGTGTCACCCAACACTCGATGCCTCGAAAAACGTGAAAATTTCGACTGTCTCGGAATCTGACGAAATTCGATGGGGTAACTAGATTTCGCGAGAAAAATTCAACGGTGACATCTATTTCATCATCTAAGATCTAAAAAATTTATGGTTTTCAACCAAAAATACCCTTTTTAAGAAAAATTGAATTTTTCCAGGGTTTTACAATAGCCAGGGCAGCTTTCCCTGTCTCTCCATCAATTCCCATGGCATCACGGTGTTTCCGAGCCTAAAGTTCGTTCCACCCGGTCCCGGGATGCCGTGTAGCCAAAACAGATCTCATGGGTGTCTTCATATTTCCACAATGGTACACTTGGTGCCATCGGGTAACTTTGTGGCACGGAGGATGCCTGGTACCTTGCGTGGAAATAAATGCGTAGAGGGGATGCTGCTTTCCTACTTTGAAACCCTTAGAAGCCAAAACTGCTCCTGGGGTGTCATTGGTTCCGCCAGTGATCATAACAGTTTTCCGGATTGCTTCTCGGCGAACATGGGCGTAAGCTTATTCAATGGTAGGAAATGGATGCATCTGCAACACGTCACCCCGAATCTTGTCCAGTTGATCGTCAAGCCCATCTAAGAAGGTGTACACTCGGTCTTCCTATAGAAGATGGTTATAGTTTTTAATATTGGTAGGACACTCCATTGGATTCAGATGACGGAAATCGATCTCACGCCACAAACCCTGGAAGTCGTTGTAATATTTTTCAAGAGAACATCCCGACATGCGCATCTGGGTTACACACGGCGTGGAGTCATAGACTTGTAGTATCCGCGCCATCAAAATATGTAGTCGCAATGGAGTCCCAAACTTGCTTTGCCATGGGAAACCGAATAAAATTCCCAATCAAAGAAGGATCCATGGAATTAATCAACCAGCCTTTGACAATGGCGTTGTCGATACTCCATTTCCGAAAGGATGCAGACATTGAAGAAGGTTTAGGAAAGTCTCCATTGATTTATCCCAACTTGTCTTTGCCAGAGATGTACATCTCAACAACTTGGACCAAAGGGCATAGTTAGTTCCATCCAACTTGATGCCAATCGGTGCAACAGAATTCTTGGTGATCTGTTTCGAGGTTTGAGCTTTGGTAAAAGCTTCTGTCATTCGGGTAGTTAATTCTGTAAAACCCGAGAAAATTCAAATTTTCTGAAAAATGGTAAAATTGTAATTTCAGTCAAAATCCAGAATTTTTCTAGATCTCAGGTGACGAAACGAACCTTACTGTTGGAATCGTCTCGCAAAATTTAGCTACCATGTCGAATTTCGTTAAATTCCGAGACGGTCGGAATTTCACATTTCGAACCTTAGAATTAGTCTGCGAGGACACTTGGCACATTGTTAGTGGCTCAAGAGGTGCCACATGTCATGTGCAGAATAAGTCAAACATGAGCTCAAGTGGGACCCATGAGAGACACATGGCATCATGCTATTGGAAGGAAATCTATGTTAGATGGATAAGTGGATATGGTGTAATCCAAGATGGCCAATGAGAATTGGACACTTGGCAAGTGAGAGGACACCCAATCTTGACCCATCTTCTCCCAAACTAGTTTGCGAAGGAAAGGAAGAGAGAGAAAGAGGGAGGCAGAAGAGAGGGAGAAGAGAGTTTTTAGAGTGAGAAGTTCTCACTTCTCTCTAGATTTTCCGGTGATCGATCCGTCAAATCCCAACAAGACAAGAGGCAAAGTTGATCCCCACTGCAAGAGCTATGCGTAGGTACCGGTATTGTGGAGTTTCAACAAACTCTGAGATGTAGGGTTTTTCTCCTACTTGGTTTAGTCCTTGATTAAGGACCTTGTTGATGGTTAGGGATGTTCTAGGGCCTAAATGGTCGTTCATTCAGTTCCAAAAAATTGGGACTAAGCGGTGAAAATCCCTAGAGTGTTCTTGACAGTCCCGAGACTAAGTGTTGGGTTGTTCAAGTGTCGTTGTGTGTTGTTCATGTGATTCTTTGGACAGTTCCAAGATGGTACCGGATTGTTC
Source organism: Tetrastigma voinierianum (assembly GCA_016808115.1). Lineage (NCBI taxonomy): Eukaryota > Viridiplantae > Streptophyta > Magnoliopsida > Vitales > Vitaceae > Tetrastigma > Tetrastigma voinierianum. The sequence goes on from JAEQBH010001745.1 coordinate 236,153, forward strand.
AAATAGCCGTGAGCTAAATTTAATTATTACTTTATGAATAAGACAACATGTTGTGTATGATTTTCGTTAATATATGCATGCGTGACATATTAACATGATTTATGGTGAAATGACATATTGCATTTCATATGCACTGGGGCAACCTAGAACAGTAGGTATGAGTGCATGACATTAAAAACATGGTTGTCAAATGAATTTGATGGGAAGATTTTTTGAAGAATTGACTTGGAGAGTTATTACGCTTGGTTCATCTCGGAGGATGACCGCGTTTCGGAGGATTATCAATGATTCACTGGGAGGTTGTCCAATAAATTTTATTAGAAATTGGTATTATGTTTCAAACAAAAAACATTTTGTTTTGAAAACGATGTTTTTCCTGGCTTAGGAATGTGTGAAGTCGGTGAACTCGAGCCATGGGATTAGGCGTGGCAAGCATTCGGTAGGAATCGCCGAATTCACTTGAATGTGTGTGTTTTCCATTACATGAGCACTTAGGTGGGGAGTAACCCTCGTAGGAGATTATCACTACTAGGCTTTGCTCACCCCGTCGTGGGATCCCCGCTGGTCTGGGGAGTATTAAGGGAGGCAGGCACTCACTAGAAGTGCTTTTGAGAAGAAAATAACATGGCTTTGATTATATATTTTTGTAAACCATGCATGAAACATTTTGATCGATACATGTTTGTATAAGAGTGTAATTAACTCTTGAAACTATTGTAATATATGGTTGATTATATTTTGGTGAGTTTGGATGTATGGGCCAACGTGGCCATTTTTACTCATGTATGGGTCTCATGATATGAGAGACACAGGTTTCCGTAAGGTTGGCCAGGTGGTAATGAGGACCCCGAGATTTTTGGGTCCTGAGTCACGTGAGAATGGTGTTGGTTTGATCCCTTCTGAAGTTGTCACGAAGTCAAATTATCCTCCATTGATGTTGATGAGGAAAGAATTTGATCAAGCATTCATGAAGAATGAAAAGCGACAGTTCGATTTGCTTGATACCATGATAAATTTTAGAGTAGAGTGTATATTGCTTCATGATCATCTCTAGGAGATGGAAAATACATATTTAAAAAGATAATTGAAAACTATTCTAGGATATACAAATGTTATGGCTAGAATAGCTTGGGTGACCATGAAGCAGGTTTACGTCAATACCATCCCTATAATCGCTCTAATTGATTCTAATGACAACTCACGCCAACAAGGGTAGCCTCTATTCTTTTACATTAATTCAAAAAAAAAAAAAATCAGCTCTAATAAATTTTACGGATATCGAACATAAACCTTAAACTTTTTCTTTCCAATTATCGGCAACTCAAATAGCAATATTATAAAATTGGCCAAGATGTTTGTATACACCAAGAACAAAAAACAAAGAACCAATGTCCTGAGAACACACAGGCAAAAGCAAGCACAATTCCCTTTTCTGTTTTATCTGCCGTGGTAGTAAACAATAGTTTTCAAAGCTAAGGTGTTGTCCACATTGAAAAAGAGCGAGAGAGTCATTATTGGGTTTATAAACTAGAAACAATTATGGGCTTGTACATGATTTGAGAAGATGGGAGGCCTTGCGCGCACAAGAAATGGGCCAAAATCCCAACGATTTTGCTCCCAATTAATTTTGGTTTTGTTTGCCTAAATAAAAACCTTGATTTTTGTGTATTTAAAATAAAAACGGTTTAAGCATAAAATCGCAGTAAATTCACAACGGGTTTATTTTGAATTCAAATTCTAACAATTAAATTTGCATTTAATTCATAACGTTTCGCTTTAATTCTTATAATTAAGTTTGCATTTAATTCATAACGTTTTTTTTTATTAAATCCTCTTAATGGCCAACGACCATAATTTTGCCTATAAATTCAAATGAGTTCTAAGTTTGAGAAATACTTTTTCAACCTCATTTCTTCTACAACTTTGAATCTCATTCTTCTTACCGCTCTACGATGTTAACATTGAGAGCTCATCTTTTGCTACGAAGCTTGTTGTATCACAGGGAATCAAATTCCTAAGGACAGTGTTTTATACACGTCTTAGTCTGTTTTGTTCTCCCTAACCTACTGCTGATTTTACATGCACAACATTAGTCCTGAACCGTTGTATACTTTTTTATATGTTTCGTTCTTATTTCGTTTATGATCAGAGTCTATGTTACCTTGCCCGGGTAGCTTGTTGTTCTTTCGCTTCTTATGAGTTTTATGTTGAAACATATTCCAAAAAAGGGACAAAGAAAGTGCAGGTGTGGCCGGACGGAAGGACAACGAATGAAAAAGGGAGTCAGAAAGAGAATAAAATTAACAAATTTTGGTTTTGCTTTCATTCCTTTTTCGGGTAAAAAAAAAGGGTAGGAAAAAAAACGTCTCTGTGTGACTAGATAAGGGAAAAATAAAATAAAATTAGTGTACCAAAAGAATAACAATTTGTTTTTTCCTTTTGGAAAAGATTATCCTATTTTAAAGGGAAAAAAATGGCAAGAATTTCTGTTTAGAAAAACCATTTTTAAAGGAAATCAACTTGATCGAAACAACCCTTTAAGGCAAAAATTGAGATTTATTCCTTTAATTCCATAAGGAAACTTTTTGGAATTAAAGGAATATCAATTTATAAGCAAGCTATTCAAACAATTTAACATATTAGATTCCGTTTTTTCCTTTTACGATGTTTATTTTTCGTCGTTTTATTGTGGCTTGATTTATTTGTGTATTTGGTGATTAGGACAACAAATCAATTATAGTTGTCCCGATATGTTGCGGTTAGAGTCATATGTATTATATAGTCACTTTAATGTTATTAAATATATAGGCTTTTTATTCGAGTTATTATGTTATTAATCTAAGTGTTATTTCATAATCTTTGGTTTTTAACGGTTTGGTATCTTTGATTCTATTTGAATCAATGAAATTATTTTTCAAAAAAAATTATTATGTTGATATTTTTCAAAAAAATCCAAAAAGATTTTTTTTCTTCCATTCCTTGTCAAAGTTAGAAAACAATTGAAATAAAAATATATTTTCCTTTCTTTTCAAGATTTATTTAGATAAAGCCCAGCAGAATAAATTCTTTCCTTGTTTATATTTTCTAATTTTATAAAACAAAACATAGAAAAATTTTACTTTGAGAAAATAAGGATCACAATCAGGAAATATTTGCATAAGGGAATATATCTTGGTTTATTATACACCAAGAATAAAAAACAAGAACCAATGACGTCACAAAATGCACGCCATAATAAAGCAAGCACAATTCCCTTTTACACCATCTACTTCAAAGCAAGGCAAAACCCAAAATATAGTAGTGCGATCATAAAAAAACAAATAAATAATAACCAACTAATGACATGAGAGTAATAATTTGCCTTTTACACCATCTTCTTCTTCTTCAATATTGGAGTTGCCTCTTGACATCGAATGCAAAACACAGCTTGGAATCTGCTCTAAAACTCCATACTTCTGCACAATCCACTTCTGCCTTCAACCTGTTATCTTCTACCTCCTTTCGCCATTCTCCATTCAGCACTATCTAATTCAAACTCTTCCACTTCTTCAACTTCATACTGTACTTCCCACCCCTCGAATCCACCACCATTACTCTGAGGCCCTTGCGGCCTTCCACTAACGTCTTCTCCTAGTCAAAAAGCAACCCACAACACTTCACTCTTCAGAATGAAAAATCTGTTCTAGTCGGTGGCAATGTCTGATCGTTCAAAGATCTTTCTGGTAACGAAATGCAAGTTCTTCCCCTCCATGTCATGAATCGTCTGCACCACTAGAGGAAAAGGTAATGGCGTCGAAGGTAACGACAACGATGAGCTACGGGTTTTCTTTATTACGCTCTTCCTCCTTTGTGGAACAATTTCCTGTTCAAATATCCTCACATACTTTCTCTCATTCCTCCTCTTAGTTTCTTCCTCCACTTTTACATTCAATTCCGGAATGACCACTTCAAACAGTCTTGCCATCCTATTAGAGGAAGAAAAACAAATAAAAGTAGAAAGCAAAGTAAGCGAATAGAGCACAAAGAGCTTGTATTTAATCGTTAGTGGTAAAAAGATTATATAGGTACCCCAACGTTCAATGTCTCAATCCAAGTGAGGAAATAGAAGGAATATCGCAATCCATCATTCTTGGAGTGGAGGAATTTGTCATATATTTCTATTCACTTTAAGAAAAAGACAATCTTGACATATTTTTATTGACAATGCCATATATGTCATTATTTATTTTACGTTCAATGCATGTCTCAACATGGATTGTGATATTTCCTTCTGTTTCCTCACTTGGATTGAGACATTGAACGTTGGGGTACCTATATTATCTCTTTACCACTAACGATTAAGTACAAGCTCTTTATGCTCTATTCGCTTACTTTGCTTTCTACTTTTATTTTTTTTTCTTCCTTTGGTAGGATGGCAAGACTGTCTAGAGTGGTCATTCCGGATCTGAATGTAAAAGTGGAGAAAGAAACTAAGAGGAGGAAGGAGAGAAAGTTTGTGAGGATATTTGAACAGGAAATTGTTCCTCAAAGGAGGAAGAGCGCAATAAAGAAAACCCGTAGCTCATCGTTGTCGTTACCTTCGGCGCCATTACCTTTTCCTCTCGTGGTGCAGACGATTCATGACATGGAGGGAAAGAACCTGTGCATTTACGAAAGATTTTGAGCGATTGAGACATTGCCGTCAACGTGATTTTTCATTCCCAAGTGAAGTGTTGTGGTGCTCTAGCGAGGAAGGCGTTTGAGGTGAAGGCCGCGCAGTGCAGTAATGGTGGTGAATCGTCTGTGCTCTGAAGTTAGGAAGAGATGGTATTGAATGGGATAGTCTTGAGATGGAGGATGGTGATAAATAGCAGGGTTGGCAGTGGTGTGCCGAGTATGGAATTTCGTGGGTCTGGGTACGTGTTTACGCTCGGGTAGCACAGTGATGAGAGAGATGGTAGTAAAGGCAGGGTATTACATCTTGTCATTGGTTATTGTGTTTAGCTGTTTTGGTAGCATGTATTTTGGCTTTACTGCTAGCTGAGGGAGTCAGACAGTGTAAAGGGGTATTGCTTGCTACCCGGTGTGTGGTGCATGGCGTCATTAGTTCATTTTTGTTCTGGTATAATAAATAGATCTCCCACTGTCACAAATATTTCCCAAGTGTGATCCTTATTTTCTTGAAATGAAACTTTTCTATGTTGTTTTTATAAATGAGCAAATATAAAACAATGAGAAAGAAGAACTATTTAAAACAGAAGGAAAATTCAATTTTTCTGAAAAATGGTAAAACGGTAATTTCAATTGAAAACCATAAATTTTCTAAATCTCGGATGACGAAACGGACTTCACCGTTGAATTCGTCTCGTGAAATCTAGTTACCCCGTCGAATTCTGAGACAGTCAAAATTTTACGTTTTTTGAGGCATTAGGTGTCGGGTGACACATAGCATGACATATGGTTAACTTGTGAGAATGACTCACATTGAGCCAAGTGTCAAGTGGAGGAAATAATGGGAAAGATAAAACAAGAAAAATGAAAAGAAAAAAAGTCAAATAAAAGGAGAAAAGAGAAACGATTGGAGCGGGAGTGAATGAGAGAAAGAGAGAGAAAGAGGAAAAAAATTCTGCTTCTCTCTAAGATAGGAAATCGGACTATAGGTTTCGTGGAGTAAAGGCAAAGCCGAGTCCACGCATCGAGAGCTATTGAAGGTACCAAAAAATCTTGGGTTTAAATGGCACTCGCAGGTAGGAATTTTCCTACTTGGGTTATTTCTAGCCTAAAGGTCATTTAATGGCTTTGGGTTTTTCTTAGTGGTCATGAGAGGCCGTAAATTTTAGTCCCAAATTTTTGGGACTAAGTGTGGAATTTTTAGGAATTTTAAGGATTGTTTCGGACGGTCGGTGAATTTTGGGTTGTTTTGAGCAGTCGGACAAAGAAATTTGGGACTAAATATTAGAAATTTTGGGAATGGTTCGAGGCGGAGTCGGACTAGGTTCAGTTTGGTTTTAATTACATGAAACGAGGAAAATTCTATTTTCTAAGATAAGGGGTGGCTTGATAATTACAGTTGAAAATCACGATTTTTCTAGATATCGGATGACAAAAGCGAGCTTCATCGTTGAAATGTCGTCCTCACGAATCTACATTTCTCACGTCCGAATTTTATTGAATTCCAAGACTGGATGATTGATTTTCCCCGATTAAAGGATTCCACGGGACGCGCGTGTGGGTGGCTCACATGAAACCACGTGTCGGAAGAAGAGTTAGTCAAACAAGCAGAGTGATGGCCATGTGCGAGATAAGAGGAGGAAGAATCAGAAGAAAAGTTTAGATAAGGAGATAAGGGTAATCAGAGGCGATAGGGACGTGACATGTGTGAGGAGGACATCGCGACTTTGGACCCAGACAAGGAATTGGGGGGGAAGAAGGAATGAGGAAAGGAGAGAGTAGAGAGAGAGCTCTGCCTTCCTTCTAAATTTCTGTGATCGGACCATCAGTTTCTATCGGAAGACCGGGAAAAGTGTTTCCCAGCGAGCTTCGAGGGCCGAATCGGGGGAGTTTTGAAAATCTCTAAGAGATAGGGGTTTTTCTTCTACTTGGTTTAATTCTCGTTTAAAATCCATACAAACTCCAAAGATTTGGGGTGAATCTTTGGATCCACTGACACCTTCGGACAATCCATGGGTTCAGTTCTTAGTTTATTTTGGATAGCACAGGCGAAACTCCCGGGATTGTTTTCGAACAGTCCGGAGCTGGATTGTGAAAGTGATTTTCGGATTGTCCATGCGTACAGTTTTGTGTGTATTGTGATAATGAATAACATGATTTGTTGTGTGAAAGTATTATGTTAATGTATGTTCAAATGATGTATTAGCATGGACTGTTTGAATGACATGAAATTGTATTGTAGAAAAATATAATTGTACTTGAATCATGAAGGATGTATACATGAAATTGCATGGTTGCATTCATATGCACGGTCACATCGTGTGGAGTCGGGTGTGGGTGCATAGTCATGGTCCATTCACCATTCTTGGTGAATGCGCGGTGAGCTCAAGACGGACAGCGTCCACATTGAGAATCACGATGGTATGAATTGAAAACGGAAAAAATATATATACGTGTGTTGGGCGTAGCAAGTTGGGGTAGATTTCCCCCCAAGGTGAAAGACCCAAATTTACATGCAATTAGACATGATCATCGGCGGTGAAAGCCCGTAAAAATGTCGGAAGGCGTACAACGATCTGCGGTGAGACCCCGGAAAATGACGTAGCCCATAAATAAACACACGGAATTTGATGATATTCAAATGGATATTGGAGGTCGGTCCAATGAGTTGAGTCATTGGGTGAAATACCAATGACTGGGTTTTCACACTTGGCGTTGCATGTGTGGAGGAGTCGGTCGGGACTCGGGTTGTGGGCATGAGGAGTCTCATCTCATGCATGATATAAAAATTATTCCACGTAAGAATTGCATTTGTATGGAATGTGAATGGATGTTTGTGTGTCATTGCATGTGCATTTAGGTAGGGAGTAACCCTTGTAGGAAAATTCAACTACTGGGCATTGCTTACCCCGTCGTGGGAAAATAATTTCAGGTACTGGAGGTACATCGGGCGATGAAGCTCATCCGAGACCTTAGTGGCGAAGAAAATGCCAGAATTGGCCTTGTTTTTGTATTGTGTAAATTCTGGGTGGAAAACCTTGTTTATGTAATTGTGATTAAAGAACATAGAGTTGTAATTAAACTCGTTTTGTATGATTTATATATTTTGGCAGTTTCGGGCTTCTGTTGCTTTTTGTATTAAAAGGCTAACTTATATTGAATTTTAGGGTGTTTAGGAAAGGGGAGGAAAAAGGGGAAAATTGGATGTGTAAGAGGACCAAAGGGCTACTGCCCATTTTGAGTCCTCTGTCGCGACAGAAGAAGTCTATCGCTATGGGGTTCCTCTAGTCCTGTTTCGCGACAGGGTTTCCTATGTCACGACAGGGCTCGCAAGCCAGGCGCACGACCGGGTCTGAGCGAGCGCAACTGGCTTGCGTGTGTGCGGCTAGGGCGCCGTGCGGCCGACGCAGCGCCGCGGGCGACGAGGGCTCGGCCCGGGTGTCGCAGCAGGGCTTTCGTGTGTGGCAGGGTTTGGGGTTGGGACTGGGTGGCTAGGGTCGTGACAGAGAATCCTCTATCGCGACAGGCTTCTTATAGTTTTTTGTCGCGACAGAGATTTTTCTGTCGCGACAGACTTCTCAAAGTCCTCTAGTGCGACAAGAAATGTGATAGGCTGATAGCATGATGTGTGATTTGTATAAACTAGATAAAGCGCCTATGTGCGCAAGTGCATGCGTCATATCAAGTAATATAGTGTACCTAAGTACGGATATCGGTCCACAAGGAGAAGTGCATTGACTATGATATTATCTGGATTTAAACTCTTAATGAATGTCTAATTAATGAATGGAGTTAAAATTAAATCTAATTAACTTGTGAAATTACTTTTTAAGAAAACTAGGGTTTTGCCTCCCCCTGCCTTATTTGATGGATTATTACTTAAGGTACTGTGGTCTATTAATGATTTCGATGGGGTGATCGTGCCTCTGAGATACCCTCTCTCGGGGGTACATCCATGTAATAGCCCCTTCTCCGATCCAGGCCCGATTGGCGGGTCGAACGGATCGGGGATACTCCGTCTTGTAGCTAAATCGGGTGTCAAGTGGGGTAATCTCTTCTCTTTATATTTTTTTCTTCACGTATAAGCTTTAAGCTAGTTCATTCATATAATGTTAAACATTTAACTTGTATTATATTCTGTAGCAACGGATTACAAAATATATATACAAGCTCCATATATGGAAGTGTTCAACATTTACAATATTTACATTATTTACAAAATTTCATATACAAAATAGACCTAAGGTCTTTTTTAGTGAGCACCTATTGATGCGTGACCTTTATTCTTGATGTGGATTGTCCAGTCCTCTGGTTTCCTCTTCTGTACCTACACGGATTGAACACCCGTGCTAAGCTTTACGCTTAGTGGGAATTAATACACATGGATGACCTCTATTAAGGTTCACCCCACTTATATACAAATGCATATAACACATATAACATTTACAGATTTTTATCATTTCTCATTTATATACTTTTCATAACAAGTTTCATTTCTTGTCATCTTCCATGTACTTTTCATGTCATCTTGTACTTTACTTATTGTTCTTATGGCATACTATCATGTATGCCAATGCTATGCTTCTCATATCATGTCATATATTCTCGACATTTCATTTGCATATACCGGTCATTTTCTTTTATGTTTCATGTCTGCATAAACCTTAGAAGTGGATACAGGAAACTATAAGGGCTCGAAGGCGCTATACTCACTATGTGAAACAATGGTCTATAAGGGCCCGAAGGCACTGTTATCATTGTACGAGACAATGACCATCTATAAGAGCCGGGTATTGTGGTGACCCTTCGGGGCCACCCAGTGATCAAACGGGATCTATCTGTCGGCAAGCGGGGCCTCGATATCGAACTTGTATCTTTGTAGACTTGTTTTTCCTAATAGGCATGCCCAGTCATCCTACACGGGTTACAGCAGGACAATCAATATGTATTTATGTTCATTATATATCTCATATTCTAGAATAATTATTGTCATTCGGTAATCATATGTGATATATATACAATCATTTATTCATATCTTTGCATTTTTCATATCTCATTATATGCATAAATAACTATGCTTACCATGTATGCTTATGATCTATTTATGAATTCATAATAGGCGTTCATAATATGAATAACTATGGTTACCTGTAGTGCCTACTGTTTTTTGTGATTTCCGGAACTAATATGAGTTCCAATTTTATCAAGCTATCTATGGATGAATTCTTGACTCAATGGGCTTTCCATAGAGTCCAAGAACACCCAAAACGGAGTTCGGACGAAGGAGTTATGACCTTTCGAAGTTGGAGGTCATACGTAGTCACACCCAGCCGAGCTGACCTGAATTGACTAAGCTGACCTGACCTTGATAAACTTTGTATAACACCTTGGTCTGACACCTTCTATCCTCCTCATGCATATGAATGGATTCTTGACTAAATGGGCTTTCCATAGAGTCTAAGAACACCCGAAACGGAGTTCGGATGAAGGAGTTATGACCTTCCGAAGTTGGAGGTCATATGTAGTCCCAGCGGACAGAGTGACCTTAGCCCCGTAGCTACGGGGATGGGGTCTGAGCTGACCTCTGTGACACCTACGGGATGAGGTCTGCTAGCCTCTGCTAACCTCCTATGGGAGTGAGGTTTGTGGCCTCATAGGATGAGGTCTGCGGCCTGCTTGGGATGGGAATCTGTGACCTCTACGGGATGGGGTCTTTTGACCTCTTCAGGATGAGGTCTACATGCTGACCTCTCGCCCATTAGACTATTCAGAGTAAAAAGACCATAACTTGGTCTACAAGTGTCCGAATTGAGAAATTTAAAATTCTAACATCAAGTTCATTGATGTGGCTACAATTTACCAGAAGGACTTACTACCAAATTCCCTTTATTTCGGATCCAAAAACCCGTTCTAAGGTCCGGCTACTGAGTATGATCAAAAATAGGGAAATTTTCTTGGTTCAACTTGCAACTAGACCCTTCCCAAAACACATATATAGGATCCTTAGAGCTCTTCTCAACTCAACCCTAACAAGAAATGAGTTTGGGAGTTTGAAACTAAACCATACACAAAAAGAAAGGGTTCAAACCATGTGTCTAAACTTTCTAGACCAAAACTAGACTTCCATACACACACACATAGTTTCCATACTAGTTTGTGCACGAAAGTGTCGTTTCCATACAGAGACTTAACAAGTTCCATAATTTTCTATACAAAAATCCTACAAATACTCATAGTTCCATACAACCCAAGACATGTATCCATACACAGTGATGTACTTCTTCTTCTTCCTTTCTTCTCTCTTCTCTTGTCGGAGTGTTTGCTCTCCTTTCTCAGAGACCAAAATAAGATATTTCTTTTTAGTGCTTGTCAGCTATTGTCTTATCATTTTTATTTCCTTTGGTCCTCCAACTCTTATAATATTGCGAATCAATTTATGATATTTTTACAATAGCACAAATCTTCTTTATTATTTGTAATTTAACTTATGCATATTCACACACTTTTGTTTTATCTTTATTTTATTAGGAAAAATATCTTATTACTTTTATTATCTCTAAACATGTTATCAAACCGTTAGGGTATAATTTGGGGTGATATAATCCGCTATCCCCATGATAGGGTTGGGTGCATATACGCCTGGCACTGTACTCTGCAGCAACAAATGCTCAAACCCTAATCGCCACACTTGGAATCGGGATATCTCTATTCGTCGATTTAACCAAGTGTCGCTCTACTCATATCCTTGGGATTCCTTATCTCTCGATCTCGGATACCTAGCAAGATCATGTCAATGTTGGCCAGACATCGCCATGAAAATAAACCACAAATATAGAGCAAATCGATATAAATTATAAATAAACTGAATAATATTAGATTTAAAACTAAATCCATACAACTGAAGCAGGGTTCAACTAAACCCTAGAAATAAATCTAGAACATATTGAAATTAATACAAGCATAGTTCTATAAATCATTAATGGTTTTGAAGGGAAATGCAAAAACACGATGCATTCGATCTCTCGGGTTTGCTCCCGAGTCTTTTAGTTCCATGTCAGATGCGTTTTGATAACCCAAATAATCGCGGGAGCGTCACGGTTGGGCGCTCTTTGACTTTCTTTGCTTTGTTGACCAAGCGTCGCGGCGTTGCAGCGATCTCGACTACGGAGCGTTGCAGCGTTCTTTGCTTGGGTTTTCTCTTTTTCTTCTTTGCATTTCCAAAAAGCTTCTAAAAACCACCTTATTTGCCTGCAATGCACACAAGATCCAAAAATGAGATATCCGGCAATAATGCACTTATTATTAATATATAAAATAGAACTAAAACGTAGAAAGGACGCGGGTATGACATGAGCGTTTTAGACATTGATCACACCCCCAAACTTAGCTTCTTGCTTATCCCCAAACAAGAAACATACTCTAAACTAGACACACAAGAAACTAACATACTAAAACTCAACGACATGATTGTGATGCACATGTTGCCAAATGGAAGGATCAAAATGGACCGACTCACAAATCTTGCCTTTTTATTCAAATTTCAAAGGATCCATAAGGTTGTTCGACTTTCGAAAGAATTCAGCTGAGCACGGTTCGGTTGACAAGTGACTCAACCTCCTAAGTTTTCAATAGTCTTTCCCAAGGAGTCTATATTTACATTGATACATGATCTCTAGCATATAACTGGGTCTATGCCCCAAACTTGAATTCAACTTACCTATTTGGGAGAGTCTAACTCTGAGGAAGGATAAGAATGCACCCTTTTTATTCACCTAACCTACCTCATGGAAAGAAATCTTTGGGATTCGCATGAGACATGTTGGAGTGTTCTGTGGGTTGTTTGGTGACTTCCCACCCCCCGAGTTAGTTAAAGGCACTAGGCATTCCAATTCCCCCTCTACTTCACCCTAGAACACTCAACTAAACCTAAGGACTAAGTCATGGGAAACTTCCATCACATGTCCCGTAGCGGGCGGTGAAATTGATGGCTCGGCCGGTTGGCTCATGGCATTAGGCTTTGAAAAACCCTGGATTGTATGACGATTATTTAGAAGCTCCCACTTATTCTATTCATACTTTCTTTTTGTTTTGTTTTTTTGTTTTTTTTTGTTTTAGTTGGGCCTCGATGGAAATCCTCTTTTTCTAAAGTGTCCCATCATTTTGGTGTTTAGAAACCCCCAAAACAACCCTTATTATTTCTCTGGAACCAAGGTGGCTGCTTTTCACATTCACCTTCAGCTCAGGGACCACCCAAAGAAAAAACCTTCCTTCAATTCCATCAATTCCAAGCCTTAATTTCAGTCAATTTTCCCCTCGAATCGATTTTATGGCACCGTAAGCAACATTTGGGATTTTTTCTTGTTGACGTGAACTACATCATCAATTAATGGGCTGGCTAACATCTGTTAGTTGACGTGGATAGATGGGTGATGACATGGACTAATTAGAGCTATGGATTCAAACGTCGGGATTAATGTGGTTTGAAAAAAAGCAGAGGGAGTTAGTTGCCCTTTTGTGAAAACTCAATGGGGATTTTTGTACCTTATCTCCTACAAACATAAAGTTAAGACACAAAATTTTAAAAATAAAAAATTTTAAACACTTAATTGAATAAAAATAAAGATGATACATTAAAATAGAAAAAATAAAAAATTTAAATACTTAATTGAATAAAAATAAACTTGAAATACCAAAATGAAAAAGTTGAGAAAACATTTATGTAGTGAATCCTTCATAGTATCATCTTCAAAGGTTTTATATATATATATATATATATATAATGATTAATGTAAATATAAAAATTTCAAAAAAACAAATTAATTAAGGAAAAAAAAGGAAAAGGTGAGAAGCAAGTAGACAAGTAGAGGACATTCTGTCGTGACATCCACTCAAGGATTGTCTGAAGGTGCGATCAGTCGGCAGTGAAGAGAGAGAAAATCTTACTGAGTTCGAGAAAATTTTGGATCTCTTGACGTGTTTGCCTGCTGCTGTTTCGATACCTATTGACGAGGTTCATTTAATTCGCTGATTCGTAAGGATATTTTTTATTTATTTATTTTTTTTTTTCGTGTTAATTTTTGTTAATTTTGTGTATTGGGTGTTTGTAGAAATTGGTTCTGTTTTCTAGTTTTAATCAGTCATCCGGTGATTTGTGATTTTGGGTTTGCTTATGCTACATGTGGTTGCTTAGAAAATGGGGTGAAAAAAATTTATTTTCTTTTGTTGTCATTTTTTGTTCACGTTGTATATTGGGTATTTGTAAAAATTGGTGATTTCCAAGTCTGATTGGCCATTTGATGGTTCGGGCTTTTGAACTCATTTACGCTGAGTTTGATCGCGAAGAAATGTTGGAAAATATATTATTATTTGTTTATTTTCTTCTTTTTTTTGTGCTTTTTAATTTTGTGTCTGTGGTATTTGAAATAGTTGATGCAAGTTTAACTAGTAATTTGACGATTGACAGTGTTGATTTTGTTTATTCCCAGTTTGTTTTCTGAGAAAATGTGGCAAAAAATAAATATAATTTTTTTTAGACTTTTGTGTCATTTTTTTAAAATTTCGTTTACATAGTACTTGTAATAGGTGGTGCAGTTTCTTGTTCAAATTAAGCATTTAACTGGCTATGTTTTGAAATTATTTATGTTTTGTTTGGATCCTAAGAAAATGCAGTGAAAAATGAAATTAAAGCTCTATATTTGAGATCCAAAATACCTAAATGAGAATTGCGATTCATACGTATGTTTGAATCTTATCATTTTTGCCTCTTCTTTAATACAATCTTTGATAGGGTTGGATGGTGGGATTTTGATTAATTGTCCACTGCATGTATGTGTCTCTTCCTGCTTAAAGATATAACTGTTTATTATGAAGAAACTTGGCTCTCGTTGGTTATCATTCTCCATTTTTGGTAACTGAGTTTGATGTATTTGGAGAAAACCAGGGAAACTTGTAATTCTTTTTTTGGCATGTGAAATTTGTACTCAATGTCTGTGCTCTTCTTGCCTTTTTCTTTTTCCTTGAATCTTTTGAGAAGTACATATGTTGAAAGTATGGTTAGCAGTAAAATAGGTTTATGCTGGAGGTTTCTTTTTAGTCTTTTATACTTTTGGGTTGCAGTAGTTGATGCTGGGGACTCTTGAAGAACTTTAGAGGGTGACAGTCTCACTTTGTGACCCTGCACTGTGCTGTTTGGAGTTTCTGGAAGGAATTTAACATTGAGAAGTTTAGGCGATCAAAGCCTCAGTCCTTAAGTTAAAAACAATGTATATTCGGATTTTTTTTCTTTGAGTGAAGTTCAATCATTGAGGAGAAACACTGTCCTTTTTGGACTTTTTTTTCTTGAATCAAGTATGAGATAAAAGAGATGTTGGCTTCTTTTAAGGGGTTGTTTTTCATTTTAGGAATTTGTTCTTTCTTTGTATCCTAGGCATGCTTGGTGATTTGTCCACTTTTTGATGATGTATAGTATCTTGGAGATCACAAATATTTATAAACCTATAACACCAACTAGGGTAGCCTAAGTTATTGTAGTTATAGTGGTTCTAGGGTCGTCCACGGGATGGGTATTCTTTTGGAAATGACTAAGGTCACTTCTAGCCTGTAACCTACTTTGGAGAGGAGTTGTGGTGATTGTGTGCAAAGCGGAGAATTAAACTAAAAGTCGAGACTTATACTATCTAGGAAGCCTTGGGGATTGGTTTCACTAAGTCAACACACACCAAGGGTAATCTAAGGGATTTCTAGGGTTTCTGTTGGGTGAATGGGAAATCAACATGTAGTTGATCGCCAACCACACATAGGTAGTCCTCTTATTGGAATTAGGGTTAAGCTCAGGTTTTAGGGGTATGAATGGCTTGTTAACTACTGGGATACATCTTTAGGATCTCGCCTAAACTCTTTTGAACATCCGAAAAGAAACAACTCTTCAATCACGACGGCTGTAACAATAACAATCCGCCGTATTTAGTAAGCTTGTTAAGTTCTAGGTGAACCAAGTGGTCTGGGGTGAGAAACTCCTTCTAAGATTCGGGTAGAGGGTTCTAACAACATCAATCAATGCCCTAGGGTGGGTCTGAAACCTTATTAAACTTGTCCTAAGGGTGAACAAACAGAAACAAGTGCATACCTTTGTTATTAAGCGCGTTTATCCCTTGATTGCCTTGGTGGGTGAATTAGATTCACCAAACCCCATGAGAGGGTGATTTACTCAATCATTCTTGAGTTAACAACCTCCATAGAATGTATTAGAATCGATCTCATTCCATGAAATGTAAAGAAAAATGAAAGCTTTATTGAAAGAGATGAAAGAATACAAAAACCCTAATATGAATCAATGTTCAATCATCCTGATTTGATAAGCCTTAACCCTCTTTATATAGGTCTAATTACATCTTGGGGCATTATAGACATATTACAAGGTTTCCATGGGGTTACAAGTCATAAAATGTCCAAAAAGGGAACAAAATATTGAAGAAGTGGGATCGCATCAAGTCAATTTTGCTCCTTGGAGGGTCTAGGGAGCGAAATATGTTCTCTGGCCAATTTCGCTCTGGAGACACTCCAGGGAGCAAAATTTGGGCCTAATATGAATCACCCTAACGGGATCAAATAGAAACAAGTGCATAGCTTTGTTATTAAGCACATTTATCCCTTGATTGCCTTGGTGGGTGACTTAGATTCACCAAACCCCAAGGGAAGGTGATTTACTCACTTATTCTCGAGTTAACAACCTCCATAGAATGTATTAGAATCGATCTCATTCCACGAAAAGTACAGAAAAATGAAAGCTTTATTGAAAGAGATGAAAGAATACAAAAACCCTAATATGAATCAATGTTCAATCATTGTGATTTGATAAGTCTTAACCCTCTTATATAGGTCTAATTACATCTTGGGGCATTATAGACATATGACAACGTTCCCATGGGGTTTACAAGGTGTAAAATGTCCAAAAAAACAATCCAGGGAGCGAAATTTGCCTACACTTGTCCTTTTTGCTCATTTTGTCATCCGATCATGCGTTTGCGGTCCCAGGACTCCCGAATCAACCTCTAATGCTTCCAAACTTGAACTCAAAACCCCAATTGCTCATCCTTATACTTCTGAAGAGCCACAAAAGTACCTAAAAACCTTGCAAAATATCAGTACTCCACTGAAAACATTAGTAACAAGGAATAGGGACTTGCAACTTGCATAATTGGCTAAGTATGATTATTAACCACTAAAAGGGGGATGAATGAGTTAAGTACTGAAAAATGGTCTTTTTGAGTGGTTATCACTTGTCTACACCCATGGTCTTGTGGCTTACTGGGCTGGTGAACTATGTTCATATGTAATCCAAATGTATTTTTAATCTGATATGGTGTATCTGCTTTATCAGATTGATTACGAGTTTGGGTTCTGTCTAAATCTATCTTTTTATAGTGGGCAAGGATTTTGTGGACATAGAATTCTCTTTTTTCCCATTCCCCCCCTAACTGTCCTAAAACTATAAGTAATAAGTGGCTATATAGTGTTGGACATTTTGATTGTTACAAGAGCAATCATATAGAGTTAATTCAAGTTGTTTTTGGTTGATATTTTTTAGTTTTCAACCAAATTAAATGTATCTCTTTAGCATTTCGGAATAGTTATAGGCATTTAAGATATTATTAGCAAAATGGAAGCCTACAGTTTAATATTTAATTGCATTTGGCTTCCAAACATCAAGTTGTCTGTTTTCTTTAATTCTTACTAGTTTTTAATATTTGTTGTGCTTATCTTTCTTAATGTACTATCATATTCATTGATTTCTAATTTAATAATATGTATGTGATTTAAATTGTGGGATGGAGCTCATTGTAGGGGAGTGTGTGCACCTTCGTTGTTAATACCTAACCTTCTTTTGTTTTCACATGTCAGTGCAGTGACTTGGATTCACTTTATTGATTGTGAAGCATCATACCATATGAAATTACAAGAAAGCAAGTCTGAGGTTATTGGCGATTAGATACTTCTGACAATCAGTTTTATTATCAGGAACTGGGGGGAAAGAAATTCAGATATTTTTGCATTCTTCTGTATAGCTTCTTAGTTTCTTCTTTTGATTTATTATGGGGTGCTGGATATCCCAAAATCCTTTTGTTCCTCACTCCTTTCAAGCATGTGGATTATCAGGACTGTATGGTAATACAGCTGCTAATTCCTTGTTCCTTTGAAATGGGAAATATTGAAGAGCTTTAGTGAAAAATGGTTTAGTAACCCCAAGGCGAAGAAGACACATTTGAATTAACAGATTTGATTGATGTGATGGATAATGAAAATCACCTACAGCCAATTAGTGTTGGAAAAAGCCATGAAGGTCACCCCTCTATTGAAAATGAAGAATTGGGGGTGTACCCTACACGTCCCAGCATAGATAAAGAAGCAGGCTTGGCGACCTGCCGGGTATGCCAATGTGCTGAATCTGACAGAAGGGGAGAGGCTGCATTAGAATTTTTGGATATTACTCCTCCATTACAGGCTCAAAAAAGTCATGAACTCATTAAGACTAATAGTAAGGAATTCCTGAAAGAAGCTGAAGATGACGATTCCACCACCAAAAATGGTAGAAGAGAATACGGTTTTGTTGAGTTTGTCAGCCCTCAAGGAGAAGTTTTCATTTGTAATACTGACATTGAAATGGGTTCATGCCACCATCAAGACACATTAATTGAGCTTGGTTGTTCTTGCAAAAATGATCTTGCTCTTGTTCACTATGCATGTGCGCTCAAATGGTTTGTTAACCACGGATCCACTATTTGTGAAATCTGTGGAAGCAATACAGATAATGTCAGAACTGTTGACTTCAAAAAAGTTGTTGGTTCTTTGAAGGAGTATGAAGCTTTAAGGGAAAGGACTGCTAGTGGGGAACCTGTTGCCCAGGTACAGACGAATTCAGTTGTAGATCCTGATGCTGCTGCAGCAATTCGAAGGCAAAGGCTAAGTGAGATATCGCTGTGGTTTAATCCTCATAACAATAACAATAACAATTCTTCTGCAGCTTCACAGGTTGTCTCCGAACAACACTTGAATATTGTTGCTGAAGATTTTGTTCCTGCTGAAAATCCTGCTACCAAATGGGCTGTGGAAGGTACGGGAATTCTGCTGGCTACAGGGCTACTTACTGTTACTCTTGCATGGCTCATTGCTCCTCGTGTTGGAAAGGTATGGTGGATTTATCAATTTTTTTTGTTTTTTTGTTGAGACAGTATGTGGATGGTGAATATTTGTTCTTCTCTTCCATATTTCATGTAGAAACTTCATTTCTTTCTGGAAAATTCCTATGCTGCAAGGTCTTTATATGTTTGTTATGTCAATTGCTTGACATTTTAGAATTAAGTTGGAACTTTGTTGTAGGTTTTAGAAATCCATGTCAAATTGATTTGAAGTCATGATTCAAATATCTTCATAAGAATCTTAAGGTTAGACATGAGGCCTTTTGTTTACTGCTGATTTGGGTATGTTGGTTGGGTATCATTTTTGTAGTCTGTCTATTTGATTTCCTGTTTATTCTCAATAGGAGAATTCTGAAACTGCTATACTTATAAGTATATTAGTTATTTATGATCATTGTTTATTAATATATTTTGTGAAATTAGTGGCTTTTATTATATCACTGCCTCCTATGTTTGTCTGTGTGGTTTAAAGTCATTGTAGACCTGACTCAATTTTGCGAATAGCTTTGGCCTAAACTGTCTGTTTGATGAGGCATTATTTCTTTCTGTTTATTTATGCTAAATGTTGCCACTTTGATAGAATGACACCAATTAAATCCTAAATAGATGTTGGATAGCATTTTTATCAGGCATGAACCAGTCCTTAGACAAAATTGAGATCATTGAGATTTATTTAGAGGATGGCTGGAAACCCTGAGGGGTAGCTCAATTGGTCCGGCCTCAGGATTACTCCTCAATGGTCATCAGTTTGAGTCCCCTCAGGGCCACATAAGGTTTATTTGGTTGTTAACTTTATGGCTGCATGGGATTAGTTGAGGTGTGCGCAAGCTAACTTGGACACCCAAGGTTATCAAAAAATAAAAAATAAAAAGAGAATTGTGGTGAACTCATAACAAATGTCAAAGCGATTAGAGGAGTCAGATGAATTGTCCTTGACCTAAGGACACAAGATGTTGATCCATCTACAAGGGTAACAGTAGAGGTAGAAGGGCGGGACTGAAACGTTGTAAATAAGCTAGAATTACCTGTCATGTGGTTGGTGGCTCCAGAGTCAATGACCCATGTGGAGGAAGATGAAATAAAACATGTGTTAGTTTTACTTGACTTGGCGAGTGTAATGATAGAAGTAGATGCAGACTTAAGTGATTTATGATATTGAACAGACTGAAATCTTCGATTTTTATTCTGCAACTTCCTACAATTCTTGTGTACATGTCCTAGATTATGGCAATAATGACACAAAACTCCTCCTGAGGGTTTCTTGTTAGTCATAGAAGCAGATCTAACTCAACAGGCCTCTAAAAATCCGAAAAATACCAAAAAAATAGGATCTTGCAAGGTAAAGGGCCACCTTTCCATGGAAAAAAATCACACCCGAATGGATTTTGGTCCCACAAACCTCAAAACACTCGTGAGAGCTACTGGATCTCCAACAAATCATAGAAAAATCAAGAAGCCCTAGAAAACAAGGGCAGACGAACACAAAAGAGGGAAAAAGGCACTATTGCAAGCCTTAGACAGAGAAGACAAGTGGCTGGGGAGCTTTGTCGGTGGCTAGCGACAATGGTGGTGAAATCTGGTGGCCGGAATTTGCTCCATGTGCCCTCACGTGTCAGCGCGTGGCTACGCTTGCAGGGTCTGTTGCTTGAGGTCTCACTGTCGATGGGTAGATCTGGTGATGGCGATCTAGGTGGGAGGGTCACTTGCCGAAGATGAGTCGTCGGAAAATTCTCCAGAGTTTTGTTGCTGGCAATGAAGTTCTTCTCGCGATTTTTCCCAAAAAATTTGCTCTCTTCTGAACAAATTCAAGTCCTAGGCTTTGATACCATGTAATCATAGATAATTGAAGGAAAAAAAATGTGTATTTCATTCATCACAAATAGCCTATTTATATACAAGACAATCCCTAAATCAAATAGAAAAGAATATGAAGTTTCCTAACTCTACATGCATACATGTTTCCTTTTCCCAACTAGTTTCTAATTCTACAATACTATTACACCAAAGATGATAGAAAAGCTGATAGACCTTTGGATTTATTGAGAGAAAAGGAATTCTCTGAAATTTTCCCTGAAACTTGTCTTCAAGTTTATGTGTCACATGGGACTACAATTGTGACCTTGGAGCTATTGTTGGTTCAGCCATTGCTTGTTCAATGATAATCAGTTTATAGTTTTATTGCTTGAATAAAAAATTCAGAGATATGCCATTGCTGGGCATAGTTGGTGGATGTAGAGCCCTTTACTGATAATATCATTTAGCACCAGTGAACTGCTTGTTAGACTACCACTCAGCCCCAAATTTTGAGTTTTGGATAAGTAGTAGTCTAATATGGTATTCTAGCTTTTACTGTCCTTGGTCCAACATCTCCTGAAGGATTTGCTTATTCTGCCATTCATTGTCCCCACAGATGCAGGATCAAGGATGGGAGTTTTATTGATTGTTGCTCAGTGTTAGTTTGACATGTATTGTTAGTCTCTCTTCTGTAGGTTTAAACATTTGGAGGAAGTGGTGGTGATTAATTTTATTAGTGATATCACATTGTCACCCTGTGTGTTTTTGTTTTAATGATCAGTCTGAAACATTACTATGCTTTGCAGAAAACTGCAAAAAGTGGTCTTCACATTCTTCTTGGAGGCATTTGTGCTTTAACAGTTGTGGTCTTCTTTCGCTTTGTAAGTAGCTTGGATATTTTTTCATTATCATCCAGTATTGCAATTTTCTGGTTCCAAGTAGCTTATATATATAACATTTTCTTTTCTTGTTTCATTGTGTACTTTGTGATAGCTAAGTAAAACATTTTAATGTATTGTTTTAAATGGACTTGTGCTATTAAAATCTTCAAATTCTGATTTTTGCAATCTTTATTAACCTTGACTTGGTGACATCACTTTGAAAATTGGTTCAATAAATTTGCATATTTTTCCCACTTGTCTTTGTTTGATTTTGTTACACAGAAAACCAACTTTTCAATCCCTGGAGATAGGCTGACTTTTAGTTCTCAGCTAGCTATAATTTCTCAACCAGCAATTAGCGCCACTGAGGCCTAACTCAGTGGTTAAGGGTTGGGTTGGGCATAGGGAGGGGACTAGGTTCGAGTCCCAGTGGGGACAAAGACTAAAAAGAAAAAAAGAAAAAAAAATTACCTATCAAAAAAAAAAAAAATCTCAACCAGTAATTAACATGTCATGGTTCATTCAGCTACTGACACAAATGAAGATGTCCTTGAACTGGAAAGAAATGTCTGGATAAGACCATGTAACATGAAATCCCTTGATTTTCAGTTGTTCCCGATTCCCTGTAGCTCAAGAATTTTAAGGATCTTTCAGCTGCTTTTGCAATTCTATGTTTTATGTCTGGAAATTAAATTAAATGTGACTGTTCATGTTGCAACATGCATTGGCACAACATAAGCTAAGGAGAAGACACATAGCTTTAGTCATGTGCAAAAGGATTTCTAAAACTGGATCCCTATTTGGTTCCATCATGGATATCTAAAATTGAATCCCTATTTGGTTCCACCATGGATATCTAAGATTGGATCCCTATTTAGTTCCAAGATATCTTTTTATTTGTATAAGAACTTGTTTTTCTTCTTCGCTTGTTTGTTATATAATTCAGTGATGTATACAGGATTTCTATAATAAGCCAACTAATAAATGATAACATGTAAATTTTCATCTTGCCCAAAAATGGGTGATAAGAAATGAAGATTCTGCTCCTAGACTCTCAATAAATTTATGCAGCGAAACGAGAAAGTATGCAACCAACCAACATTCCAACACAGGGAAAGGAAAGGAGAAAAAGAAGGAAAAAGATATTTCTTATGTTAATTGTCAATGGAGTTTGTTCAACACAAACCTCTGGCAGAAGAAAAGGAAACTATAGAAAATAATGCTGAAAGAAATTAACAAACTGAAAAGAGAGGACAGCCAGTCTGTGACAGAGCAAAGCCCAGGGATTATTTACCACTTCCAGCAACCTGCCTGCCTCGCCTCAGCTCCCCCTTTTTGTCCCAACAGATTCAGTTCCCTTGGTCTCCAGCTGGACCCTCTCCCTTGCTCCCATGTGTCCCTCTTTCTTCTAGAATAAACATGTCAAATGGGTTGACCAAACCTAGATTCAAGTTCTTCGGGTCTTTCTTTATCATTGCCCACCTCATCAAGCACAGTCTTGTCCTCAAGACCGAATGTTGGAAACTTGCTTTTGAGTATTAATTCCTCTTCCCATGTGGCCGGCCTCCTCAGCAGGTTATTATTTCCAGTGAATTAGAACCTTCCTAACTGTTTCACCGTGCTGCCAGATGGAATAACAAGCAAGAACTTTGTGGGTCATCAAGAGATCAACTTCCTCTAATGTGAACTCTTTGGGTAACACAACATTAATTGTTTGAGTGGCCACTGCTCGCTTTAAAAGGGAAACGTGAAACACCGAATGTACCTTGGCGCTTGGTGGAAGGTTTAGCCTGTAAGCAACTGGACCAAGATTCTCATCAACCTGAAAAGGGCCATGATAGCGTGAAGCTAGCTTGTGGTTGATACGATGAACTACTGACTGCTGCCTGTGGGATCTCAGTTTTTAAGTCGACCCAATCCCCAATCTCAAACTTTAACATCTTGCCTATGCATATTGGCTTCCACTTTCACTTCACCCAGCATGTGTTGTACCACAGTGGGGTGTTTTTTCCATAGATAACTTTGAAGGGGGTAGTAACAATAGATGTATGGAAGCTGGTATTATACTAGAATTCTTCCCAAGGAATCCAGAATGACCAATGCCTGGGTTGCTCTATAGCAAAGTATCGGAAGTAAGTATCCAACCATCTATTTACAACTTCTATTTGGCCGTCGAACTCTGGATGATAGGAAGAGTTCATCTGCAAATCAGTCCCCTCCATGTGGAACAATTCTTTCCAGAATTTGCTCATAAAAAGAGGTCCCAATTTCTAAGGATGGACTTGGGAATCCCATGAAGACGCACCACCTCTTTGACAAAAATTTCAGCAATGTTCCAAGCCATGTAGTGGTGTTTGAGCAAGAGAAAATGGTTGTATTTGGACATTCTGTCCACATCCACAACCACTAAAATGGAGTCATACCCTATTGATCTAGGTAAACTTGAGATAAAATCCATGAACAAATGTTCCCAAACGATGTCTGGAAATTATAGGTTGACCTTATCTCGGTGGTTGGAGCTTGTTAGACCTATCATTTTCTGGTAGAGGACTTAATTTACAGTTGGGGACAGTTTCCTGTTAGGAAAAATGTTAGAAGGTTATGGCAGGCAGCCCCTCTTAGCATTTTTTGGGTCATTTAGAAAGAGGAACAAAATTGTGTTCGAAGATATCACTTCTCTCACACTAGACTGAAACACTCATTAGCTCCCTTTTGTATTGAGCTAGGATAATTCCAAATGTAGATACTTCTTTTGTTAGAACTTTCTCGAGTGTGTATATGTCAAGTCTTAGGAGCTACCTTTGTTAAGGGGCGGTTTGTATTTTTGCTTGGCCCTTTCTTTTTTTTATAGGCCAACGGCTTCCCTTAGTTTACTCCTTGTAGACTTTAGGTGTGCCTTTTGGCTCCTTTTGTTTTTTAATAAAGCTTTGCTGTTTGGAATTTCCAGGGGTTGTAATCCTCCAGGAGTCAACATGTTGGACTTGCTTCATTGACGTATTTCACATCCCTGGACATGTTTTGCACTATAGAGCTCATCCCAATCCAATATAAATCATTTTCCAAGTGTCTATAGGTGCGTTAATAACCTGTTCAGGTCTCATGAAATTCCTACAATAGGCGAGGGATGAATTTCGAAGTGGAGGGAATGACTAGACGTCCTTTATGGTACAAGATATCATTTTGCACTGTGAACTCAGGTCGAGACAGGGGATTCTGAAGCCAATCAACCTTTATTTTTTGCAGCTTTAAGTCTTGCTTGGCCTCTTGTACTCGAGTATACCCTTCTTCCCAAGTTGGGATGACCAATGAGCTGTAGGTGCTTTCTTTGTGTCGAGACAAAGCATCCACAACCCTATTTTCCTTGCATGGTTTGTAGAAAATGTCAAAATTATATCCTAGCAGCTTTGCCACCCAAGTCTGGTGCGTTGGAGTAGTGATCCTTTGTTGGAGGAGATATGCAAGGCTCTTTTGGTCAGAAAATACCGTGAATTTCTGGCCTAACAAGTAGGGGCATCAACGTTGCACGGCTTGAGCCAGGGCCTGTCTGAGAGAGCTTTGCTGAAATAGGCAATTGGATAGCAGCATTGCATGAGAACAACCCGTATCCTTGAGCTGGAAGCATCACATTCTATTTCGAAAGGTTGTGTGAAATCAGGGAGGCAAAGCACTCTTGCAGTCACCATCACGGTCTTCAATTGTTCAAAAGCCACTTGAGTTGCTAGTCCCCTCTGAAAATTATCCTTCTTGGTCAATGCAATGAGAGGCCTTGCCATAGAGCCATATCCTTGGATGAACTTGCGGTAATACCCGATTGAGCCCAAGAATTCGCACACTCCTTTGACTTTTTGCAGAAGGGGCCAGTTCATAATAGTGACGACTTTACTGGATTGCATAGTGAAACATTGGTGATCGATTGCAGTCTGGCCAAAAATGCATTTTTTTTATTGGCATAGAATTGGTGACGGTGTAAGATAGTGAGAACTGATTGAAGATGTTGGAGGTGCGCCTCCTAGTTTCTATCGTAGATCAGTATGTCATTGAAGAAAACCAAGGCATTTCAAAGCATGGGGCGAAAAAGGTCATTCATCACTACCTGAAATGCCAAAGGGGCATTTATGAGGCCATAAGGCATAACCTAGTATTCGAAATGCCCCTCATGTGCCCTAAAGGCTTTCTTCTCTATATCTTCCTACTTCACAAGGATTTGGTGGTACCCTGATTTCAAATCCAATTTGGTGAAGTAGTGAGAGCCATGTGGTTCATCTAATAATTTTTCAATTACTATTTGGAATGGTGACCTTGTCAAGAGCTCTATAGTCGATACACAACTGCCATGACTCATCTTTTTTCTGACTAAAATCACAGGACTAGAGAAGGCACTTTTGCTCTGTTGACTTAATCCCTTGGCCAACATCTCCCTTACTTGCCACTCTTTTCCCTCCTTTTGAGCATGACCTTTAGGATCTAACCTTTTTAGGCGTGGTTTTAAACTATTCAATATTAGGTCAATGTCGTCTTCATTATATTAGCCTACTAACATATTTACTCTTTAGGAGCTTGAAGTTTTTGGTACAAAATATTTTCATTAACTATCAATGTTTTCAAAATTGGACTGGTCATTGAATTGGAAAAGTATGGGCCTAATGGATATATCACACATCGAAAATGTATGGGCACAAAGTAGGCTTTAAGTTACATAGTGGAACCCCAACAAGTAAATATCAAAGCTAATGGGTGGCGCTTCGTGAAGCCTATGCACTGTACATGGGTCTATTTTTACAAGAAGGAACAAGTGAGCAAGGGATGACTTTGGACCTCATGGTTTAAGGAAACTAGGCGGTTCACACGGTTTGGCTGTTGAACCCTCGGTTTGACTGGTTCAATACCAGTTTGATAGCTAACCAGCTCAAAGGAGAAGATTGGACTAGGAAAATTACTGGTCAATGGTCCAATCGGTCTAACCAATTGGTCAAGTCCGATTTTTAAAACATTGTTAAATATTATTTGGTATGATAAACTATTATTTAGTCTAATAAAGCACTGCCTTGGATTCCACGAGTTTGTCTCCTTAATTGGTGGTGGTATGGATGAGCAGCTCTCTAGTTATGACTTGATTTTATACTTACGGTGTTTGCTCAATGTACACATTCCCTTTTAGCTTAAGCTTTTGGGCGAGTGGGACTTCTTATCTGTCTTCGGTGTCGTTTTTTTTACTTAATGCTGAATATAACTTTTATTCTGAATGGTAGTATTAAGTATTTAGTTGTTTGTTTTCTTAATACTTTATTTCTATTAAGTATTAAGTTTTTTTTTATTGGCTAAAAATCATCATCTTAACATCTTAAGTGTATTAAAAACGATAGTTTAATTTAATAGTTATTCGTATGATGATAATTTAATTTTATCATTATAATAAAATGAAAATATTTATGCAATATTTGTATAACATTCTAATGTATCTATAAAAATAAAAATTATTATGATAAATAATTTTTTAAAGTTATTTTAAAAAATAACATACCATGAGAAAAAAAAAAAAAACCATCCTCATTATACATGTTAAATTGATATATAATCTATGCAAAATTAACATGTTATCCAATTTATGAGAAAATAAATTTTTAAATAATAATAAGTGTTCTATCTAACCAATGAAGAAAAAGGAAATCAGTATTTTAATTTTTATTTAAATTTTGAGAAAATAAAATTTTAAATAAAAATTTAAAAATACACATGCTTTTATTTAATTGGCATGGGAACGAATCATGAGAGTTTCAATTGTATCATAGAGTATAATTTTCTCATGCTCTTGTTTTAAGAATTTGAAAATCTGGTTTTTTCTGAATAGAAAAAAGCGTTCGGAAAAAGCATTTAGAAAAACCAAATATTTTGGTCTTTTCTATTCAGCCAAAAATTTAAAAAATTCAATAATAAGTCATGAAAAAAATTTAAAAAAAAAAAACGAGCCGAAGTCTGAAATGAAATTGATTTCAGCAAAAAACCAAAAATAAAAAAACAAACACCACCTTACTCTACCTACCTGACTGGAAAATGTTCCTGATCTAGCTCTTTTTGAGATTCCCTAGTAATTAAAGCTTTTGGAAGTGGCACTTTAACTAATACAAAACATTAAAAAAAGAAAAAAAGAACAAGAATGAAATGTCTTGATTTGGTCATTTTAACCAAAGTTGCTCTAAAATCATGATGCTGGCAATTCCAGGTTCAAGGTTCTAATTTGTAATTTTGTTTGTTTGCCTTAAACCTATTATCTCTCACCCAGTGTTGCTTCATTCTGGTATTTCCTAATGTCTTTGAGTAAATATTTTTATCAGAACACCAGTTTAAAATCCATTTCAAGATATTTTATGTGATATTGATTCTCTGTTTTCCTTCTGTTAATGAATTTATTTTCTTGTCTGTTATTAAATTTTGTTAGTTTTCAAGGACTGTTTTCTACCCGACAGAAATAGGAGAGCCCTTTATCATCTGTTTACGTTGTGACTGATGAGGATGTTGACTTTTATACTTTTGAAATTCGCAGATTGTGCTAACCAGAATCAAGTATGGACCTGCTCGGTACTGGGCAATCCTGTTTGTCTTCTGGTTTCTTGTGTTTGGTATATGGGCTTCACGAACACATGGTGCTCATACTACATGACTCGGTTGGTTTTTTATTCATGCATATAAATCCAGTCTTTGTTCTGCTAAATGATTTTTTTTTTTCCACTGGGAACTTCTGTCGAACTTCGTCGAGATGTCATTCCACAACTAAATCTGGTAAGGTATATCATGTGTAACTTGAATGTAAAGGAGGTGGAGGGGCCACTTAGAACATGACACATACGATTTATCATTTGAAAATGGCCCTTAGAGGGTAATATTGTTTTCTTGTCCAACAGTTTTTGTTAGCTTTTTATATTGTATAAATCGTGATATTATTGTGGTCGTTTCATGATTATCCATCCACAGGAGGAAAAAGAAAAGAATATTTTGTGTGATTGGATTGTGAAAGAATCATTTGTATGAGCTATACAAGAACACACCTATGTGGAAAAGATGTTATATGATGATTTCATTCAGGCCAAGATCGGCAAAGAAGTTTTGGATTGTTTTCCTCCTATTGTGCTATGTTTTATGATTGCTTTGTGGTTCTATTGTATCCCCCATAAAATTGAAATGAAATTTCATTTGGTTTATTGGGCATCAGGTCTAGAATTGTAGCTTTGTTGCTCATTATTTGTTTCTATATATTAAAAAAAAAAAAAGATACATGTCTACAGCCGGATTCAATTTCAAATTCTTGGAGTAGTTGGAAGTTAAGAGAATCTCTTTGTGTAGTACAATTTGTTTTTCATAGAATGTCTTGAAACCTTATTGAACAACCAGTATTTGAGCTCTTCTTCCTTATTCATCAATCAGTGTGATGGGTTACATATTAACTGCTTTTCCTGTTTAGGGGGGAAGCTCTGTAACTTTCTATTGCATATGGTGAATAGAACTCTCTCTACTTTCCACTGCTCATATACTATTGCAGAACTAAAAACTTACTGCTTTCTTTGTTTGAAGAATGATCTTCAGGAATGGAGATGATTTTTCATTTTTCTTTTCTTTTTTTCTTTTTTGTATGAAGAAAAGAGCATATACACACATGGAGCATACAAGGACAAAAGAAGGGTTAGAGAAAAAACAACACCCTCGAATCACTTAGAACAACAACAAAGAAGTCCAATATGTTGCCTAACCCACTCTAAAAACATATACATATAGGATCATAAAAATGCATGCTTTGTTAGCTCAAAATATTCATAGGCTACACAGTCCAAGTCTTCTTCCTCTTTTTCCCAGGGAAAGTGCCCCATAAGCTCTAATTGAAGCATCCATGAAGGGAAACGATATCATCCACACATTAAAAAAAGACAAAATAAGGTGTCATCCAATACTGAGTGCCTTAGGACAATGAAGAATGTAGAAGTATATGGCTCATCGACGACTCAACCTTGCACAAAAAACATAGTAGGAATACTTCAACCCTTGCTTTTCATTTGATATGGATAAGAAATTTATAACCTAATTAATTGCTTCCAAGCAAAGAAGTTGACCTTCATTTGCACCTAATCCTTTTGAATGGAGATACCTTGGTAGAGGAGGAACACAAAGATTTAACAAAAGGAGACCCCTTAGCCAACCCACCAAACCAAGACATTCTCAACCCTCTCTCTCTCTCTCTCTCTCTCTCTCTAAACTCATATATCCTTGTCTTCTTCTAAACAACTCTTCCCCACTTACTTGCACAACTCATCTACCTCTAAGCTTCCTTGTCAATGACAATTTAAAAAAACATTGGAAAGGTCACTCATCATCTCCATACCATGTCGTGCCAAAATCTCACCCATCTCCCATTTCCCATCTCCCACTGTAAAGTCAATTCCATAATAAAAATTTCCCTCCACCAAAAATGAATCGCTCTCCGAAGCCTCACTCCCACTTCCGTCCTTGGAGTGCCCATCCCCTTTTCCTTTCCATGCTTTCTACTAATCACTTGCCTCCAAAAGACTTCATCATGAACTAAACATTAAAGTTCATACTTTCCACTAATAGCTTGCTTCCAAACCTAAAGGCTTCATCATAAACTTAATTTTAAAGTTCATATTTTGAGGTGCATTTCAACATTATCTTGTGGGTGACTCATAATTGGGCACCACCACCTAAATTTGGCCACTAGATTTGATCATTAACATCTGAGACTATCAATGCACTATTATGGTTGTGTATAACAAGTAGCAGTACCAGAATGGTATTCAAAGGCATCTTTTAACAAGCTTCATCATGAACTTAATATTAAGGCTCATATTTTGAGGTGCATACTTTCCACTATTAACTTGCTTCCAAACCTAAATGCTTCACCATAAACTTAATTTTAAAGTTCATATTTTGAGGTGCATTTCAACATTTTCTTTGTGGCACTATACTGTGGGTACCACCAATTCAAATTTGGACACTAGATTTGATCATTAACATCTCAGACTATCAATGTACTATTATGGTTTTTTTTATGAACATATGTATAACAAATAG
Source organism: Tetrastigma voinierianum (assembly GCA_016808115.1). Classification (NCBI taxonomy): domain Eukaryota; kingdom Viridiplantae; phylum Streptophyta; class Magnoliopsida; order Vitales; family Vitaceae; genus Tetrastigma; species Tetrastigma voinierianum. Next base: position 266,748 of record JAEQBH010001745.1, read on the forward strand.
CAGTACCAGAATGGTATTCAAAGCCATCTTTTAAAAGGCTTCATCATGAACTTAATATTAAGGCTCATATTTTGAGGTGCATACTTTCCACTAATAACTTGCTTCCAAACCTAAAGGCTTCAGCATGAGCTTAATATTTTAACATTATCTTGTGGGTGACTCATAATTAGGCACCACCACCTAAATTTGGACACTAGGTTTGATCATTAACATCTCAGACTATCAATGTACTATTATGGTTTTTTTATGAACATGTGTATAACAAATAGCGGTACCAGAATGGTATTCAAAGGCATCTTTTCAAATAGAAAATCACACACTCCCTAAGCTGGTATTCTCCATGGTTATTACCCCGCCTCACTCTCTTTAGTTGGGTCACTTGTCAATGATAGGAGGCCAAACTTGTGTCTACAAGCCGATTGCCTTTTAAAGAAAAATCAAAACTAAATTATAAATCCACTTCCTGAACGCTTTTCAGTAGAAAGAGTTTGATCCATCATTGACGAACAAAAAATAAATACAAATCTTTGTAGTAGAGAGGCATCAAGAGAGGTAAAATCTGCCTTAATCTCCAGGAATCCATTGCAGTGTAACAAACAGAAAGTTGAGAAGCTATGCAAATGATCAACCCCAGTTGCTGAGCCTCAACATTGATGGTTCTCTATTGGACAGCAAAGGTGGGTAGCTTTTTGAGAAAGAGCTAAAGGAAGTCAAGATAGCTGCTAACTGCAAGAGCCTGAATAAGATCATTGTGCTTGGAGATTCAAGGTCCTTCTAAAAGTGTTTCTGCATGGGGCTTGCCCCAGGAAAGGGAGAATTTGAAGGGTAAGTAAATACTCTAAACAATGCAAATCAAACAGTAGGCCTTTGATCTGCATTCTGTCGATTTCCTATATACATGCCATGCCTCTCAACAGGTACAATGAGCAGAAGTGGTGATTCAGAATGGCATAACTTCCATATGTTTTGCAGTGTAAAAGCATAAATTGTTGTTGTATTTTCTTGAATTGGACAAGATTAGATGGGCGCCTCGTAGTGTAGGAGTGCATTGGACAGAGAAAGCAGAACGTCTCCCGCCTTCATTGCTGACTCCTGGTGATTTCAATCACACCAGTCAGACCTGCTTCATAATCAGAGACATATTTAGGAAAAGTTTCATTCTTCAATACAATCATGGGGCACTACATTATTCAAATCTGGAATCATGTATAGACAACTTAACAAAAATAGCACTTGAAGATAAGCCCCACACTGCAGGTAACCAAAGAGTTCCAAATTTGCAACCATGTATGCAAGATTTGAATTGGAAAACCCCCTTAAGCTGATGCATATGAAAAATAAAATGTATTCATATAGTTACAAATAACTATAGCTCTTTTTTGTTTCAGAGAAGCTCATTTGCTCACTTGCCCATATGGTTATTTGATCAAACATAGAGTTATTTTTTTCATATAGTAAAAGGAAATGATGACCATTCTTTAACACTGCCAGAGAAGCAAGTGAGCCACTATAGTCAACCAAACATTCAGATATTTGCTTGATCAAGGAAATGATGCCCATTCAGTTTAGAAGTTGAATTCTTTTCAACTTCAAAATCCAGCAAACCAGATCTTCACCAATTTGATTATCTATCAAAATGGTTGGCACACTTATACAGTCTACAAATCTGTTTCTGGGCTACAATTGTCTGCTTTGATCTCTAGCGACAAGAATTCTGTTTTTTTCACCAACTAGGGTATCAGGTTTCATAAAGAAATGAAAATTGGTATCTGAGAAACATTCCAATGAGATATGATGTCCACATCCATCTTTACAATGCTTCCATTTTTGAAGCCCATGCACTTTGCACATGCAACAGAAGATATTTAATGAACGATAAAGATGATCAAATTTCAGGAATGATTTTGAAACAAATTGTAGCAAACATGTTTTTATTGGACGTTTCATATTCCCTCTACTACACAAACCTCAAGTTTTTAGGGGATCATCTAGCATCTTACATTACTAATCAACTCATAAACCCCTTGCCGAAGAAAATAAAATAAAGTAAAACCACTAAAGATATCGTAAATCCAAAGAAATATTACCCAACAATAATCTACACAGCAAAACATAATAATGACACACAAATAACATATTCTTTTTCTTTCTTTTCTTTTCCTGTTTATTCAGAAAAATCCAATTTTGTTATTTTCACTGAAAGGATTGCTTTAGTATGTACTTGGAATCTATATGCACAAGAGTTATCCTGATCCTGAAATAGCTTATGTCACAGCAATTTTTACGTTCACCACTTGGAATATTTGGGAACAATTTGCAAACTTTCAAGCCATGCTTTTTTCATAATGGTAAGCTAAAAAATTTTTTTACCCCATATTTAGTCCTACTGATACTCTTTAAAATAAGAAGATAAAGAAGTATCCATATACATGATGTGGATGCTTTTATTGGACAGCAATATCAGAAAAGGAAGACAAGACAGATATGAATGCAGCATCCTAGCTTGCCTAATGAGAGTTTCATTTTGTTTCCTTTATTTTATTTTGTTTCCTTTAGAGCTTCCTTTTCCTTGTTTTTTTCTGAGATAAACTGAATATCAAATATACTAACACAAAAGAGAGTCCTTTTTTACTTTTTATTTTTTAGTTTTTTATTTTCATGGTTTTTATTATCCAGGCAATGGCAATAACACAATTAACAAACATGTTGAATTTAGTAAGTGGAAAGTTAGCACCAAACATGATCAAAGTACCATAACCAGAATATCAGAAGAGAACAATAACCAGAATATCAAAAGAGAACCATAACACTAAACATCCATCACCAAACCCTAAACCCAGTTCCTCCAGTTGCTATCCAAGCAAAAAGACCCCTTGAGTAGTGAAATTCACTGTTTCCATACCCATGGTCATGGTTGATGAGAATTATAGATAAGAATTTATCCTATGGTAGTGCTAAGGTGAGAAATATCAGAATCATTACATTTAAGATAAATAAACTAGAAGAGAAATATATGGAATGATACTTTATTAAAACTAAGAGAATAAATAAAGGGATTCCTCTAGGGCTATCAGTTGCACAAAGACTTGGATAGGTAGATTACCTGAGATGGAGTCTGTGAAGGGGGATTTTCTCTCTCTAAATCTACCGCATTTGATAGGAATGTCCTTGGCCTACCCAAGAATGATGTGCAGATTTTTGCATCCAACCCTAAGATTGGTATTAACTGTTTAGTAGCTCAAAGGAATATGCTGATGTTTTTCAAGTAGTCAAGAGAGGAAACTCCTTCCTAATTAGTGTCACATATGTGAGAAGGCTGAAAATTCAGTTAATCATGTGATGTTAACTTGTAAGATAGCTTGAAAGATATGGCCCATGTCTTTGCTATCTCCAGGTCTATGCATTAGCACTGGGGATGGATAGAGAGAACCAACTTAAGGCTGGTATAGTCATTTTGCTAATGGGCGGTAGCCAGTTCAGATATCAACCACAAAGTGGTTGATCAAATCAGTTCAAAGACCAAATCTTCAAGTGGCCTTGGAATTGGAACTGGAATTGGTTCAAAGACCCAGTCTTCACGTGGGCTTGGAATTGGATGTTCCCTTATTCAAATCTATGTTGCAGTTGCTTTCTGTACTTTAGGCAATTCTACTATAGCAGAAAGATTTTGGAATTCAGAGCTACTGGAATTTCAGATCAAAAATCAGTTCCAATATATCATATTCTAACACTAACTCACAATACAAACTAAGAGGTTGGCGAAAGGTTCTTGGAGCCAGAAATACATGGTTTACCCAGCCTTGGAATTGGAACGAAAGTCCTAATTCTGAATCCACAGGTTGGTTGTTTTATGTACCAAAATGCAATTTGGTATCAAGCAACCATGAAAGCAAAGTTACAGAATTCCAAATCAAACGCCATCCTCTGCATCCACCGCACTCTCAATACCAAGTTACCCACTAAAGGGAGACAATGGTTCACCAGCTTAACACTACTACCTGGACAAGCCCATTTCCAAATGAAAACAAGATTTCAGAATTCAGCTGGAATTCCAAATCAATCCCAATCCCCATCATCGAACCCATTTCAACTCTTAACTAAAAAATACAAAATATAAAGGTAGACTTTCTGTGATGAACTTTAAAACATTTCCAAATGAGCTTAAAAACACATAAAACAGACCAATTAACTGATGCGGAAAAAAAATAAAGCAACGAGCATGCAATAAGAAAATGCTCACCAATCTAAGCTAGATAGAAGATGTCATCAGTCATCAGAAGTATGTACTGCAAAATCCTCAAAGGGGCATTCGTGAAATCCAGTGGAGGCAACCTCAATTCCCTAACCCTACACTCCCCAGATGCTACACCACCATCTCCATTCCCCAGCCGTGCCCGAACCCGATTAGACTCCACCTTCCTGAACAAATACGCTGAATTACACCCCCGAATTCGACGGCCGCCGGAGCCCAAAGATGGATTCTTCTTGGTCTTGAAAAGGGTCCACCCCACCCCAGTCAAAGCCCTACAAAACCCCTCCATTGTCTGAATTCGATCTCCCGAAATCCGCGAAAAGAGGGACAACGATGAACAGTCCCAATTACTGGCCCTCCCATCACTTCCCTCGTTGGGATCACCCTTGTGGGTCATGAAGACCACCTTGAACAGCCCTCTTGAGAGGGTGACAAAGGAGCGTAGGTGGCTGAGAGGGGCTTGGGAAAGTGAGGGAAAAGGGAGTGGAACGGCATGGTTTGGTAAAGGCCACGAAGAGGAAGACGATGACCAAGACCACGACCATGAAGAGGGCATTGATTTGGAAGACAATGGCGAAGGAGGAGACGATGAGGAGGAAGAGAATGAAGGGCATGAGAAGATAATGTGGGACAATGACGGGGTTGGATGCAAATCCATGCCCATATCCCTCGCTAATGTGGCTAATCTGTAGGTATCTTGCACAACCTCCCTGGTGGGTACGAAGAAGTAACTAGGCTGGGTTTGTAGTTTCTTCTGTTTCGGCTTGCAGACGATTCCAAATTTCTTGACACGATCAGGTCTCATCATCATCGTCTTCGTCGTCAGCATCATCATGGTGGTGGTGGTGGTGATGAAGATGGAGAGGGTGGTTGTTGATGGTGTCACCCAAAACCAGAGAGCGGAGGAGTCTGAGAGGGAGCATACTCACTTTCCCCTTTGCTGTTTGTTTCTTTGGCTTCTTCTCTCTCTGTTGTATAAAACTATAAAGAGGGTATCTCCCTTCTCCTCATCTCTTTCTTGGAATATTGGAATTCTTAAGACATTCCGCCAGTCCCCTTGTTTAGATCCCTTTTCATTCTTAATAAACGTAGAGTTTCATCGTAAAAAGCTCGTTTGCTAAAGAGTTTTACATCGTTAAATTCAATTTTATTTTTTAAGATTCAGTTTTTTCAAACATAAAAAAGGAATCCAATCACAGAGTTTCATTCCAAGAATAAAATCAATCACATCAGAACGTCACTCATATATACGAACAAATTTTTTACCTCTAAACCCTAAACGTAAAATCAAACAGTAAGAAAATACATAAAAGCACGGCCAAAAATATGTAAAGTGTTTGCCCAATATATTTCTCACGTCTTCTCGCGCTCAAATTAAATTCTCATATCGTAACTTCGTCATAAATATCGAAATCGATACATTATATTGGCTTTAAACCAACCATGCTGACGTTGAGCAATTTTTCATTCTTAACTCCATTTAAACTTACGAGCTTTGCAAACCCCACATTTTTTGCTATTACATTTCAAACAAAATATAAGATCTATTTTTATTTTTTTGAAAAACAATTTAAAACTAAGAAATGCAACTTATTTTCGTTTTTGCATTTAAAGAAATTAAAAAAGAAAGCAAACACGCAAGATGAAGTGATTAACATTTTAAAACAAAAATTATAAAATAGCCATTTTAAAATATTACTCAATCTAATGTGTTTAGCCACGTAGTTTATTATGATTAAGAAAAGCCCAACAACCCGCTTCATCAATTTTTAAGTCATTGCCACTAAGCCATTATTTACATTGTTTCAACAACGATATTTTAAGAAGATTTATTATAATAATAATAAAATTAAAGTGACAAGAATTCTTTAAAAAAAGTGATTAATAAGGTAAATAAGAAAACAATTTAAAAGAATATGTAATAAAGGGAATATATAAATTTAAAATAATTAGATTTTAAATTATATGTTGAAAATAATGGATTTTTGCATGAAACCTCGATTATTATTTTAATATCAAATAAGATAATATTTAAAATATGAAAAATAATTTGTAAGATTTATTGAGAAATAAATGACAATATACTTGTAATAAATACTTATTATTTCATTATCAAATATCAAAATTGTTTTTAATCGAGATAAACTATATTTTTCAACGGATAATTTTAAATTAGTTTATCTCATATTAAAACAAAATTTTGATATTTGATATTAATTATTAAAAAATGATTTAATTTAAATTATATTGTCATTTTATTCTATATTATTCTTTTTAAATTGTTTTTCATATTTATCTTATTAATATTTTTATTATCTTATTAATTTTTTTTAAAAGAATTACTATCATTTTAATTTTATTTATTTTATAATTAATTTTAATATCGATAATGCTGTTGTTCAAAACAATGACAATTGAAATTTTTTAAAATGCTAAAGTCGTTGTTTAGGACAACGGTAATTGAAATTTAAATTAGAGTTTGTCTCGACAAACTCCATAGTTTGTCCGAATACCATTGTTGGAATATGGGTACCATCCATAACTCCAGTACAATCTTTAATTATTTTATTAAAAAATATAATGAGAACAATGACAACAACTGTGACGCCCCAAATCTCTTAAACCGCACAACCCATCAACCTACGAATAGCTTATGATGCCCAGAACCCCACACCACCATTTAAAATTCCAGTAGCCTCATTCAGATGAGCTCTACCTAAGATACACAACCCGTTCCAACATTTTACAATCGACCACATCGGGTCCACATACGGATAAAAATGTGAGTAAATGGCCACTTGGGCCCATGCATCAATACTCACAAAATATATCCCAACCAACTATATTACATGGTTCAAGAGTTAATAAATCACTCTTAATTCAAACATATATTAAAAGTTAAAGTTCTAATACATGTTATACAACGAAAATGTCAAAGCCACAATTCGACTTTCTTCTAAAACGCGGCCTCTAGTGAGCGCCGTCCTCCTGTACACTCCTTATACCTTAAATAATGATCCCTTGATAGGGTGAGTAATGCCCAATAGTGATAATTTTCATGCAAGCATCTCTACCTAAGTCAAGATAATGCACAACCAATCACACTCAAGAACATACGATCCAACTCGAATATCTACACTGCAACTCATGTCTCGAGTCCTCACCGACTCCTTCACACATGCCTAAACCAAATGCGAGTAAAATACAGTTTTCAATACAAAAGTTTTTTGTTCTCGAAAACTTACCACCAGCCTTAAGAAATATATCGACTACCCGTCGAATCATTGATCATTTTTCAAATAGTCATGGGTCAGCCTCCGAGATGAACTGTTGGACCACTCTCCAAGGCAATTTTTCGGAAAATCATCCTTGAAATTCCTTTCACAACCATTCTCACTTTTCTTTTCATTTTCGTGTCATGCACTCACACCTATTGTTATAGGGTGCCCCGGCGCATATGGAATGCATGATGCCAATTCCAAAATATTCATGCTAATATATTGTTTTCATGTATATATTAACCAAATTAATTCACACAATTCATGTTATTCAATTCACAATCAATAACACCAAAATTAGCTCACATGGGCTAATTACAATCCACACAATTTATTTTGAATCACCCAACAACACAAAATCACAAAACAAATCATGTGAACATTGAAACCCTCTGTGACGCCCAAAAACCGGGTCCACTGGACACCCGTCAACTGGCCGAATACTGTGAATGCTCCGTAACCCGACATTTTTCATAAAAATCGAAAGCAGAGCTCCTTTGTACAGGAGCTCTACCCAACACAAACCCCTGCTCCAAAACAATCCAATATAACAATTTACGATTAAAACGCCACTGGGACTCATAAACCAATACTCATCACAATATTCATATCCAACTATATCTAATAGTTTCAAGAGTTCAAATTTTACTTTATACAACACATATATTAAAAATTAGAGAATTCTAATACATGTCATACATTATAACCCAAAGCCACAATCCGACTTTCTTCTTAAAGCTCGGGCCTAAGATGAGCCGTCTCGCACTCCCCTGCATCAGAAATAATATCCCCGATTGTGGTAAGATAATGCTCGCAGGGAATCACCCTAAGTGGGCTACTCTCCACCTAAGTGCATATGCAATGCTCCAAAGTAAACACACATTCAAGAAAATGCATGATCCTACTTGAATGTCTAACTGATCATCTCGTACCCGAGTCCTCACCGACTCCCTCACACTCGTCTAAACCTCGTATGAGAATTATTATGTTTATTTGTGGACAACCCTCCGATGTATATATATATATCAATTGGGCTGTCTCCGACGATTGATATTATTTATGGACTACCCTCCGATCATTTTTAGTTTTAAACAACCCTTCGAAACCATTCACTTGGGGACTCACCTCACGACTCACCTATCATCCAGGTGTTCCCAAACAAGATACGAATGTACGATGCCAATTCCATTACAATTAAATAACACATGCAAATATATAATCACAGCATATATTCACATAAATTTAATCAGATACAAACATGTCATGTAATTTCACCATCAATCACATCAAAAATTAAATTTCACGCTTAATGATCAAACACGAAAGAATTCGATTTGAATTACTCAACCAACACATTATTTCACAAAAATTATTTTGTGAATATACTATTCTCTGGAATAGTGAAACCCCTGCTACTATTCCCGAAAAATCACCATTCGTCTGCTCACTTTGTGAACCCGACTTCACGGCCACACCGCCCTATACATACCAAAGCACCATTTAATACATACTTCCAACACATCACCAATACCGTGATCCACCGAGAATGTCTCAATAATTTAAGACTGTCCCAAGTTTCGACCGATCAAACGACCGTTCAAGGCCCCAAACCAACCGAAACATTGTAAAACACTTAAAGCTGTGAAAACCCAAGTAGGAGAAACCCCTACCTCACGGAGTTTGTCGAAAATCCTCAAAACCGGAGCCCACGCGCAGGCCTCTGGCGCGTGAGTGACTTTCCTTCTCGTCCCGACACCCGACTCGCCTCTGATCTCCCCGAAATTCTGCAGAAGGAGGTCCTTTCTCTCTCTAAAGTTGAAAACTCCAGCCACTGCCTCACGTCTGCTGCTCTCTGGTCATTTCACGTTTTCAATCTTTTAATTCGAGAAGCAAGAGTACTAGTCATTTTTTTGCCTTATTATCCAACTTAACAATTTCAAAAACGACCATTTTGTCTTCTTTCTTTCCCAATTCGACATTCTGACTATCTCAATTTCTCCATTTTCATCATTTATCTACTCGTACAATTTATATGCACATGAGTACTTGTTATATGTGACTTTCACGCATCGAAAATCGTTTTATTAAAGACTCGAATCGATCGAAAAACGCTGGCCAATCCGACCGCTTCGACCCGACCTAAATTCGACGCAAGGCTAACTAGATTTCCCACGAGACGATTCCAACTAAGTGGAATCCATTTCACATCCATCTAGAGAATAAATTTCTGATTTTTAACCTAAATAACAATTTGTAACCGAAATTACGATTTTGCCATTTTTCCAAATCGAATTTCTCCTGCCTTACACCCTTCCCACAAGATCAAGCCACTACACACAAGTGGGGATTTCTTCACTTCTACTCAGTGTTTGAGACCGAAAACACGCCTATCCAAGCCTCAACAACCCCATCCATAAACGGGGCTCTACCAAAAGAATAAACAGCAGAAAAGATCCTACCTCTTGGAGCTGTCGAACTCCACAAAACCCAAGGCTCCACGCTGCAGTCTCTCGCCATGTAGAACAATCTCGCTTGCTCCCCATCCAACCAACGCCCGAACAGCTGTAGAAATCTGTAGAGAAGTCACACGTCTCTCTAAAATCTCAAAACCCAACTCACTGCACGTTTTGTTCTTCAAATTGGAGAAGAAGACTATTTCATTTTTGTCTTATACTCATTTAACTTTTCAATAATTCCATCCATGTCCCTTCATTTCACTATTTGACACATGGCTTAATCTAAGTCATTCATTTCCATCATTTCACTAATCATGCAACATGTGTCATATGCAAGACACGTGAAGAGCTTACTTTTCACACATCACATGTTCCCCATAGCCGCTTACGGCACCCTACACCCGATGCCTTGAAAAACGCGGAAATTCCGACCGCTCCTCGACTACGAAATTCAACGCAGAAATTAGATTACAAGACAGATCAACTGTAAGTCCGTTTCGTTATCCGAGATCTAGAAAAATTCCGAATTTTTATCGAAATTACCATTTTATCATTTTTCAGAAAATTTAAATTTTCCCGGGTTTTACATTCTCCCTTCCTTAAAAGGAATTTCGTCCCGAAATTCTAAACAATTACAACAACTCACATGCATATGCAATGTGCATTATACCATGCATGTAAACTAGTCATTTAAGTATTAAACGACTAAACTATGTACCTTCATCCCTAAACAAGAAAGGATAGGTTGCCCGCATTGTGTCCTTACACCCATCGCTGACTCTAATCTACCTGGGCATACAAGACTGACGGCCTCCCGCTCAAGGCCGCAAACCCGATCCCGCCTATCCATAATGCACACCGGTCCTCCTCGAAGGTCCCATCCGTGTCAACCCCAATATCTCCCTAATCCACTACATGAGTCGATCTGCAGTGTACTCCGAGCACGGAGACGTGAAATACCCCGTGGACACCCGGCATCGGGCGTAACGCCAACCGGCACGCTACAAAGGCTCACCCTCAAGTATCTCGAAGGGTTCAATAAACCTCGACCGATAAATTTTCCTATCTCACGAACTCGACCACCTCATCTCAGCATCACCTTCAAGAAGACGCGATTCCCAACCTCGAACTCTAAGGGTCAACGTCAGATACCCATGACAGTTCTTTCACAAATTGTCGAGAAGATGTCGTGGGTATCAAGCTCACCTTCCTGAGGTGTCTCTAATTAGATAAAACCAAGATGGTTTCCCTCCACCCTATCTGAACATTGGTGATTATATGGGGCCTCCCATACAATGCCTCTATGCATGGCGCTGATTCTGATACTCTACCGGGTAACCGGCTGTTGTAGGCGACCCAACTAAGGGCAAACGTTCTTCCAATGCACTTATGATCCAGATGCATGCTCACAAAGATGTCCTCTAACACTTCAGAGGGTCCACTAACCATCCGTCTGCAGGTGGAAAGTTGTACTATGGCCACCGCTGTCTACATAACCTCAAACCCTTCCAAAAGTGCTCCATAAACCTCAGGTCCCTATCTGACACTATGGATACTAGTACTCCATGTAGCCGGACTATCTCTCGAATGTACAACCGGTAGAATCTCTCCACGCGAAGGTCAATCCGCACTACAGAAAAATGTGCCGACTTCGTGAGCCACCACTATCACCCATACGAAGATCATGTCCCTAAGGTGTCCGTGGCGCGAGTCACAAAAATCCACCGGACGTGCTCCCACTTCCACCAACCACCTCCAATGGCCGGCGAGCCCCGCCGGGGCTTCTGGCTCACTTAACTCGTCGACACGTGAGACATCGTAGGAACAAAGTCCCCACACTTCTTCATTCCGCTCCAAGACATCAAGACGAAGATCCTAGTACATCTTCGTGCCACCTGGATGCATAGTAAATCGAGAGTAGTGAAACTCCCTGAGAATCTCCTCTCTCAAATCGATCAACCGAGGAACCACTACCCGCCCCCATACCCGAAGACTACGACCGCGTGACGGTCCAACCCTCGCCAATTGCAGACTGACCGCACCCGATCCCCTCGATGGGCACTCCATCTCCGTCCCGTCCCTGGACTCGATCACTCTACTCAACAGAGACCTGTAACCACAACCCTAACTGCATTCTCCGAGCATGCTCGCAGACAGAGTCTGGGCCTAGTCCTGATAGTCTCAGCATCCGCTACTCCCGGGTGCCATACTAGCTAATGCTCTGACTTCCGATCGAGTGTGATCAATTACATTTGCCTTACCAGGTGGCACTGCAAAGTGAAGCCATAATCCTCTAAGAACTCCATCCATCTCATACAGCTCTACACAGGTCCCGTCGCGTGAAGATATACTTCGCACTTTTATGGTCCGGGAGTACACCCGAACCCTCGCATGTAGTGGCGCAAATCTTCAAGACGAAGACTATGGCCGCTAACTCCATGTCGCAGGTGGGGTAATCTGCCATGATTCTTCAAACATGGAACCATAAGCTACTACCCTCCCTGACCGCATCAAAACACATCCTGGGCCCGGCCGAGGTATCATAATACACTGTGGTACCCTTGTCCCCCCGCCCGGACTATCAGATAGAGCCGAAGTAAGCCTCCTTCTTTCAACTCCCCGAATGCCTCCTCCCATCGGCCATCCTAATCAAACTCACCTCCTTCCGTCAATCTCGCCATAAGCGCGAATCGCAGAAATCCTCAATGAATCTCCGTAGCACCCAACCAATCCTAAGAAACACATTCGAAGACCTGATCACCCTCCCAACTCATCATAGCCTCGACCTTCTCGTTTAATGACACACCGACGCCGACACCACGTGTCCTAAAATCTCACCGCAGTTTCAAACTCACACTCCATCGAACTCGTGTACAGCTGATGATCTCTTAGCAATTGTAAAACAATCCTCAAGTGATACTCATGCTCCCACTTTGACTGGGAGTAGATCAAAATGTCATCCACGAAGACTACAACAAATTGATCTAGATAGGGTTGGAATACCCTATATATATCCATAACGCTATCACAGATTCATCAATCCAAAGGCATCACCTGTGAACCTCAAAGTGCCCATAACTTATCCCACGTGCCGTCCTGTGGATATCTGCCTCCCTAACCCTCAAACATGGTAACTAGTAAGGTCTATCTCGGGAGTAGACTCGCTCCTCTCAACTAATCAAATGTCATTAATCCCCAGAATGGGTACCGATTCTGATCGGAACCCTGCTTCAACTCGTTTAGTCACGTACGGTGGTCTTGTCCTTCTTTCTTGCAAATAATCGAGCGCCTATGGTGAAGTGCTAGGTCTAATGAACCCTTGTCTAGTAGCCTCAGACTGACTCGAGTTCTGCAACTCAACTGGTGCCATCCTATGCTGAGCCATAGAGACGGGCTAAGTACTGTGGTGTAACTCGATACCAAGCCTCACAACCCCACGGCTGCGCGGCAATCCCAAAGAGGCTCATCCGAAAACATCCAGACTCTGCACTACTCTCGAGGTAGATCGTTAAGTCCGGTCTCACCCACCTCGCCCCTGTAAGGCTCACACCAACCCACTAACTCAGTCCTCGACACCCGGACTCAGACAATCGTACGGGGCAAAATATCATGCTTGTCCCCCCGAAACACAACACGAGTACCGTCCTACGTGTAGGTGGTAACCCTCCTATGCTCATAATCGATAACGACTTGTAAGCTGTCAGCCAATCCATCCCCAGGATGACATCGAACTTTGACATGTCCATGACCCTCAGGTCCACTGTGAGTAGAATCCCCGAGATCTCTAACTCACAACCACGACATATCATCCCTATCCTACCCTAATCCCTAGGGGAGAACTCACATACAAGGGCTCCTCCAAGGCCTCAACCTCTAAGCCCAACTCTATCATTAACCGATGTAAATACCTCTAAGGTAAACACAAATTTCGAGACACACTATTTACATACTAAAAACATTTCATACACAATGTCCATGCATTCATAGGTAATGCAAGACAATTAGTTCATATATTAAATCATATTTAACAAAAAAAAAAAATTTATTTTATTTAAAAAAAATTTATTTTATTTTATTTATTTATTTTTTTTTTGAAACCTCGTGAATGCATTTCATGAACAATCCTGAAACAAAGGACTCGTAATGGTCTCGAGTCAAGACCGGCAGTGCACACCTAACGGACTCGCCGGGCATCCAACACTACGCATCGCATTTAAGCCGCACACGCATCAAGCGTCGGTTGCACGTACCGCGCTTCGTGCCGAAGCGCTTGGCGCCGTGGTTTGCGGGCTGCGGTTCGACCATGCCGCAGCCCGCCGCGGTCGCCAAGCGCACGCGCTGGCCGGGCTGGGCCGCGGTCGCAAGATCCGGCTCGCCGTGTCGCGTTCTCCTGCCTCGCGATACAAAATCTGTATCGCGACACGCATCCCCGCCGTGCGCGCCCGCCGCTCTCGCCTTTGCGTGTCACAACTCCCCCGCCGACGTATGCCACGCCGCCGCCAGACGTAACCTTGTCGCGCTGTATCGCGACCCAAAGGTCGCCCCCAGCCACGATACAATATTTGTATCACGACTCAACCCTCTAGCCAAGCCGTGCACTCGGGCTCTGCCGCATTCCCTTGAGCGCAGCCGACCGTGTCGTGGCCTCCCCTGGCCGTGTCGCAAAGATCCCACGCACGCCTAGCCCGGCTGCACGCGCCAGCCGCCTCCCCACTGTCACGACACACCCCATCAGACCCAAGATAGTAAATGGGCAAGAGTCTATCCAAATTCCTCCCGCACCTTTGTCATATCATGGTTTTTTTTTTTCACATCATTTTTTCATTTGTCCCACCTATCGAAGACCCACAAGTAAAAAAATTTTTTTCATTTCAAAGAGAAAACAAATTCCTTAAAATTTAATTTATTTTATTTTTTCCGCTTTACACATCAGAAACTCGTAGTAAATTTCTTTTCATCATTTTTTTTCCTATGTGCTATTCACCAAGCACACAATTCACACAATTCATACAACACATGATCACACATCAATCATCAAATGCACAATGGATGCATGATCTACCCGTGCCCTTCAAGCCCTAGGTATTCGTAGATACCCATGCTCGATACTCAAGCCAGACGTCCCAAATCCCGGAGTCCGTT
The DNA here is from genome assembly GCA_016808115.1 of Tetrastigma voinierianum. Lineage (NCBI taxonomy): Eukaryota > Viridiplantae > Streptophyta > Magnoliopsida > Vitales > Vitaceae > Tetrastigma > Tetrastigma voinierianum. The sequence continues at coordinate 281,876 of JAEQBH010001745.1, forward strand.
GACAACCTGGCCAACTACGGAATATTTCACAGGATGCTCTGCAACCCGACACCTCTCATGGAAAATCAACACAAGTCTCCTTTGTACGAGCTCTACCCAAAGATACATAACCCTGGTCCCAACATTTACACCTACCACACCGGTCCAGATACGGATAAAAATGAGTAAATGGCCACTTGGGCCCATGCATCAATACTCACAAAATATATCCCAACCAACTATATTACATGATTCAAGAGTTAATAAATCACTCTTAATTCAAACATATATTAAAAGTTAAAGTTCTAATACATGTGATACAATGAAAATGTCAAAGCCACAATCCGGCTTTCTTCTAAAATGCGGCCTCTAGTGAGCCGTCTTCCCCGTACACCTATCGTAATTCCGAAATAGTTGATCCCCGACGTGCGAGCAATGCCCAAGAGTGATAATTTCCTACATGGGTTACTACCCACTTAAGTGAACATGTCATGACAACCAACTACACTCAAGCAAATACATGATCCTACTTGAATGTCTACACGCCCAATCTCACGCCTCGAATCATTAATTACCCTCTACATACGCCAAGACAAGTAGTAAAATATGTTTTCAATACGTAATCTTTTCGTTTCAAACTACAATGAGTTTTGGTAAATATATCGACTACCCTCCGAGGCTTAATTGTCGATCATTTTTCCTAATACTACGGGTCACCGAGACGAACTGTTTCACTCTCCAAGATTAATTCTTCGAAATCATCCTTTGAAATTCATTTCACAACCATTCTCATTTTCTTTTCATTTTCTTTAAGTGTCATGACTCACACCTATCGCTCTGTGGTGTCCCTACATATGGAATGCATGATGCCAATTCCAAAATATTCATGCATATATTGTTTTTCATGTATATATTACCAAACACCACCATGTTATTCCAATTCACAATCAATAACACCAAAATTAGCTCACGGGCTAATTACAATCCAAGCAATTCATTTCAATCACCCAACAACACAAAATCACAAACAAATCATGTGAACAAAGGAAGCCCTCGGCTCAAGACTGCTCACTCGCCACACAAGTGGGGATTTCTTCACTTGGCTAAAGGTTTTCAGGACCGAAACACGCCACAGGCCAATGAATAAGATTCAGAATGGTTCTAAATAAAGAACAAACCAAGTAGGAAAAGATCCCTACCTCGAGCTTTAACTCCACAAAATCAGCGCCTACGCATAGCCCTTTGCTACGGAGAATGCTGCTTTCATCTGGCCAGAGAACCAACTGCACGAACGCCGGAAATCTGGTGTTTCACACTTTCTCTCTCTAAAATCTCAAAGTTCCAACCTTATCAGACGCTTGTTTCTTCAAATCGGGAGTACAAAGACTATTTCATTTTGGCTTTATACTTACTGAATCTTCAATAATTCCATCCATGTCCCTTCATTTCACTATTTGACACATGGCTTAATCTAAGCCATTCATTTCCATCATCTCACTAATCATGCAACATGTGTTACATGGGTATATGTAGTAGGTAACTTTTGTCACATCACATGTCTCTCACAAGCCGTTTTACGACACTCGACACCCGATGCCTCTAAAAATGTGAAATTCCAACCGTCCCGACCGACGAAATTCAACGTAGATGACGCTAGATGATTCCAACCTGGGTGAAGTCCGTTTCGGCCATCCGAGATCTAAAAATTCTGCATTTTTACCGAAATTACTATTTTACCATTTTTAGAATGAATTTTCCTGGTTTGCATAAATAAATACTATTAAAATAGTAATAGTATAATAATGATAATAATAATAAAAAAATTATAAAAATAAGAATGATAAAGCATTTACTTTGAAGTAAGGATAAAAACTCAGACTTTCTCTAATTTCATTACATCGAGGAACTTGATTTAACCATCAAATCTATTGCAACTTTGTTTAATACTCTCAAAATCTTATTGAAACATTGACAAGTAGTGAAATGTGACCGGCCAAATGTTTTACGAACTAAGTAGTATCTTTAATTTTGACCATCTGTGAGTAAAAAAACTGAAAGCATTTCTTTAATACAAGTGAATCTAGTATCCTGTAAAGGTGTTTTCTCTCTAAGAATATTGCATAACTTGAGGAACACATTAGGATACATTTTATATATTTGTCGAAAGTGTTTTGGATCCTCATTTAAATTTTTATGTGTATATTCATATCTGCTTGAAGTTATCTGTTACCTAGGTAGGGGATGTTGGACGTGTTCTTGGTGCATGACAAGTATAAGTTTATTCAACACACATAAAATTGCTTTCACTGTAACAAACAAATACTTTTTAAATTCATCTAATTTTTCTCGCCTCTCTACTCGTTCCATCTCTTCTTCCTCAATTTCTTGATGTCCTACTTCATCATCTTCAATTTCTTGAAGTTCTACTTCATCATCTCTATGCATATTGTTAGATATAAAAACAAAACCACCTAAGAATAAAATAAATGTGTGCATGTATTATTTCCTATAAAATTATAGAAAATTACTTATAAATATTCCTTCTTCATTCATAAAAGATTATAAAAAAAATAAACAAACTCAAACGTCATAAAAGTTCATTCTTCATTCACAAAACATAATAGAAAATTAATATAATCAAATATCATAAAGATCCAACTTAATTTATAAGTATAATAAAATGCATTACTAGTTCTTCAAAAATAAAAACCTAAAAAAATGATAGGATTGATAATCCCATAATTTATTGCCCTAATTCATAAGTTATCCATTCATGACGTTCCTTGGGAGTCATTTTAGCGAACTCAACCTTTTTCATTGTAGTATTAAGTAACTTAAGTGCTTTGTAACATACCCATTTATCTAAATTTGGTACTTCCTTGATAAGATTCCAACAACTATGTTGCTTAGCATCCATTGAATCAATTGATTGAGCCAACTTGTCAATAGAACGAACGAGATTGTTTATGATATCTAATTGACTATTGTTAGTCTTAGAGGATGTAGAATTTCCTTTAAGCTCGCTTCTCTTACGTCTTTTAGGTGCTGGAGGGACCTCTATATTTATAGTTTTTGAAGGTGGTAGGGAAGTGGAGCATCCATAAGATGGAGATTGATATAAGAAATCTTGTCTATCACTCTGTGAGAATGTTGCAGTATTAGAATCATAAGTCAACTCATCTATAGTATGACTTCTACATTCTTGCATCAGTGTCGTCCCCTAATCCAAATGCATGTTTTCCAATAGCAGTTCCATTTCCAATTGTAATCCTTAAATCTTCAGTCTCCAAAAATATCTATGCAATAACTTTTATGGTTAGGATGAGACTAGTTAAGAATAACAAATAAAAAAGAATGTCAGTATATGAAATATACATACAATACCTTATATTATGAAAATAAATTTAAACAAAAAAGAAAAGAATTACCTTTAAGTAGTCCTCCCAAACTTCATTTAGAGCAGTAATTTTTTTTTGTAATAGGGTCCCATCCAAACCCAGAGGTAGATCACAAAAGATTACAATAGTTATTGTATCTTTGTTTAAACCTTAAATATTGTGAATAAGTTCTTTGACATCCAAGTTTTTCATTGAGTGCGGGGAATATCTTTCTTTCAACTGTAACTTTGCTTAACAAGCCATTGTTATCATGCCAACCTCGATTTGTAATATCAACCAAGAGTTTTAGCAACTCATTGGTTTCTGCAGCAGTCCATGTTTTATATTTTTCTTAAATTCTTCCTTTACTTGTGTCATTCCATTGATTTTGAATCTCCCATTATAATACTATTACATAATACATACAATGTCATACAAATAAAATAAATATAAAGAAAAGATAGGTTTAATAAATAAATAATAATTTCTTTTGTTTCAAAATTTCATTAATTTTCATCTAGACACTTAAAAATAAATATTTATTTACTGGTTTATTTTTATATTTTATTTCACTCATCACTTCTGTAAGAGTTTTATTTTTATTTTTTATTATTATTTCCAAGAATTACATTCTTTTTTTTTCTTATCTAAATAATCAAAATTTAATTTATCAAATTTCAAATTTAATTTTCAAAATTTCATCATTTTATGAAATAAGAACATGTATTTGATGTAATTTAACATTAACATTAACAATATAAAAAAAAAATATTTTTATTCACATACTTATATGAAACAATTAAAAAAACAATACATATGTGATTTTAGGAACAATCAAGGATTATAATTCGAATAAAAAATCATATTTTATTTCACAAACTGCAATAGACATATATGATTTTAAAAATTAGAGAAAATTTTAAAAAATAAGATTAATTAAAGTACTACAAATGCGAATATATTCGTTAAACCATTATCTCAAAGAAATTCCATTACTACATACTGATAATGAATTAAGAAGAAGAAACAATAAAAAAAAACGTGATAATGAATCAAGAAGAAAATTTTTCGGGTAGGATAAGATGGGACAATCAGAAAGCGAACATAACTTTGCCTTCTTCCTCAATCGTTCTTCCTTCATGAATGGTGAATGAAAAGCGTGGAGAACTATATATTTACACACATTTAGGCGTGAGTGTGTCATTATAATTTTCATTTTGATTTCTATTTTGAATGAGAAAAGAAGGTGTATTTGAATAAAATTCTGATTCTAAAAAATATATCGGAATTTTAGTTCTTAAAATATCACATTTGTATCTGATTTCGATTATAAATATATATATATATATATATATATATATATATATATATATATATATATATATATATATATATATATATATATATATATATATATATATATATATATATATATATATTAAAAGCTGATTTTGATATTTTTTTAGTTCTTAAATATTTTTAGTTCTTAAAATATCATATTTGTATATAAAATGATTAAAAAAACAATTAGTATGTGATTTAGAACAATTAGATTTTTTAGTTCTTAAAACTATCTAATCAAAAATACGTTTAAAAAAACAAGTCCTATGAGTTTACTGTTAGGAATAGAATATGAACTACTTAAGATTTATTTAATGATAAAAAATAATAATTTATATGAGTTTATTGTTAGGAATAAAATATCCTTTATTTCCACTTGCAATAAAGGACAAAAAAATTGGATTTTTTTAATAAACATCATTAAAACGGCTTGGCCGATTAATTAAAATATTTTTGCAAAAGATAATCTAAGTAAAAATCTGAAATCACGATTTTTCGCCAAAAAATCTGAAAATACCGATTTTACGATTTTATCGCTAGAGCACGCTACCGTGAGGCGTGTGTCATATTAATAAAATCGACGATAATCATGATATAAACGAAAATTGCCAAAAACCCACGACATTTTTTGGCATTTTTCCCGAAAAACGCTCAATCCTAACCCCGATTGTTTCCTCGTTTTGATCTATAACGCCGGCATTTCGTCAGATGAAGTTAATCCAACGACTATATTTTTATCCAACGGTTGATTTTAAATCAAGCTTGATCTAACGGGTCCAATGATTTTAACGAATATATGATGATCCAACTACTTGGATGGAGCCAAAAATTAAACTAAATCTGCTATATTCAACCAAATCAAATCCAACGATTAGAAATAAATCACAACGTTTCGACAATCCACGGCTATTTTGACTCCAAAAATTTATAAATAATTTCTAAAATCATACACTTTCATTACAAACTCATCCATCCACATCTAAGCTCCATTTCACTCTCAAATAATTTTCTTTGTTCTTTATCCACTTTTAGAAGATCTTTGTGAATTAAGGTTTCTTGTCTATTAATTTGTTTTTTATGCATATTTTATTTAGTTTTATTTTGGTGTTGAAGTAGTTTATAATAAATATTTTTATACTATGTTTTATTTTTAGTTTTATAATTTGGATAACTTATAGTTTTATTTTTGTTAATTAATTATATTAGTTATTTAGTTAATAGTTATTTTAGTTATATAATGTTTCAAACTTATGTTATTTAATATAATCTTATTTAGTTATATAATGTTTGAAACATTTTAGACTATAATCTATATTTTTATACTATAGTTTTATTTTAGTTTCATTTGATAAATATGAATTTTAGTTAATTAATTATGATGATTATTAGTTAATAATATTGTTATATATAATGTTTCAAACTCGTTATTTACTATAATCTTATTTTAGTTATATAATGTTTGAAACATTTTTATACTATAATCTATATTTTTATACTATAGTTTTATTTTTAGTTTCATTTGATATTATAATTTTAGTTAATTAATTATCTTATTTATTTAGTTAATAGTTATTTTAGTTATATAATGTTTCAAACTTAGTTATTTACTATAATCTTATCTTAGTTATATAATGTTTGAAATATTTTTATACTATAATCTATATTTTTATACTATAGTTTTATTATAGTTTCATCGGATAGTATAATTTTTAGTTACTTAATTATATTAGTTATTTAGTTAATATTTAATTTTATAATATACCTTTTAGTTAATTAATTATATTAGTTATTTAGTTAATAGTTATTTTAGTTATATAATGTTTCAAACTTAGTTATTTACTATAATTTATTTTAGTTATATAATGTTTGAACATTTTTATACTATATAATCTTATTTTAATAATTTGAAACATATTACTTAAGCATATATTTTATTTTTAATGTATCTTAGTTAATTGGTTTAATGGATAATAATAAATTAAGATATGTTTGAAACTTAGATATTAAACATCCTAATATTTAGTAATTTGAAACATATTACTTACATTAAATTTAGTTATACTTATATAATGTTTGAAACTTAGATCTTAGACATATTTAATGTTATAAATTTAGATCTTCTAGATATCTTAATGATATTATTAAGTTAGATATCATGTTAGAAACTTAGTCTTACTTTATGTTGTAATTGTATATAATGTTGTTATTATAATGATATTTCATATACAAAGATTACATCGATTTGAATTTTATTTTCAATAAAATCACACAAAGTTTATAGAATGACTAGTGGAAGGGAGGCCGAGATCCCTATGGTATTGCGCACCTTGAGACATAAAAATGGAACAATTTGTAATTATTGTGCTCATAAAAAGTAGAATACCACAAAGTTTCATCTATCACATACGTATTCCCATTCAAATACTAATAAGTGTCCAAATGTGCGCTAAGTAAAATAATGAAGCAACTTTGTAAGGTAAAAGAAATCAAAGCAAAGCAACTGATATGAATTTGACTAATTATGAGACACAATGGAGGAAAAACATCACTACCCCATTATGATGATTGGTAAGAGAGTAAGCATATAACAGACATGTGATCCTGATCACATGCACCCCAATGAGAGAGATGAATATCGAGAAGTAGTACGTGCATTAAAAGCTAGTGAATGGAACCGAGATCAGGCTGCAAGATTTATGAGAGGCAAAAGAAAAATAGGTAAATCTTTATACCTAATTCATGTTTTCACATAATTATGTATAAAATAATGTAAGTTGATTTTATTTTTTCACACCTAATAGCGAAGTACAACTGTGTGATCCATCAAGACGTATACAAAGATCACAAAGTGTTCGCATACTGATCCATCACCGCCAATCGCACCATCATTATATGTCTTCGGCTGCAAAACAAAGCCTAAAATATGTTCAAAGGTGGTTCAATCAAGAAACAATGGGACGATAATTAGCAAATTCCTTCATATGAAAGTGTTTCACCTCAAAAGCGAACTCGCACCATTTTAAGAACATGATTTTTAAAATAATAAGTGAGGTTTAATTTAATTATATTATGGCTACATTATAATCTCCATATGAAATATGTTTTAATAACCTAATTTTCCTTGAATTATTATATGTGTGATGGCACTAGAACTACCATCCTCAGAGAAATCAAAAGCAAGTAATTTAGAAATGGATATAAAGATAAGTACATGGGTAGGTTGGTAATAACCACAAAGGGAAAAAAATGGGAGACATATGGATGTACAATTATGCATGAATGGACCAAAGCAACTAAATAAACATAATTAATTTCATGTGTATTTAAGTGAAGTATAATTTTCTCAAATATGTTGATGTGTTAGATATGATTAAAGACAACAAATACATATATGGTTTGTTGAAGGAACTTATCAAGGAAGTTGAGAAGCAAATGTGGCCCTAAATTGTAAATGCATAATGGATCAAGATTTGTGAAAGCTGAAAGTAGTCGATGAAGAAATACAACTGTGATTGATTCCATGTGCAAAGACACCGCATCGATTTAATGTCGGAAGACATTGGTAAAAGGGATAGTGTTGCTCGCTTGATCTAGAATGATCGAAAGATAACCAACTTCATTTACACCAGGTTACTGCTGCAAAATGCGATGAGGTGCAGGAGAGATTTACACCTGATAACAAGATTCAGAACAAACTATATCGCTTTGACAAGCCTTCTCTAAAAGAGGGCTTGATTCAAGAAAGTCTTTATTAGTAATGAATGGTCATCTCACAAGCTTATTCCGATCAAGTTGACATGTAGGCTGAAAGACTCATGTTTGATCATCAATATCGGGAGAGAAGGTGGAGAAGGCGGTAGTTTAGTGTCCATCTATGAGGCATTATACACAGCTGTTTACCGTTGATTCAAAAGTCGTTCCAACCATGCCATTTGTTCACGAATGATCTTGCTGACGGCGCAGCATTTAGATCGACTCAAAGCTAAAGAGGGTGAAACTTATTATTGCGCATCGCTATAGAACTCTTAAGCATCCTCTTCATGCTGGTAACTAATTACATCCTCTTCGCCCATATTCACATTTAATAATATTATGTTTATATTATTATCGCATACTAATTCTAAATAACTATTGCAAAGATACTATCTAAAACCAAATTTCAATATAGGACTGAGTTGGCTGTAACTCGAGTCACTTCAAGTCACTCATGATGTTTTTTCTAAATTAGATCCTAATGTCAAGGCCTTTGTACTTTGGAAACGAGGTAAATTAATGAGTTTCTAATTCTAATTTAATGATCAATTCATTCGATTGATTTTTATTTTAGATTTTGATGATTTAATTAACAATTATACTATTCCGTGATGCAAAAAAAGGGATTTAGTGATCGGGCAAATAATAAGGCTAAGATAAAAACAGTTCCTACAGGAGTGTTAATTCTCAATATAAGTAAAATTTATAACTATTTATTATTATGTATTGAATATAAGTAATTTTATTGCAGTCGCATGGTGCTTTGTATGAAACTACTTCAATGATTAAGGAGTTTGACCTTAAAGGTTATTTCCTAAACCACATCATCTTCAGCTTGTGAAAGAAATTGGAGCACATTTGCTCTAATTCATACCAAACAAAGAAATCAGCTTGCTTATCTTAGGCTCCAACAATTGGTTTTTTATTATTACAACATGAAACTAAATATCTATGATATGGAGGCAGATACCAATAAAGTTGTCGAAAATAATTTTCTCGATTTACTTGAAATTTCAGCTGAGTTTGGTGAGAAGAAGAGAATCAACTATTTTAATGGGTTAGACCTCTCCATTTAGATGATGAAGATGGAAATCTTGATCCACGAATTGTCGCATTACGTTCGAAGAGGATGTTAATGTTGAGCGGGTTTTATCTCAAGAAGTTCATAGGAAAGTTTTAGTTAAGACACGAAGTGACTCATTTCAACCCACAGCATTCGACCCTCTTTGATTCAATAAAATATAAGAGTAGACAAAGTATCATTGCAATTTCTAACAGCAGTTACGATGACTCAAGAGGAGAGGGGACCAACATGGTAGTGATATTGAAATGATAGTGGGATAGTGCGTATCCACAACAAAGTCAATATCCATCGAGCCCATTCACTGGTTAAGATGATTTCACCATGCTACACAAGATGAGCAATTCGCGAGTCTAGGAGAGCTCCGCTGTGCATCGGCCTTACCGAGCCCATATGTATACACAACGGCGATGACACCATACACGAGGATTCAAGGCCGCTTTGAGTCCATGAGTATTGGAACTCAATTCAAAGTGGATTCATCGAATGAGGGCAACATATTTCCTCCTTATACAACGAAGTTATGGTCGCCTATCTTCACATCCTTCAAGTTCTATCATGTAAGAATATGGAATGGTTAACTATCCCTACGCATCCACAAATGCCATTCCAAATTCTATATCAAATGCAAGAAGGATTTCAAACGAAAGTAATACTAAGTGAACCCCGAATTTCCAATCAACCAGAGTCGTGGGTGGGAGTCAACAGATTTATGCATGGCATGTTCGGGTTACAATCAATATTATTGTACCATGTTCGTATGAATATCGTTTCATCAAGACGGGATCCCTTCTCAAATAAACGTGAATGGAGCCACGCCTTCATTTGCTTTAAATGACTATTGCGATGTAATTCTCGATAAATTATAAATGGCTTATTGTCTTCAACAAGTGTATATTTGCTTTATTATGTCTTTAGTTCAATGTAGTATTTCCATGAATTTCAAAGTATTTTTGTTAATTTTTGCATTACCGATAATTTTGTCAAAATATCCACTGATATTTTCCTATATTTTTTATATTTCCGTAAAATCCAAGTACCAATATATCCGTAATTACTGATATTTTGTTCCTTGCCTGCAATACACATATAAAAATCAAAGCAAAATTTAAAAATCAAATTATTATAATACGAATAGATCTAGGGTTAAACCTTTACCTCTAAAAATCTTATTGGCTTCACTCACACAATGAAAAAGTTGTTTTAAATCTTTTGAAAAAGCACAAGAGAATTTTTGAAGGGTGGGTATTTATACTCTTAGTAAAAAAATCATTAAAAGTAATTAAAAGTGTAATCACTGTCTCCGAGAGGGGTGTACTTATGTGTAACCGTAGGTATCGTATGTCCATACTTTAATTATTTTAGTGCTATTAGAATTTTTGAAAGTTGTTTTTAAGGGTGAACGAAAAAGTTTTCGTAAGACCTGAGGTACTTTGCAATTACAAAGGAGTGGTGAAAGTACAAATTATGAAATTTCAAATGGATAATAATAATAATAAATTACCAAAATGGTTCAGGGAAGCCTAGAAAATTCTCTAGATCTCAGATGACTAAATGGACTGCGCCGTTAAATTTGTCTTACGAAATCTAGGGACCTAGAAAAATTTCGTCAAATTCTGAGCAGTCGGAATATTTTACGAATTTCTGAGTGATAAATCGCTAATGATTTCAGGGACGAGATTTTTACGAAAATCTCGAAAGTCAGAAAATGACTTGAGTTAAAGTTTATTTAAAATAATTGAACTGAAAAGAAATAAAATTTTTCGGGATAGAAACGGACCTGAATAAGGCAATATAAGTTATGTATCTAAATAATAATAATAATAATAAAAAAAGTCAAAAGGGGACGGACGAACGGACAGAGAGTGCGGGAGGTGAGAGAGTGATTTTTATTTTTTATTTTATTTTTTTCTTATCTTCGCTTCTCTCTTAGATCTACGGATATCGGACCGTAGATTTTTATCGAAGCAGAAGGCAAAGTTGATCTACGCGACAAGAGCTACGCGTAAGTACCAAAAGCTTAGCATTTCGTCAAACTCCAAGATGTAAGAAATTTTCCTACTTGAGTTATTTTTAGCCTAAATGCTATGTAATGACTTGAAATTTTCTAGAGGCATGAAAGGTCATGCAACTTCATCCCATAATTTTTGACTGAGTTAAGAATTTTTAGGAATTTTAGACTATGTTTGACAATCCGGCGAATTTCTGACCGTTTTTTGGACAAGCTTCGGTTGAATGTAAATTTTAGGATTGTATTCTGATAGGCTCCGACATAATTTAAAATGTTTTCCGGTGTTTTTAGACTATGGAAAGCCCCTGAGTCTAGAATCTAACCATATGCTCCTGTCATCAGCATTTGGTACCATACATAATTTTAGAAAAAAATTTAATTGTATACCGCAGCACTCCGCGGGTCAGGCCGACGCGGTGTGGCTTTAATACCACGGAAGATAGGACGTTTTTTGAAAAAGTTATAAATCGGATAGTTTTATGGGGGCATTTAATGTAGTATTTAATAATTTCACCATATTATCGTATGTCCTTATCGAATGGGAATAACACGTAAAGTTTCTTGTTAGAATCAAGTTCGCTCAATGTAGTCTCTTGAAAGCTCCTTGTATGTTTTATGGTTAAAAGTCAACCTGGCGGCATTGCATCATGAATCGCAGGCGATTATATTACTTAATTTACAATCTAGAGTGATTGATGAATTGAAAGAAATTAGTCGAGAAAAAGGTGAGTACTCAAAATCGTTTTCGAAAACGAAAGTGTTTAAATTACAAGTTTGTAAAGTGCTTTGAAAATATAATGTAATTAGTAAAATATTTTTTTTACCTCCCACTTGTTATACTCAAAGATAAAATTTTCGATTTCGGGCATAAAGAAACAAAGCTTTTGGTCTCCAGTTTAGCAAAACCCCTAGATGGCACAATCCCGCTTCCGATTAGATGTATATCGGGATTGCATGACAGAAGTTATGGACATTATGATTAACTATACGCTCGGTCACAGAATCGGGGGTTGGGATATGGTATATATTTATATGAGTCGCCCTCTGCACATTCGGTATATAGATAGTTAGCGCTGACATAGTACATGGTGATGAGGTGTTGGTTCCGAGGTTCCATCATCGGGCATTTTGGTTCCGAGGTTCCATATGCTTATGTAGATCCCACCGTGTTCACCTGACCATAGTGTATCGTGTAGTGTTCCGAGAGTTCACTACCAATGCCGTCTGAGGTTCGGCATCATGTCTAGGGTATTTAAATGGGCCATGGTTGGTACTTGATTTACGTGATAGCACTTTCGATATTAATCAATTAATTAAACAATTTTCAGCAGCTAAATAGTTTTTAGAACATTTAAATGGTTTCATAGCAAAACTCGCTCAATAAAAGTTTTATAATCATTTATGTACGATTTTCATATTTGGGAGTGTACAAACAAAGCAGACAACAACATTTAGAACTTATAGTACTCACTCAGCCCGCTTTGCCTACGCCGTTTTTCTTTTAAAATAATTTTTCAAAAAGTGTGTGATGAAGTCGAAAGACCTGTCCAAGATCCTCAGTCATAGACGCTGTGTTGGATTTATATATAAGATAAGGTGTAAAGTAAACGTATTAAAAGTTAAAATGTGACATTTTGTATATGTAAATATATTTTCAGAAAAATATGTAATGCACGGGTTTCAGAAAACAAGGCGTATGAATTTATGTTGGATTGATTTATCTTATATTTTGATGAGGACCAAAGGGTCCTTTATGGTCAGTGAAGAGGATTTTTGGAAAATATTGGGAGCGTATTTTTTTTTATACAGGTGATTTCTGTATTTTGGGCTTAACCACCATGCAGCCGTTATGCTGTCGGATTTTCGTTAAATCTAAAGGTGTGATTTTGATAGAAAAATGAAAATTTTAATAACCAACATTTTCCAAAGACGCTTTAGCGCTTTAATCTACTTAGCTTCATGGTAACTTGTCAATCAATGAAGCCTGGCCGAGGTTATCAGGAGTTGCTCTACAGATTTCTCCTCGTCATCAGAAGGAGGTTTGTCAAAAAGTCTAATGTCTATGAAAGTCAATGACTTTTTCAATGCCAGTATATTTTTAGAGAGTCTATAAAAGTTATAATTGAATACACCTTGACTTTTATAGACTATTTTAAAGTCTTAAAAAGTCTTAAGCCAATACATCATGATTTTTATAGACTTTTTTAAAGTCTTAAAAAGTCTTAATCGAATGCACCATGACTTTTATAAAGTCTTTAAAAGTCGTAATCTAATACACCATGGTTTTTATTGACTTTGTAATTCCATGAAAGTCATTAAAAATCCTAATCCAATACACCCCTCTAGATTTTGTTGAGACTTGTGTGATGGAGAACTACAATGATAAAAATGATCATTGATTTAGGAGCCGCTAACCATGTTTGTTACTCTTTGGAGTGGTTCAAACAAAGTAGACCACTCAGTAAAGGATAAAGAATCTTGAAATTGTGAAAGGGGGAATATGTCTATGTACTGATAGTAGGACTAGTGGAGTTATTTTTTAAAACTTTACGTTTATCAAGCTATTTATTTGTTCTAGATTTTAAGTGGAATTTGGTTTATGTTAGTTGTTTAGTTGAACATGGTTTAACAGTGCAGTTTAATTCATTAGTTTCAATAAAGAGTAATAATACTTTTATTTTCTTCGGATTATTAATGAAGGTCTGTATTTTTTAACTACTTTGTTCTATAGTATTAATGTCATTGAATATACTAATGATGAGTAGCTCCTACTAAAGAAAATGAAGGTTTTAAATGAACTTATTCGTGGCACTTCAGATTAGGTCATACATCCTAACAAAATTCATGACGGTTAAAGTGGAATTTTAAATTACTTTATCTTAAACCTATTCTAGTATGTGTGAATCATGTCACGTAAATGACAAAGAGACCCTTCATACAAACAAAAATCGATACTAAGTAGTTGAGATTGGTACACATTGATGTGTGTGGACTAATGAGCGTTCTAGTCAGAGGCGAGTATGGGTATTTCATCACCTTTATTGATGACTACTCAAGATATGGATATGTTTACCTATTGTGCCATAAGTCCAAGATTAAAAGTCGTAAATATATACGAGGCGCAAAGCAATCACGTCCATATCAAGTAGCTTTGATCCGACGGAAAGTATGACTACCTATGTGGAGAGTTCAAGTCTTAGTTGGCTAAAGAGGGGATAATTTCTCAATTATCATCTCCTGTAATGCCCCAGCAAAATGGAGTCTTTAAAAGCATAAACATAACCATTTTAGATATGATTTATATTAATGCCTGCCATCATCATTACTTGAATCGTTTTGGGATATGCTTTGGAAATAACTGTTTACATACTAAACTTGGTTCCATCTAAATATGTTTCAAAAAACACGCACGGAGTTATGGAAAGGGTGCAAACCTTGTTTTAACTATATATGGGGGTGCCCCGACACATGTCTTAGCACATAAATCACAAAAATTGGAATCTCATACATAAATGTGTGTGTTTATTGGCTATCCTAAGGGAACGAGAGGTGGAACATTTTCCTCCCCTGTTTCCTATTGATGTTCAGAGAGGGGAATATGTACAACATGTACCCGAAGGTGAACAAACACAAGAAATAGCTCATGACCAAATTCAAGAAACTCAAGAATAAGAACATAATGAAGAAATTGGAAATTCAGTTGAACCACAAAACTTGGATCCGCTTATGCATGTACAACAACAAATGCAACAAACTTGTAGTGAGAGGATAATGCATAAAGCTACAAGGTATGCCTTGTTAGGAAAGATGTATCAAGTTGTTTTGGACAATCCATACCACATATGAATAAGCATTGGAGGATGTTGATGGGTAAGAGTGGAAAAGGGCAATGGATCGTGAGATGGAATCTATAGGTTCAAACTTAGTATGGTCTCTTGTAGAAGCTCCTGGAGGGGTAAAACCCATAGGAAGCAAGTTGATCTACAACAAAAAGAGCTTTGGTAAGCCATTTGTGCATGAAAAGATTCAAGGAACAATAGTAGTCATCCTTATTCTATACGTAGATGACATCTTGTTAATTGGAAATAATGTGAAGGTGTTGTCAGATGTCAAGGGTTACTTGAACTAGTAGTTTGATATGAAAGACTTGGTTGAAACTAACTATATTCTAGGAATCAAACTTTTACGAGACTAGAAGAATGAGGTGTTAGCTTTATCCCAAGTTTCCTAGTGGTTACGTTTGGCATAGAGAATCCCAAGAGGGGACTTCTACCCTTCAGACATGAAATTCATCTTTCTACGAATAAATTCACCAAAAACTTCCGAAGAGAAAAGAACTAATGAGTAGTGAAACCTATGCTTGGCTATCGAGATTCTCATGTATGCCATCTTATGCATCAAGCTGGGAGCATCTCATATGGAAGGGAATTGTAAGTCACAAAATCGTATCCCGCAGTAAAACATTGATCAGAGGAAACATGTACTAAGTATCTAAAGAGAACTCATGATTATGTTGGTGCATTCCAATGGGAGTCTTGGAACACATATTACATACAAACTCAGATTGTAAGACCCGAGAAATCTACCTTCGAAAAGTGGCAAAATCGTAATTTCATTACAAAATTGTTATTTCGGGTTAAAATCCGCACTTATTCTAGATCTCTGATGATGAAACTGGATTTCACCGGCTGAATCGCCTTCAAACCAGCAGACATCAATTTCACCCCAATTCCGAGACAGTCAGAGTTGGCACGTTTTTCGAGGCATCGCAGTCGTGCCGTAAAGATTTTCGATGACTAAAGTCACAAATAACATGTACTCACAAAAGCCATATGGCATGAGAGAGAAATGATGGAAATGACGACCGAGATATCAATGTCAAAATCGGGTGATGACAAACTATTATTTTGAAAATTAAGTCACAAAAAGACAAAATTGTAAATAGGACTTGTCTTCTCCAAACGTTAAAAGAAAAAAAATGTGGGAAAGAGCAGGGGATTTACAGTGGGTTGCTGTTTGGGAGATTTTTAGAGAGAGAGAGAGCACTTCTCTCTAGAAATTCGGGTGATCCGATCATCTACAGCCGTCAGGACAGCTGTTGTTCGCCCACGCTGAGAGCCAAGGCAAGATTCATTTGGGGCGAAATCTGTATTAAATCCCCGATAGTAAGCCTCACGTGGGTTTTATCTTTCTTAAGTACTTTGCTAATGTTTGAGCCGAATGAGGTCGCAAAGTGAGGGGCTGCTTGATCACCCCCAAACCTTTGGGACCGAATTGATATGAATTTTTGAACATCATCGATAAATGTGACTCGCCACTCATTGATTGCTGTTAAAGCTGTCATTGTATTAAATCATGCATTGGTTTAGATGAGGCCGGGAATGACCGTGAAATGCGGGTTCACAAAGTGAACCGATGAATTGATGAGTGATGGAACCGTAAACCCTAGGGTTTTACTGTTCATAGGAATAGTGACACGAAAATATATTTTTATGTGAAAATGTGTTTGATCGAGGATTCAAGTTAAATCGCTGTGGTTTGATCATTAGCCCAAGTGAGCTTAATTTCATGTATGAACAGAATTTACATGACATGATTGTGTGAATTGATTGCTTTGTAAATATATGCATGCTATATATTACATGTGAATTGCATCAGACGGGAATTGGCATACATCCATTCTATATGCACCTGAACACCCTAAGACTATAGGAGTGAGTGCATGAGATGAGTCTAACAGAAATGGTTCGAGGATCACCTAAAAATGTTAATTATCTGAGGTTAGTCCAAACTAAAAAGAAAAATATATCAATCGCCTGAGACGCTCCAATTGATATACACGGAGGGTAGGGGTCCACAAATAATATCAATCGTCTAGAGACGCCAATCGATATATACACACGAGGGTTGTCCACAAACAAACAAAATAATAATTCTCATAATGAGGCTTGAAGAAAAGTATGAGCTCTGGTGAGACTTGTACGATGATGAGTTAGACATTCAAGCAGGATCATGCATTTGCTTGAATGTGTGTTTATTTTGGAACATTGCAATGCACTTAGGTAGAGTAGCCCACTTAGGCGATTCCACTATCGAAAGATTAGCTCACCCCGTCGAGGGATATTATTACTGTGCATAGTGGAGCGTGCGAGGGACTACGTCATCCTAGAGACCGAGGTTGTGAAGAAAGCCGGGTTGTGTCTGATGATTTTATACATGTATTAGAATTCTCTAATTTTGATATATGTGTTGTATAAGAGTAAATATTAACTCTAGGAACTATCGACATAGTTGGTATGTTTTACAGATATTGTTATGAATACTATTTATGGGCCTAAGTGGCCGTTTTACTCAGGTGATGATATATTGGACTGCTTGGGACAGTTTATACAGTATTGTATCTGCAGCTCCCCGTACAAAGCTGAGACTCGCCCGATTTTTCCGAAGTGGCTTCGTGCAACCCGACATCCATTTGTATTCCGCTGTCGATTGGTAGTCAACCCGACCTGCCTTGAAGGCCACAAATTGGCATCTAGCCAGGTGATATGGAACACCAGGAGCTCTGCTCAGCCATCACCACTGGGTATTGATGTTCTGGCTAGGTACGAGATTACCTAGGAAATCACTAGAATAGAACACTGCATGATGGTGCTCGATGTGTGATTGCAGGTATAACATGAGTTGTATGTTATGTGAATGATGTTTATAACATGGTTTGTGATATGTTATGATGTCTGGGTGCTTAGGTGATTAACACTTATTATGTTGGAAAACAAATTTAGGAGTTTACAATGTAACTGAAATGAAATAAATTGTAATCAATTTATTTTGGTTTGTAGGATAAATGAGATTTTAATAAAATTTTAAGGTTGAACACTAGTTTAGTGTTGGATCAAGAGATTTGGGGAGATTTTAGACAAAAATGTCCAAAGTTAAAGAAAAAAAAATGAGGTGAAGATAATACTTTCTAAGGTTTTACAAAGCATGTAAACTAAGAAAATTGATTAAAATAAATTTTAAAAATTATTGAGTATTTAAAAATGAAATAAATTCTTTAAAATTTATTCGAAAGACTGAAAAATGAATATATATATATATATATATATATATATATATATATATATATATATATATATATATATATATATTGTGTATCTTCTAGTAGCCGAAGAAATGAAAAAAAAGAAAGTGAAGAAAATGAGCTAAATATTTTACAACAGAAACTGGTTAAAATAAATTTTTATAAGTTTATTTTGGTGTACTGAGAAAAAATCAAAATAAATAAACTTTACTAAGTTTATTTAAGATGTACTGGAGAATAATGAAAAAAAAAAAAAAACACGGATATGTTTTCGGTGTTTCCAATAGCTGGAAAACTAATTTTTTTAAAATATTTAATTAAATAAAATTAGACAAAATTTTCGAAAAATGAAATTTTCGAAAATAAAATTTTTGTTGAAAACAATATTTTAAATGCATCATTGCCTCAGACACTGTGAATGCAAGGACAATGTGTATACACTGATTTATGTGTATGATTAGTGTCTCGTGGCTGTGTTTATGCCTTAGAGATACTGTATTGAGATTTAATTTGCCATTGAACTGTATAGATGGCTACCGAGGACGAGGACGCAGGGCGCCCACGGTACCGATCGTGCACCACTAAGTTCGACAAGAGTTTCACCGAGGCCGTAGTATTACGCCAGTACTGCCATCGCACAGCCGGTATAAAGGTGCAGACAAAGAAGATCCTAGTAACCTCTGTGAGGTTTGGTGGCGCATCATCCTTCGACATTCACAGGAGGAGATCCGATGGTGGCAGGCCATTGGTTCACGCAGATCGAGAAGGTGTCAGAGGCTACTGAGATTACCTCCGATGCGACCTCGATTAGGACTAGCCGCTCCAAATGTGAGGTGAGGCTCGTATGGTGGATAAGGGCCAGACTTCTGCAGATCAGAGGCGCACATGGGCGTAGTTTCGTGGAGCCGTTCAGGCAAGTACTTTCCCAGACTCCGCGAGGCATGCCATGCCTGCAGAGCTCTTGGGAAATGGGCAGGAGCGATGACAAGATGGACTACGTGGGCTAGATTCACAAAGTTATCTGACTACCGACAATTACGTGGCCACGCATACGGCTATGTTAGAGAGATTCGGAATGGATCAAGTCGCCCATTCGGCTAGATCAGACTCCACCTGGTGATACGGATTCCATGGTCACCACCACCATAGAGAGAGATGGAGGATGCTCTGAGCACGGATGCGAGGCAGTGGTGGTGATAGCACGCCTCTTCCGGGGCCAGAAAGAGGCAGTTTCTAGTTCACGAGGGTTCCGCAGGTCGCGTCATCCCGCTGCAGTGACGTATGAGCTGCTTGGCCGCGACGATGGTGTGCTACCATTGTCGTAACACCGATACATAAGACGGATTGCCCCTAGAGACAAAAAGGATCCCAGGTGGCTTGGGACAAAGACAACCCGCCAAGAGTAGGACAGAGGATACGCACGCTCCTCTCCACAAGACTGCACAGCCGTAGAGCCAGTCTCGCTCAGTGAGGCCACGCGCACCCCACATTTTCACAAAGCAGCCCGAGAGGCCGAGGTGGGTAGAGGCATCGAGGCCCACAGCAAGGACATCAGGGTCCAGGCGTGTCTACGCTGTCACAATCGCAGCTGAGTCGCAGATCAGCCAGTTATACAGGGTATGTTTTTGCTATCTCGCCTATGAGTTAGAGTGTTATTCGATTCCTAAGTGTTTCGCATTCATTCATCACGCACTGGCCAGGATCGAGTCGGGCTTAGAGGTCGAGACCTTAGAGGAGCCTTTGTATGTGAGTTCCCAGGGATTAGGCGAGAATAGGGATGATATGTCGAGGTTTCTAGCTGAGATCTCAGACTCTACTTACGGACCCGAGGATCACGGGTATGTCGTAGTTCGATGTCATCCCGGGATGGATTGACCGATACTCATGGGGTGGTCGCATCGATCAGAGGAGTAGGAGGTTACCGCCTACATGCGTGATCTGCATCAGGTATTTCAGGGACAGCATGACATTTTGCCCTGCATGCATAATGAGTCCGTGTGTCGTGATGGAGCATGTGCTCGGTCACAGCCTTACCCTGTGAGGACGAGGAGAGACCGTACTCGATCTACCAGGTGTGCGAATATGTGGATGTTTTTCCGCATGAGCTACTCGACCGCTCCAATGTAGGGTGGTAGTAGACTTCGTATCGAAGTTACACTCTTGGTACTTTACCCATCTCTATGACTCAAGATAGGATGGCACCTATTGAGTCAAGTAGGAACTCGTAATCCACATGTGAATTCATCGGACAAGGGGTTCATTGGGACGAAAGTACTTCACCACATGTCACAACCGTATCCATTACCGAGGATTGACGGATTTGTTTGATCGAGAGGAGCGCGAGCTCCACTCCAATTTAGACCTTCAGACCGGTTACCATCACCGAGGGTTAGTGGATACAGATATCCTTAAGACAAGCCATAGACGCTAAGTACGTGGCACTTGAAGCCATTTCTGATGCTCCTTCGATCGGGACGACGCGCCAAGAAAGATTCATGGATCTCATGCATAGGATATTCCAACCCTATTTAGATCACTTTGTCGTAGTCTTCGTGGATGACATCTTGATCTACCCCGCTAGAAGGGAGCATGAGTATCACTTGAGATAGTTTTACGCTGCTGAGAGACCATCACCGTACGCCAAGTTCCAAGAAGTGCAAGTTCGCATCGAGGTGAGATTGGGACACGTGGTGTCGCATCGGGGAGGCCGGGCCGACCCGCAGGAAGGTCAAGGCAAGACAGCTGGGAGAGGCCGGTCGCCTTCGAGATACGTAGTTTCTCGGGATCATCGGGCAATACCGAGGTTCATAGAGGATTTCTCCAGATAAGAAGACTTATGACTAGGCTGAATCTAAGGAGGTCAAGTTTGATTGGGATGACCATGCGCGAGGAGGCATTCCAGAGTTGAAGAGGAGACTACTTCGCCCCATCTTGATAGTTCCTGATGGGACAGGGTACACAAGCAGAACAGGATGCCTCGAGGGCTGACTGGATGTGTTTTGATGCAAACCGAGGGTGAAGAGCTATGGTTCCTCGCGCCTGAAGAACCCATGATGTAATTCACCCCACACACCGACATGAGTCAAGTGGGCCGTAGTCTCGCCTCAAGATCTGGGAGCCACCACTTCTATACCTGAGGAGTTCACGCGGTACTGCACCATAAAGTCCTAAGTATATTTTCACGCAACGGACCTCAATATGAGGCAACGCAGATGGATTCGAAAGTTCCTGTAGGATTATGGACTCACTTCTCGCATTACCATCCCGGTAAGGAAAATGCGATGGCCGATGCACTCATTTAAGTCACGAGGAGCTGCTAGTATAGCTTCGCCGGGAGTGGCGGATGCTCGAGGCGTAAGGGCGGTTTGAAGTCTACGGTCACGGGGCTTGATTTCGAGGTACCTTAAGGGAGTTTAGTAGGTACACCTGATCTGATGAAGCGGTGATTGAGTCAGTGGCGGGGCGTAGAGATAGTG
Organism: Tetrastigma voinierianum; assembly: GCA_016808115.1. Classification (NCBI taxonomy): domain Eukaryota; kingdom Viridiplantae; phylum Streptophyta; class Magnoliopsida; order Vitales; family Vitaceae; genus Tetrastigma; species Tetrastigma voinierianum. Next base: position 303,975 of record JAEQBH010001745.1, read on the forward strand.
TCCAGCCGGGACCGATGTTACGGTCGGTACGGTGGCGAGAAATTTGGACGTTCATAGATGGTAGTCTTGATGCGGGGACGGGTAGTGGTTCCCAGTTGGCCAAATTTGAGAGAAGAGATTATCAGGGAGTTTCGTTGCTCTCGATTTGCGGAGTATCGGGTGGCGAAGATGTACTAGGATCTTCGTCGCCCGATTACTATTGATGGGATGAAGAGAGACCGTGGGGACTTTGGCTGCAGCGATGTCTTACATGTCGGTAGGTTAGGTTGAGCACCGAGGAAGCCGGTAAAATTACTTTAGCCATTGGAGGTGGGCAGGTGGAAGTGAGACGCGTTACGATGGACTTTGTGACCCACTTTATATGGAGGCAGCGAGAAGCATGGCGGTATGGGTGATGATGGACCGGCTCACGAGAAGTCGGCACATTTTCTTAGCCGTGAGGATGACCTTCGCCTTGGAGATTCTGTAGGTTATACATTCGAGAATGATCAGGCTGTAGATACCGGTATCGTAGTGTGGGATGGGACGAGGTTTCTGACACACTGCGGAAGAGTTCAAAAGGTATCAGGCTACGGTGACGAAAGTACAGCGTTCAGCGCCGAATAGGATGAATTCGATCGAGAGGACTATCACAATTATTAGAAGAGGACATACTTTCACGAGGCATGCGTCTGGATCGTAAGGCGGAGTTGGGGAGGAGTATTGCCCTTAGTGGAGTCGCATAACAGCGGTTACCGGGGCGGTATACGGATAGCACCATATGAGGCGGGTGTGGGAGGCCGTGGATCACCGTTATGTTGGGTGAGGTAGGAAGAGCTCAATGTTTGGTCTGATCGATTAAGAGACACCTCAGGAAGGTGAGCTTGATACGGCAGTGATCTTCTCCGCGGCTCAGGCCGTGAAGAGTTATCACGGTGTGCGTGTCGACCCATAGAGTTCGAGGTTGGGGATCATGTCTTCTTGAAGGTGATGCACAGAGGGAGTGGTCGGGTTCATTGGCCCGAGAAGGCTCATGCGAGGTTTATTGGACCTTTTCGAGATACTCGAGAGGATAGGCAAGTAAGCGTCAGGTTGGCGTTACCGCTAACATGATAGGTGTCGCAGGTATTTCACGTCTCCATGATCCGAGTATGCTCGGATCCGGCTCATGTAGTGGATTAGGAATGAGTGGGGTTGACACGGATGGGACCTTCGAGGAGGACTAGTGTGCATTGTGGACCGCCGTGTGGGTTTGCAACGCAGGCCCAGGTGAGCTAGTGAGGGGTGCTATGGTGGGTATGGAGTGGAGGTGCGTGGGAGCGAGAGGGACACGATCTGCGGGCCACCTATCCGCTTCTTGTTTAGGGATGAAGGTCACGTGGTTTGGTCGTTTAAGATTTAAATATTTGTTTGTAATGCATGGTAGAGTGCACGTTACATATGCATGTGAGTGATTTAGGTGTCGAATTTCGGAATGAAATTCCTTTTAAGAGGGGAGAATGTAGGGCAGAAATTTTCAATTTACGGAAAAAGAGAGCGAAATCGTAATTTGAATTCACAAAATTGTTATTTCGGTTAAAAATCCGGAATTTATTCTCTAGATCTTGGATGACAAAATGGATTTCACCATTGGAATCGTCTTGCGAAATCTAGATAGCACGTCGAATTTCGTTCAATTCCGAGATAGTCGGAGTTGGCACGTTTTTTGATGCATCGCAGTTCGGGTGTCGTAAAACTATTTTCGATGCGACGAAAGTCACATATAACACGTACTCATGTTCCATAAGTGGCATGAGTAGAGAAATGATGGAAATGGACGGCCGAGATAGAGCCGCATGTTAAAACTGGGAAAAGAAGGACAAAATGGTAATTTTTGGAAAAGTTAAGTCACAAAAAGACAAAATTGTAAATAGGACTTGTCTTCTCCAAATGTTAAAAGAACAAAAACATGGGAAAGAGCAGGGGATTTATAGTGGGTTTCCGTTTGGGAGATTTTTAGAGAGAGCGCCTGCCACAGGAAATTCGGGCGATCCATTTGTCGGCGGTCGATGCGGACAAGGAGCAAGGCTGGCTGCGCGGAGGGAGGCTTCGGCGTGGGTACCGGATTTAAGGAGTTTAGACAAACTCCTTGAGGTAGGGGTTTCTCCCTACTTGGGTTTTATTCCTTCTTTAAGTACTTTGCGAATGTTTGAGCTGAATGAGGCCGTGAGGGGCCGTTTGATCGGTCCCAAACCTTAGGACCGAATTGATATGAATTTTTGAACACCCATTGGAGCGTAGTGATTGCCATGGGCGGTGGGTTCATTAAAGTTGGAAATATTGTATTAAATCATGTATTGGTTTGGATGAGGCAGGGAATGGCGAGTGAAATCTGAGTTCTAAAGTGAGCCCAGATGAATATTAATTGATGGAACCGTAAACCCTAGGGTTTTACTGTTCATAGGAATAGTGACACGAAAATATATTTTTATGTGAAAATGTGTTTGATCGAGTGATTCAAGTTAAATTGCTCGTGTTTGATCATTAGCCCAAGTGAGCTAATTTTGATGTATGAAATGAGAATTTACATGACATGATTGTGTGAATTGATTGTTTTGTAAATATATGCATGTTTATATATTTACATGTGAATTAGACTGTATTGGAATTGGCATACATGCATTCCATATGCCTTTTGGAACACCACTAAGACTATAGGAGTGAGTGCATGAGATGAGTCTAGAAATGGTTCGAGGTTGTCTAAAAATGTTAGTGTCGAAGGAGTAGTCAAACTAAAAAAGAAAAATATATCAATCGTCGGAGCGGCCCAATTGATATACATCGGAGGGTAGTCCACAAATAATATCAATCGTCGGAGCGGCCCAATTGATATATACACATCGGAGGGTTGTCCACAAACAAACAAAATAATAATTCTCATACGAGGCTTAGGCGAGTGTGAGGGAGTCGATGAGGACTCGGGTACGGATGATGAGTTAGACATTCAAGTAGGATCATGCATTTGCTTGAATGTGTGTTTATTCCCCAAACATTGCCTTTGCACTTAGGTAAGAGTGGCCCACTTGGGGCGTTCCACTCGGAGGCATTAGCTCACCACAATCGAGGGATATTGTTTTCTGAGAGATGCAGGGCGTGCGGGGAACGGCTCGTCCTGAGACCGAGGTTGTGAAGAAGGGTTGTGGCTTTTGATGATTTTATACATGTATTAGAATTACGCCAATTTTGTTGATATATGTGTTGTAAAAGGAAGTAAATTATTAAATCTTAGAACTATTGGACATAGTTGGTATGTTTAGAGATATTGTTATGATCTTGTTTATGGGCCCCAGTGTCGTTTACTCATGTGATGATATATTGGACTGTTTGGGACAGGTTTACACATGTATTGTATTTGGGTAGAGCTCCCCGTACAAAGGAGACTCTGCCGATTTTCTGAAGTGGCGTCGGGTAACGGAGCATCGAAACTGTATTCGTGAGGTTGTGAGTGACGGACCGGGTTTTTGGGGCGTCCTGCGATTTCAAGGGGATATTGACTCTAGTAAAATAGCATGTGAGGAGAACCTGTCAAACCCCGAAAAATTTAAAATTTTCTAAAAGTATAAAAATTAAATAATAAATTGCTGAAATGGCTCAGGGAGGCCTAGAAAATTACAAGGCTCTTATGGCGAAATGGTGTCTTGGTTGGATTAAGTCTTTGCAATCAAGTTACCCGAGAAGAAATTTTCATTAAATTACGAAGCGATCCGGATTTTCACGATTTTTCGAGGTAATGGGATCTAGTGACTCCCGGGGACAAAGTTTTACGAAAGGAATCTCGGAGTTGGGAAATAACTCAAGTTAAATTGTTTCGAGTAGGAGCGTGGCGAAGCGAGATCACGTTGTTAGTAATGGTGCTCTAGGCTGTGTATGGACATGGTATTTTGGCTATTTATGAGAATTTATTATTATGGTGATTTGCATGTTTATTATATATGTCCTTGGATAATATTATTAATTATTCTAAATGTCCACTGTCGGTTATTGTTATGGGAATATGATGAATTAGATGGCTCAAGTTGATTATTGATATTCATGGGATGAATATGTGTATGAGATAAAGTAAAATTTATATCTATTTATTTGAGAGAACAAATATTAGACGGTCAGATCTTAGAGATTAATACATGGATCAAGTCATAAGTTAATCTCTAATAGTTGTGTCATTAAATCCTTTGACACGAGATCGCTATAGTTCTCAACATAAGGAATATTGTGTTTTGATATAATCAACGTTGTCTTTAATCGGATGACTATAAGGTTATACTTGAACATAATAAGAATTATGTAGTGAGATATGAGAAGCGATTAAGATAGATTTGTCCTCTTATTATAAGAGATATATCGGGTCCCCCTCGACAATTGAGGCGAAATGCATGGTAGTGCTCAAATGAATTGATGAGATCAATGTCATTTGTTTAGTAGGTCTAATTGGGTTTGAGGAAATAATCAAAGATAGAGAGCGATATAAGGTTGACTTTGTCCATGCCTTATATTCTATCAAGATATCATGAGAACCAAAGGATTATGTCATTAGCTATATTAAGGTTGTCTCGGATCATGAGCTTTTCATTTAACTTGGGGTAGTCATAATGTCTTGCTAAGAGGCCATATGACTTGTAGGATCAAAATGTGATTTGAGCCTATTGATGTTAATTGAACCTATAGGGCATACATTAAGAACAAATAATATGGTTATGGTTTCAATCTCTGTAATAAATTCGTTTATTACATAACAGTTATGGTTACGGTTATGGTTAAATATATAATAATAAATTCGTTTCCTTATCTGATAAGGATTTGAATTTAAATTGTTATTATTTAAAAGAGTTTTAAATATATACTAAATTCGTTTCCTTATCTGATAAGGATTTGAATTTAAATTGTTATTATTTAAAAGAGTTTTAAATATATAATAAATTCGTTTCCTTATCGATAAGGATTTGAATTTAAATTATTATTATTTAAAAAAGAGTTTAAATATATAATAAATTCATGTTTGACTAAAACCCTAGAAGACTTATATAAATATATGTGGTTTCATATATTTAGGAGTAGTGTCTTTTACAAGAGAACCAACCAAAAGCAGAGAAAAGAAAAAACCTAATTTCGTTTTGAAAGCGAACTGAACTAGCATTCAACAAGATCGTTCATTGTTGTTCGGTAGTGTGGATACTTGAGGGTGGTCGCTTTTCAGAAAGGCAGCACCTTTGAAGATCCGAATAAACCAAGGCCTTGAACTTTGGAAGGCTTGTGAATCGATCTACAAGAGTAAGTTTGATTCCTTCCTTTGGGTTTTATGAAGCATGTGATCATGGTGGGTTAAGGGATAAAAATTTTTAAATTCATTTGCATTTATGTTCCCGATCAGATTGGATATTCGACGTAACCCGAGCACCCGCGTGGCATGTGGCGCCATGAGGGCCCACACACTTAATTTAAGTTGGGAACAAAAAGAAAGGAAGAAAAAAGCTCATTTTTGGGAGTTTGGGCGCGGTGGGTTGAGTTAGAGAGAGAAAAGAGAGAAACTCCTCCTTCTCTCTACGATCTACTGAGATCGAGTGGTTGGAATTCGTCGAGCCAAGATTTAAAGTTCATCTCCTCGGTAGGGCTCGTGTGGAGTACCCTGACTACGCAGACTCATCGAAGATTTCATGTTTGGAGAAGAAAAGTTAGTGAGAGAAACTCTACCTTCTCTTTAAGATTTACGGCGATCGGCACTCGGTTTCTGTCGGGCCAAGACTTAAAGTTAGAGTACTCGTCGAGGGCAATGAGTGGACACTGAAATCAAGAATTTTCGTCGAAGATTTGAGCGGAAGTTCGAGAAGATTCGTGGAGTCTGAGATCTTGGGACTCAAAAAGTTTCGTTTTTCGCTCTAGAAGGTAGGGAACCTTCCCTACCAGGGTTTATTTCTTATCTAAATCTTGTTTGGTGGTTTGGGCCCTAAGGGCTGTTTGGATTAATGTTCAGGAACACAAAAATCGTATTTCTTGATTTAGGTTATTTTTGTTGAGTTGATTTTCTAAGCCGAGTTTTGAATGAGTTTTATTTTATGTTTATGGATAAATTTATCTGGACTCAATTGGGGCGGGTTTGTTGCTGGGTGAAAGGGTTGCTTCTGGGATGAGTTTGGGTAGGAAAAATAGCATGTACGGGAGCTTTAAAGGAGCCCCAGGAACACAATTTCGTGGGTTTCCTGCATGCCCACTCCGCAGACCGCTTTCAGGCAAGGCTCCAACTTCTGGACGACCATAACTTTCTGTCCGAAAGTCTGCTTTGGGTGTTCTTGACTCTATGGAAAGCCCTTTGAGCCTTAGAATCCATCCATATATATATTGATATAATTTGAACTGGGTCCAAAATGACTGAAAAACAGAGCCCCTCGTCGTTCTTTGCGCGCTCACTGTTCATATGAGGTCCAACTTCAGACGGCCATAACTTTCGCCCCGAGCTTATCGGGTAAGGTCAGCTTTATGGAAAGTTCTAGGAGTCTAGAATCTGACCATATGATTTCTACCTGCAATTGGTGCCAAAGCCTTGTTGAAAAATTGATTGTTACAACAAGTGTGCTAATTATTTGGTTGTGTGGATGTGAGGAGTTATACTCAAGTAGGCCATTACATGGCAGGTTGTAAATATCTTAGGTGCATGATATGCCATGAATTATCCTAGAAATGAGGTGTCATTACTTGCCTAGGTAGTGACTTGATGAGATGTTAATATGTGTTTGTGCTGATTGATTGAAATGGCATTTCGTTAAGATGTGTCATGCTGATGTCAATACGTGTGCTCTAACATATTGGGTTTGTTATGTTTTTTCGTGTGGACATGGCTATTATATGGCATGTTGTAGGCTAGTTTATTAGGCATTATGCGCCATGATGTAGTCTAGGGATTTGAGTTTGACATTACTTGTCTAAGTAAGAGTCGGAATGATTGTCACATGCTTGTTTGACGTTATTGGCTACGAATGCGATAAATGTTAGTATGAATGCATGTATATTAACGTAATGAATGCTGGACTTTGTGCGCATTGCATGAAAGTGTCCACAGGTACACGGCTGTAGTATACGGCATAGGGTGTCCATGAAGTCTTTATACATCAAGATGACTGCAGTGCAATGACACACCGCATTGCACTGTGCACTGGGACATCATACATGGTATGGGGTGTGAGTGCATAGTCATTGTCAATACCATCTCAGGAATGGGTCGTGGACTCCTGCATTGGACGAAGTCCAAACGGAGATCCACAGCTTTGCATGGTTGACAATCAACATCAGAGCCTGGGCGCCGAGGGTGAGACCCAGAATGGGACAAAGTTCGCTGAGTCCTACCTGCATATCATGAAATTAATACCCGTGTGTCAGGGCAATTTATAAGGATGTACACCCTTCAGTGAAAAAACTTGGAACTTTGCGGTTAGACATGACTCTGCCTGAAAGACTAGAGAAATGTCTGGGCCTACAAGCAGCATTTCGGAGGTGCAGGACCCAAAACTGCTCCACAAATGAGATATTGACACCTAATAATTTGATTACATCAAGTGGCATCGAGGATAAAACCACAGAGTGGGTTTATAAAACAAAAGCTTTTTTGTTTTACGAATAAATGATTTTATAAGAGATCATCCAAAAGCCTGATTTGAAAAATAAATGAAAATGACTTTATAAAATGATCATTAGATGTGATCCTAAGATAAAAAGTTTCTTTATCACGCATGGGGCTCTACTATGTGTGAGAGGAGCTCTGCGGAGGACTTGATACATGGGGCATGATGAGTCGCGCCTCATTCATGACAAGTAGGATTTCAGGTTAGATCAGATGTCCTGTGTCGTGTGTGGTCAGTCAAGCCAACTAGTCCATATGCATTTAGGTGGGGAATAGCCCTCAGAGGACTTATCTCTACTCAAGCAATTTCACCGTCGTGGGACCCCTTTCGTATAAGACATGTGTAGGCGTGCTGTCTTTAGAGGCCGTGATTATGAATCGGGCCGATTACGGCCTTGATTCATGTTTGTATATTATATTAGAACATGTTAGTTTTAATATAATGTTTTGTATTAAGAGATGTAATAACTCTTGGTGGCTTCTTGATATAGATTGTATTTATATGGGATAACGGGCTCCCGCCATTTTTACTCAGATATGGACCCTGGTCATTGCCAGGTAATATCAGGGACAATGTGCCATGAAATTGCACAGTTGTATTTTCGGGTGTAGCTCCCCATACAAAGCCGAGACTCATTCGATTTTCAAGTAAACTCGGCATTGGGAAAAGGGGACTCAATGGAGTGGTGTCGGGTTTTCCGACATCCACAAATTCTCTGCGGGTTGACGGGTTGTCAACGGACCCCTAGGATTTGGGGCGTCACAACTTGGTATCAGAGCTTAGGTATACGTAATACCCAGTGGCTCGTGGGCATGTTCAGACATGCCGTTGATGTGTAGGAACATCACAACTTGGTATAGCTAGGTGTTTGAGCTTGAGTTATAGTTACGTAGTGCTTGGAATTTGATGTTCAGATCATAATTTGGTATCAAGGTCTAGGTGGGAGGTTACCTAGGAGTCCTACTTTATCTGGATTAGATCACAACATGTATCAGGTGCTTTCAGGTATGCTTTGATTGTATGTTCGTGATTATGTGTTACAAATTGCGTGAATTATATACGTGGTAGGATGTATGTGGAAAAACAAGAAACACTAGTGCGAGGGTGTTTAGAAAACATAATGAACATGGAAATTTAATAACTCTTTTGTTGTTTGACATGTGTAGATGGCAAGTTCGAAGAGTCGCACAAGCAAGTTCTCTCCTAGAAACTAAATAGGGTCAAGCGACAGTTGGGATGGTGAGGTAGAGATCCCACGAATTCTCCTCACTGTGGACCTAAGGGTCACAGAGATGTTGGGATTAGATGATATCCTTGAGATGGACTGGATGACGGCACACCAGGTCGTCATTGGTCTTGATTGCAGGAGAGTCACCGCCTACGCACAAGACGGTGTTTATGTGATGTTTCAGGGGGATAAGCATGATGCTTTACCCCAGACTGTGCGCAACTCTAGATGTTGCAAAAGATTGATGGGTTGGTTGGCAAGCCTTACCCGAGAGGACAAGGCGAGACCGGGCTTGGGTCTACCTCGAGTAGTGGAGAGTAAGGGGATGTTTTTCCGGATGATTTATTGGGATTACCTCCAAAGAAGGACGTAGACTTCATGAGTAAGCCACACCCCAGTGCGTCGCCCATTCTATAACTTCATATAGGATGAGGCCGAGTCAAGAAACCTGAGTCCGTATACAGAATCAGAGAGGACGAGGGTTATATCGACCAGCACTTCACCATGAGGCGCTCTTGCTATGTTTGTGAAGAGGAGAGACAAACTCTTCGATTGTGTGTATAAACTATCGCAAATAAAGTCACGATCATGAATCAGATTCCTCGCCAAGGATTAATGATTCATCCGATCGCCTATGAGGGTCTCTCGAGTGCCTCTAAGATAGATCTCCGCACCAGTTATCCTCTGATGAGAGTTGGGGAGGCAGACACCCCTAACATAGTGTTGTAGACGCTGTGATGTGCACTTTGACTTACAAGGATGCCCTCTGATGAATCGAATGTGCCATGACATTCAAAGTGATCTCGTGTATAGGTTTGCCAACCCTATCTAGATCGGGTTGTAGTAGTCTTTGTGGAAAGATATTTTGATCTACTTCGAAATAGAGGAGGATCAGGAAAATCGTTGACAGTTATTCTTCAGACCTTGCGAGAACATCAATTGAATGTCAAATTCAACAAAGGGAGCCTACTAACTATGAGATTTAAGATGTAGTACTCCGCTTCGTGTATAGCCGTGAGCATAGTGAAAAAAAAAAAGAAGTAGCTGCACATATGACAAGGTTGACCCGGGGAGAGGTCAAGTATGAGTGGGGTGACCCGTGTGAGAGGGCATTCCAGAAATTAAAAAGGAGGCTTACTTCAGCTTTTGTTCTAAGAGTCCCGAAAGGGGACAGGGGTACACAATGTGTTGTGATGCCTCGAATGACGAACTAGGATGTGTTTTGATGCAGTCCGTGAGGGTAGCAACTTATGGTTCTCAACAGTTAAAGAATCATGAGTGGAATTACCCTATACATTTATTGATGGAGGTCAGCGACCATAGCCTTATGTCCTAAGGATTTCGGGCGCCACTAATTATATGGAGAATAGTTGCTACATTTACCTCAAGTGACACTCAAATATACCCTAGTAGTTATCGATCATTAGGGTATTTTGTAAGTATAATTTGATTGTTTCGTGAGTTAAATGCGAACCACTAAACGAGAGACCCTTAAAGTTACAAAACTTAAGGACAAAATTAATTGTCCAAAAAGGGGGCCAAAGATATGGATTAAGAAGATGGAGGCCAAAATGAAATACAAAGGAAAAATTTAATTATAAATAGAAGGAGCATGGGCTTAAAATAAAAAAAGTTAACCCAAAATGGATTTTATTTGGAGGGCCAAACATATTCAAGGAACATTGGTTTTAAAAGACCAAAGTCGGGTCTCATTGAAGGGGGAGAAAAATCGCGGAAGGAGGAGGAGAAGAGAAGAGGGAAGAGGGAACAAGAAAAGAGTATAAGGCCAAGTTCCAAAAGGTATGGAACTACTAACCTTGAGTATGGAACTTCTGGATTTTTTGGTGGATCTCTTGGTTTTGTTTGGTTAATGGTTATTTTACGTTGTACCCAAACCTAGGGTTTGTTAGATTTCATCCTAAACTAAAGATGTACGGAAATTTAATAGTGCAAAACTCTAAATGGCACAAGAAAAAATAGGGAATCCTTCTTCGAGAGAAGGGATTCATGGTTAAATTGTAAGTAAATGAGTTAGGCTTAGAGTAAACCCTAATATTCATGTTTTGTCGAGGATAGCTCATAACCCATATTAGAAGGGTTTCTAAGAAATTCATGAAAGAATTTTGAAGAAAAAGATATCTAATTGAAAGACAATTGTGTAGAAAAGAGTTTACAAGGTGAATTTGAAATGGTTTTGAGGTGTATATGGAGTATAGAGTTGATTTGGGGGTTGAAATGATATGGAAAAAATGTGAGAAAACACACATTTTAGTGGCATTTCGGGTGACTTGTACCTAAGATATCTTGAAAGTGTACGGTACACCTCGTTTCGGGTCATTTTGTCAGTGTACCTGGCATACACTTTAGGGGTGTACTGCACACCCGCCGTCTGCTCCCAGCTTCGACTAGTTTTCAGATTTTTAGCCATACCCTGCTCATTTCTTATCCGATTTGGAGGATTCCATATTACAAAATAGACTTCAAGGACAACAAAATTAAAGAATAGGCATCGCCAAATTTTTATCCTAAGTGGCCTAAAAATTCACTAAAGTGGCCATGTGCAAGCCAAATTTGGTTCCAGTTTTGAACATAGAGTAGTCCGGGCTGTTTTGACGTGAACTTGAGTTTCTGTTCGAATCGGGTGATTCCAGTTGGAATAGAACCCCTAGCACCTTATCTTTAAAATAGTACAATGACCTAGAGTCAAACATGAAGTTAAGATCCCGGAAAAATTAGTAATACGAATTGTTCTAGTGTAATCCGGGTAAACCGACTAGTTTGGCATGAAAATGCCATAACTTTAGTTTGGATGATCCGATTGGATTGATTCCACTTCCTAAGTAAAGTAGATTCATAGAGGAATAAGAATATATGAATGAGGTGTGATTCCACATACATCATACTTCACAAGAATATGGTATGCCATATGTACAGGCATGAAACAAGAAAATGTAGAAAATGAAGCCCTCAGAAAGATGTGTTCATGAAACATGAAAGGATGAGAAAATGAAACGAAAACGAATTGAAACATGATTAGAACATGAGAGGCAATATGTCATGAACATTATTAATGTGGTTAAGTGATATATGATTATTATCACATATAACCGTAAATGATAACAAATGATAGAAGTACATTGAATGAGTATACGTCATTAATTTATGAATGAGTATTTATGAAATATATATGAATGAGTATAACATACGAATGAAAATGTGGATGAGAGTATGAACGCATAATGAATAAGCATAATGAAATGAATTTATGAATGAGTACATGAATGAGTATATATGAATGAAAATGTGGATGAGTGTATGAAATTATATACGTGAAATAAGTATACGTGAAATGAATTTATGAATGAGCATACATGAATGAGTATACATGAATGAAAATGTGGATGAGTGTATGAATGAGTATTAAAATGAAATATGAATGAGTATACGTGGATAAGTATACGTAAATGAATTTATGAATGAGTATACATGAGTGAAAATAATATTATGAAATAATGTACATAGATTGAGTATATTCGGAAAAGATAATATGAAAGTGATTAAGTGAAATTGAAATGGGATATTTGAAAACCGAATGAATATGAATGATGATAAAGACTGATTCATTAAACTTAATCCGCCATAAAATGTGAATTAATTGATATATCGAATGAACCGCCCCGACGGATGCACCAATTCCAGATCCGTCTAAGGCACCCCGAAATTTTCCAATGTCCCACTTCGCGATGCACTCACCCAGATCCGGCCGCGACGGGGCGTGCATGGCATTGAAGAAATGTCCCACTCTTGGCGATTCACCAACCGGATCCGCCTCATGGCGCATGACATTTAATTCGATACCATGCTCCGATGCACCAAACAAGATCCGCTGCGATGGAGAACCGGTTGCATACCATGTGGCCTGATGCACCAAACGGCATCCGCCATGACGCGGAGAACCGAATAAGTGATACCATGTCGGGGATGCACCAAACCCGCATCCGGCCAGTGATGGGAGAACCGGTCAGTGATACCACGCCGATGCACCAAACGCATCCGGCCATAATGGGAGAACCGGTCAAGTGATACCACGTGTCCAAACTCGCCTGGGCCGGCGACGGAGAACCCGGCCAAGGGAGAACACGCGGTCGGATGCACCAAACGGCATCCATTCATGATGGGAGAACCGAATAATTGATACCACATGCCTGGAGTGGGAGAACCGACACCGATACCACGTGCTCCGGGATGCACCAAACGGCATCCGTCGCGATTTCGAGAACCGAATAATCGATATTCACGCACTCGATGCACCAAACGGCATCCGTCATGATGGGAGAACTGAATATAATACCACATGCTCCGGTGCACCAAACAAAGATCCGTCATGATGGGGAGACCTAATTGTAAATGTGTAGGCACATTACCGAATGATGATAAGAGCTGGATTCATTAAACTAATCCGCTTAAATGTGAATTAAAGAAGTCAAAGTGAAATAACCAACAATGACGAGTGTAAATGGGATTTTTATGTGTATGCTTAAATCTCATAAATTGAATTGTGAATTGGATTATTGCATTGAAAATGCATGTCGTGATATTATAAATGATGTGTAAAATGAAAGCATGTGAAAATTAGTAGCATGAGTTTATGTGGATAAAATGGCATTATTTGTAATGCATGTTATTAAGTGTGAAGGTTATAGGTCTTTTTGAATTTAATGGTCATGGATTGGTTCAAAAGAAGTGCTTTCGCTTAATTAAAAGGTCCGAAATAGAATAACATAAACAACATGTTTTGGAAAGATAATTGAAAATGCCTGAGTAAACCTGCTCTAGCTTCGATCCGCCTAACCGGTCAAGCCTGTGGATTCCGGTCGCGACACTTTTAAAAATAAAATTTATTAAGACGAAATAAATGTTTTGATTGAAAACGCTCTGAGTAAACCGGCTCCAAATCTTGATCCAACCTGCCAGCCTGTGGATTCGTCATGACACTTTAAAAAATGAAAATTTAATAAACGAAGCTAAAAGGATTTAACGGGCATCCCAGATCATGAAATGTAATTTCTAAAGGGAGTTGATTAATGGCTTCGGCCGTGATAACGATAAGAGTCTAATATGAATTGGTATTAGTTTGATTGACCCAATATGTATTTAATATGACTTGATATGTTTCGATTTACCATTGTATAAGTATAAGTTTGTTTCGAATATGATCTAATATGACATACATGTAGAAGATATGAATTGAAAACTTGTAAAAGACAGGATACATGGAAGTAATACGAATAAGATAATGATATGGAATCTCGAAAAGGCAAAATCTATGTATAAAATGAGATGAGTTAGAAGCTCTACAAGAATAGACTTTATATATGCATAAGTAAAGTAAAAGATAGTGATGGTGATTATCATATCGGGTCGTTATCGTTTACATGCTCCCACTAAGCTGAGTTTAGCACTCCGTGTTCAATCCGTAGGTAATCAAGAGGAGATAAAGAGGACAGACATTCCACACCAAAGAATGCAAACATCTCGTAGATAGGTGCTCACCAAAGATCGCCCGATCTCTCGATGTTCGTTTTAGATATGAATTTGTATAAGTAAACGGGACTTAGTATATGTGTATAAACTTTAATGGATACCACTCCTAGTGGTAGTTCATTAGTAAATGTAAATGATCATATTAAAATATTGTTTGTATAAAAATAAAAAAAAAGGTAAGAAGTCCCAAAGATATTTCGCACTCGAAAACCTGCCTGATTCTAGCACCCGCCCGACCGAACTCCAGTTAGACATCAAGAGTCTGAGCGTATTTTTATTTTATTTTATTTTATTAATAACCAGACCTCAAATCGAGGCAGAGGTGTGGCCGATGCATTCAATGTAGTCACCTGAGCACAGATAGTGTAAGTTTCTGAGGCGTGCGTATGTTGAAGTTACAGAGGAACATGTCAAATGGACCTCGTGACTCACTTGCCACGATATCATAAGAACATGAAGCAGGGGTAATAGTGGACCTAGCCACTAAGTCGCACACTTATCTGCTATGCGCATAACCTTCGCGACCGAGGAATTCACGTCATATATGCGACGCCCCAAAACCCGTGCTCGTCGACCAATCGTCAACTTATGAACCTGTGTGTCTTATATCATGAGACCCATACATGAGTAAAATGACCCAATGAGGCCCATCATCCATACTCGTCTATACAGTTACCAAAACCATACATTTCTATAGATCTAAGAGTTATTACATCACTCTTAAAACATATATTAAAACTAGTTTGTTCTAATATATACACAAAACATGAATCAAGGCCACAGTTTGGCCTGCTTCATAATCCCAAATTAAGAAGGCCGTCGCTCGTAATTGCCCCGTACTAAAGGGGGTCCCACGACCAGGAGCTAACGCCCAAGAGAGACAACTTACAAGGCTACTTCTCCCCACCTAGGGTGCGCATGCACGATCATTTCACAATCAGACTAACAACCAATCCAGGCATACATGTTGTCCCATCATGGAAACTACATGCATGTATGAGACGGGCACTCATGATGCCCCATAACGGTTAACCTCCGACCCACCACCCAATGCAAGTGCCAATGGGAAATCAATACTGAGTCAGTCCCGACTCCCATCTCACTACCCGTAGTCTATGTTATATTTATTTAATCGTTTCGTGTCTTTTTGGGCAACAAAAATTTTCGAGGTCTCACCACGGGTCTTTTACACCCTCTAACATTTTTCTTTCACTAGTGGATACGCTGTCTAACCAGGTTTTTAGGCTTTTCACCTGAGGGGGGGTATCTATCCCCTACTTTCTACGCCCGACACATTTCATTTTCCATTTTCATTTAACACTGTGGAACTCAATTGGACTTCGTCCCCTTTCCAAGCCCACATGATTCTGCACCAAACACAGTGCCAAACTAGTACCATGAACACACACCCATGTAATGAGGTGTTACCGCACACCAAAGCAATGCAATTTGTGCCACTGCACTCAAACCCATGACCAATGTATGAAGACCTCTACATGAACATTCTACACCATACACTGTGTGTGCTATGAACACTCATGTCTAATGCACACAATATCTATATCTAGCCCAACATCAAGATACATGCGCCATGTTAATATTCCATACATTCAAATCCGCATATCACATAAGCATGCACTACATCTTTTCTATCATTCGCCATTCATGTCAACAACGGTCCAAGCACGTGATAACATAATTCCAACCATTACTTACAAGTAATGCTATAATTCATATTCCCAGGTCGAAAGATGTGTCAATCATACAAAATTTTGAATGCATATAATTATTATTTCATCTTATCACACATATGCTACATAATTTCACATATTCAGTATGTCATTGAATTTATGGCAATAACACACATTAGCCATTCTCGACCATAAATCCGACCATGCTTGGCCTCAAAAATAATCTGGATTTAGTCCAGAAAGTCTAGTTTTTGTAAATACCACACAAAACATCCAACATGCAATTCCCTCAAGCCAGCCTATGCGCCCCAAAGCATTTCGCTACAAACCGGCTCAAAACAGAAGTTCCGGGAACCGGAACGGACCATTCCTCAACTGTCCGTGACCCAACCTAATTTTTTGCCTACATTTTGGTTGAGCACTTTATTTTATTAAATTCTAGACTCGACGAGCTTTCCTTAGAGTCTAAGAACGAAAGAATCGGAGTTCGGACGAGAAAGTTATGGCAGTCCAAAGTTGACACGGCCGATTCACAAAGGTGTGCGGAAATTTGGGCACACCCCCGTCGCTATCTCGTCGAGATTTTTCATTGGCCCCTGGAAACATACCGTTCCTGGCTTCGTATGTCCCAAAACCCCATGAAACCGGTCTTCCTAACCATCACACAATCACAAACAACCACAACATACAAATTCACCTAGAAAACCGAACAAACCAGAGCGCCACGACCCCTAGGCGTAAAAAACAAACTGCAGGAGGAAACTCTACGCCTGTAGTACGCCTCCGCTCGCTTCCAGTCCGTCACTGCAACATCCTTTCTTCTTTCTTTTTCCTCTATTCCTCCCTTTCTTCTTTCTCTTTCCTCCTTTTCTTTCTTTTCTTTCCTCCTTTCTCCTTTCCTTTCCTCCCTTTCTTTCTCTCCTCCTCTTTCTTTTCCCCTTCCTCTTTCCTTCCTCTCTTTCCTTCTCTTGATGCTCCCACAAACCGAACCGCCTTGGATTCGAATTCTGATGCCCATATTTATAGCCTTCAATGTGTACATGTATGCTGACACATGGCATGCCATGCGTCACAAACATGGTTTACACAGGTCCCCCGACACCCGTTGGGCCTCGAAATACGTGAAATTTCGACTATCTGAATTCAACGAAATTCGACCGGGTATTAGATTTCTCGCGAGACGAGTCCAACTGCTTAATCCATTTTGTCATCGAGATCTAGAAAATCCCAACTTTTCTCCGCACTATTTCGCAGAATTGTACTGCTTTCGCTCCCTTTCTTTTTTTTTTTTTTTTGAAAAATTTAAATTTTTAAATTTTCACGGGTTTTACACTCTCCCCCCCTTAAAAGAATTTTGTCTCGAAATTCACACACACATACACACAATCAAACACATGCATATGCGACGCCTCATTTAAAAACATTAATGACTAGGAAAAGCACACCTTCCCGCCGAAGAAGGATGCTGGCGCGCATGGTGTCCTTGCGTCCCATACGCTCTCGACTCCTCGATGCCGCCACAACACCTTTACAAGCCTCACTGTCTTGCCACGCAAAACCCGCTCGTTATCCATACACGACCGTCCCTCCGAAGGTCCCATCCGCATCAACAACAAGCTCTCCCCAATCCACTATATGAGTTGGATCTGGAGTGTACTTTTGGAGCATAGAGACGTGAAACACCTCATGAACGCTAGACAAACTTGGCGGCAACGCTAACCGATACGCAACTACACCCACCCTCTCGAGTACCTCGAAGGGTCCAATGTACCTCGACGACAGCTTCCCTCATTTGCCGAATTTGATCACTCCTCTCTTAGGCATCACCTTCAAGAAAACATGATCACCCGTCTTGAACTCTAGAGGACATTGTCGTACATCAGTGTAACTTTTCTACCGGCTCTGAGCAGTAAGGAGACGCTTCTGGATCATACCCTCGTTCTCCGAGGTGTCTCTAATCAAATCTACACCAGTGATGGAGCTCTCTCCCACCTATGTCCAACATATAGGTGATCGACATGGCCTCTCGTAGAGAGCCTCATAGGGCGCCATCTGAATACTCGATAACTCGCATTATCAGAGGCGACTCTACCAAGGGCAAGTGCTCTTCCTAGCCTACCTCAACGACGTACTCGGGCAAAGATGTCCTCTAAAATTTGAATAGTCCGCTTCCGGGTCGACCATCCGCCTGAGAGGATGAAAAGCCAGATCATCGACAAATGGTCCCCATGGCCTCTCTCCGGAAACTCTTCCGTAATCCGCCATAAACCGAGGATCTCGATCCGATACTATGGAGACTGCACTCCATGCAATCAGACTATCTCTCGTATATACAACCTCGCGATAATTCCTTTCAGGAAGCGTCATTCGCACGAATTTAAAAAATGTGCCGACTCTGGTGAGTCGTCCACTATAACCCACACCGCATCATGCCCGCCGATGTCCATGGCAAGTGAGTCACAAAGTCCATCGCGGATGCTCCCACTTTCACTCCGCTATCTCCAATGGCTGAGTAGCCCGCTGGCCTCTCGGGTGCTCACCGACCGTCGGGCATCGCGAGACACCACGTCGATAAAATCTGATATGTTTATTCGTCGCAATACCGGCATGGAAGGTCATGAACCAGGCCACTGGATGCATAGCGACCCGGGAGCAATGGAACTCCCAAGGATCTCCTCCCCTTAAATTCACGACCGGGGACCACAACTGGCCCCCATATCGAATACTACCATCCGTGTGGACGGCCCAGCCTCTTCGTCCGTCAGGACCCGACGTACCGGGCCCCCACTGATACTAGTTCGCGCCCCGCACCTCGACTCTATCACTCTACCGCAGAGACTCCGCAACCATCATACTCTCCTTAAGGTACCCCGAGCCCGCCACGCATCGCAGCCTGGTCCGCCCCACCTGGTCTCAAGCATCCGCCACTTCGAAGATATACTAGCCAAGACTCCCCGTGACTTTCTACGAGCGCATCGCCACTACATTTGCCTTACCGATGGTAATGCAAAGTGAAGTCGTAATCTTCCAAAACTCCATCCACCTACGCCGCTCATGTCGAGGTGTCACAAGAAGATGTATTTCAGACTCGTGGTCCGAAACACCTCGAACTACTCACCATATAAGTAGTGGCGCCAAATCTTCAAGGCGAAGACTACGGCTGCCAACTCCATGTCATGCGTGGGGTAATTCTACTCGTGATTCTTTAACCGCCGAGAACCATAAGCCACAACTTTCCCGACCGCACGTAAATAAATCCCACCGTCCTTCAAAGCATCACAAGACACTCGTGTACCTCTGTCCCTTTCTCTCGGGACTATTAGAATAGGAGCCGAAGCAAAGCCTCCTCTCTTCACCCCCGGAACGCCGCTCACACATGAAAGTCATCCCATACAAACTTGACCTCCTTCCGGGTCAATCTTGTCATAGGCACTGCTAGCCGAGAAATCCTCTATAAACCTTTCTATAATACCTCACTAATCCCAAGAAACCACGTGATCTTAAAGACTCCACTCGTCCTCCCAACTCATCACAAACCTCAACCTTCGTCCACCGACACGCCAAGTCGACACCACGTGTCCCAAGAAACCCACCTTTAGTAAGCCAAAACTCTGACTTACCGAACTTGGCATACAACCGATGATCCTCAAAAGCCAGAGACTGAGCCTCATGATCCCCTATGCTCCACCTCCGTGACCGGGAGTAGATCGATGTCATTAACAAAGACCACCACAAATTGATCTAAATAAAGGCTGGAACTCCCTATTCATGAGGTCCATGAACCACCGGCGGCATTCATAATCCAAAGGGCACCGTGAACTCAAAGTGCCCATACCGTCCTAAACGCCGTCTTGTGTGGATGTCCGCCTCCCTAACTCTCAACCGATGGTAACCAA
The DNA here is from genome assembly GCA_016808115.1 of Tetrastigma voinierianum. Lineage (NCBI taxonomy): Eukaryota > Viridiplantae > Streptophyta > Magnoliopsida > Vitales > Vitaceae > Tetrastigma > Tetrastigma voinierianum. The sequence continues at coordinate 323,962 of JAEQBH010001745.1, forward strand.
AGGTGAAGGTCTATCTGGAGTAGCACTCGCTCCCCAACTAATCAAACAAGTCATCAATCCTGGTAATGGATACCGATTCTTGATTGTAACCCTGTTTAACCGTTCAGACAATGTGCATACTTGAAGGGTCTTGATCCTTCTTCTTCTCGCAAATGGGACCGGCGCCCATGGTGAAGTGCTCTGCCTAATGTCTCGCCCAAAGAACTCCTATATATGACCTCGAGCCTACAACTCAACCAGCGCCATCCCATGCGGAGTCATAGAAATGGGTGACGTACCAGGATACAACTCAATGCGGAAGTCTACATCCCTTGGTGGAGGTAATCCCGGTAGCTCATCCGAAAAAAACATCCTCGTACTTGCAAACTACCTAAGGTAGACTCATATCTTGTCTCACCTCATCCTCCAAGGTAAGGCTAGCTAGCCAACTCGTCAACTGCCCGCCATCGTGAATCTTACACAGTATGGGGTGAAGCATCGTGCCTATTCCCTTGAAACACAACACAAGTACCGTTTGGTGTGTAGGCAGTAACTCTCATACAATCACAATCTATGATAATGTTCACCTCTTTCAGTGATGGACCAAAATACCTATACAAATTTATAACGTTATTACCCAAGGACTATTATCTAACTGCAAAGAATAATGCCATGAAACTTGCTTCAAGGTGTTCCTTATCTATCAGACCGATTAAAAGAGGTTTCTTTAAGAGTAAATCATTTTCTTCTCTGGGTATTGATCCGTGATGCCGCAAGTGTACAGTCGAACAAGTAATAAAATTGGATTTAAGTCCGTGATATCGCTCCTGACTGAGATCTCAAGAATTCTCAATCAACTACCGACCACTCGAACTCTATACTATTTCGGACTTTTGATATGCAATTGAAATATCCTTAGCAAACCTTAAAAAAAATAATAAAACTAGCAAAGTGATTTAATAACAAATGAATGAAACCGAAAATCTAAAATAACAACTTCGCATCGATCATTATCTTTAAAGGGAGTATTGAAAATACCGCTTATTGCGGAAACATCAATTCCTCGCAGATTACTCACACTTTGCTTTCATGAAACTTCACATATTTAAACCCGTCCAAGGAATAAGGTAGTGCAGGATCTCTCCCTTACGGAATCGCTCATCATCTAATCTTCCTTGATTCTTTCGAAAAACAGAGGATTAGATAACTACTTTTATCCGGGTTGCCTTGTTCCTCTGATATTTTTCTTTTTCAATATTTCATAATTGGTCACTGATCAAACCTTAGCTCCTAAGACATAGGTATAGCATGGGTTTACACTTTACTGGTTTCTCTTCCTCAAAATTGGAACAATTCATCCTTTCCTTGATTAGATCCTTGCTAACACGGGATTGAACTTACTGTTCGAATCGAGGTGAACTCTCTGCTTTTTTAAATTGATAAGTCATTCAACTCAATCTCGATTTCAAGTGAGAAGACGATTTATCGACTTACATCCACAGAGCTCATTAGATCTCCATTATCAGGTTCGCATACCTTTGAGAAATTGTTCACTACTCTCAAGAATGCCTTCTCTCAGGTCACGAGGGCCTTCCGAAATCGAGTATGAAACAATCCAATCAGAGGTATGTGACACCGATATTTGGGATCAGATACGTAATATTCGTGAACCAAGAAGTAGATTTATAAACTAAGTTCAAGAGTTTTCCGATAAATTTTTACAGAAAGATAAATTCTAACAACAGTCTATTCAATGGAAGCTAGGTTTCTAATTACTTTATTACACCCTACAATGGCTTTGATCAAGAGAACCACTGTGAGATCGACACGGAACTGGTCTCCAAAATTTGTCTCAGCTCACGAGATCTAGGCAAGAATTTGAAAGAAATAGAATTCGCATTCGCCTTCTACTTTAATAACCTAACTCAAATCCAAAATTTGAAAAGGAAATAACAATCTAAATTCCAAAATAACGACAAAACAAAGAAAAGAAAATAAAAATACATGAGCCCAGTTACTCCAGATCTCGTCTGAGTCAGGCCTGTAGTCGTCTCCTTCGCAGCCATTTATGGGGACCAAGTTTGGGCCCTAACTTTGGATGCGCTCCCATGGATTTCGATTAACCCGGCCCATTTATTGTTAATGTCGCAACCCTCATTCTTGTCGCGACACGCTTGTCTTAAGCATTGTCGCGTAAGTTTTTATTCGTCGCGACTTGCCTTAGCATCCCTTTGGTTTCTTCCCGCAGGCTGTGCACTTACCTTTGTCGCGTATCTCGCTTATGTCGCGACTCGATTCTTTTGTCATGACTCGCTTATACGACTTCTAAATGGTGTCGCGACATCATTTATCTAATCACTCATCCATTCTTCCCTAAAGAAGGTTCATCTTCGCAATGACTTAAACGACGCTATAATCTTAATTCTTGCAAGTTGTCTCGATACCCACTCTGTGAACAATTCTATCTCGGTCGATGTCACACTTTTTTTCTAAATGTCGCGACTCGGCTGCCCAATTCTTGCACCTGGGGTCGCGACTTCATACATGTGTCACTTACCTCCATGTTCACTGCTCGGCTTTCACTCGTCACACTCGAAATGGTGTCGCGACATCATGTCTTGTTCTTCATTAATTTATGGTTGCCCGAATTTGAGTTTCGTTACGACCGCTCGTTCGGGCTCTATTGCCCTTATGTCCCGACCGAGTTTCAGGGTTGCGACCTTGATTTGATTCTTCATTACCGCCAAGGTCGCGACATCGTCCTTTCTTCCCTCGTGCACCTCTCTTGTTGCGACATCATCTCGCCTTGGCCGTGTCATTCCCGCTTCGCCCACTTTCCTGGCTTCCTTCACTGCAATATCCTCTTTCTCTTGAATTTCCCTTTATAGCGCTTTGGTGAGTTATTCCACATTTCTCGCATATAACTACCCTTTTAGATAGAAATCAATCGTAAAAAATGGACTCCAAAATGGATGACTTTAAGCTCATCAAACTCCTCTAAAACTTAAATTTTGCTTGTCCACGAGCAAAGAAAAGAAAGATTTGTTTGTCCTCAAACAAAAGGACATTTTTCTGATTTGTTTTGCAGTTGCAACTAATTTAATTGAAAGACTAGAATTGCATTCTTTTCTCAGCATATCTAGCTTCAAGGTCCGCATGAAGGTTAGTTTCTACTCAATCCCAAGTGGACAAAACTAAATTGTTGAATTTGTTTTATAGACGATAGTCGCTTGATCCCGCTGAAAAGTAGGTTGGTCTTCTTCCTTTTTCTTAGTGAGTCGGCTAACCCTCTCGAGGTCCTTCACAGCCATCCTTTCAAGATTTTCCAAATTCCATATGCTTGTTGCTCATATTGATCTCCACTAATGTAGGTAATTCCAACCTTCAAGATCAATTAGGTCTTTTAGGTTTGTGGTCGTCGCTTGGGTCTTTGTGGATGGATGGAACTTTTGTAGTTAAGATTACCTGCACTTTCTCCTTTCTTACTTAAATCATTCTTTCCTTGCAATTTCTTTAATTGATTCCTCAAACTTCACTGGGGTATCTTCTTGATTTCTTTTGTTTAAAATTGTTCTATTCCATTTCTCATTTGGTACTACACTGTTGGAACTTTTTCTTTGTCACCATTCAGAATAGTGCAATGTTCTCATTTTTTAGCTTCTAACACTCTTAGCTTAACTTTGGGTTAGAAACTCCCATACCACTTATATTAGGGTACTAGGTGTTGAAACACCCCTAAGAACTTAATTATTCAAGAGAGTTAGGCCACAAGACAAAACTTCTTCCTTAAGCTTTCTTTTATGTCAGATCTTCCCGCATTAGATCTTTCTTCACCCTTTCTCGTATTTTCTCCTTCTTTAATTCCCAAAAATACATACTCCTCTAAACTTTATCTCTTCCTCTCTTTGAATTTTGCAATCGAGGTTCTTACCTGGAGGATTAATTATCTAGGTTGGCTTGGGATTTCCAATGGCTTGTTTTGGAAGATAAGGATTGTTTTGGCTCAAATTAGAACTAAGGTGTATGCGTAAGCATATAAATAAGGGTGGCTAGAATGGCTCAAATCGCCAAGGATGACTCGCATCATTTCTTTGTTAGTCAGACACCTAGATTTCGCCTTGATCACACCCAATGTTCTAGAATTCGGTTTGATTAACTGTGACTAACCCTAAGGATGTCCTTGACTCACTTCAGTTGATGAGGAGTTACATGATTTAAGGTTCACCAGGTTCTTTGGCTTACTGTTTATACTACAAACTCAAAAATATATTTTGTTCCTTCAATTAAGGACTTTCCTTTATCTCGACTCCATCAGCTAAATTCAAGTCAATTATGCAATTTGTGTTTCAATTAAATTATATGTCATTCTCGCTTTATTCTCGTAATTATTTGAGTTTAAACCTATCTTCAGTCAAACTACTTCAACTAGTTCGCATTATGATATGTCAACATTTTCTATTATCAACTAAATCCTAATGTTATTCTCCTAACAATTCAAGCAAAAAGTAACAATACAATCTAACTGCAAGCAACATCAAACATTTCCTTTTTCACAAATTTTCTTATTTTATTCATGATATGATGCAAAAGTTGAGAATAATGTACCGAGGAGAGGGAAGCAGAAGGATAAATCAATGGGAGGATTTTTTTCTTTTGGGGAGGAGGCAGATGTTGGGAGGATCGGATCAAGGAGTAGCAAATTAGGAAGAAATTTAGGAAACTTCATTCGAGTTCTCTTTTCTTCTTGTCATTTCCTATATACATTCTTGAGATCAATTCGTTGGTGAGATTAACCTTTTTGTTCAGATCATCTTGTCTTTTCCCCAACGTGTTCATCATGTTCTCCATTTCAGTCATGACTTCAAAAATTTAGAAAGATTATTGTTGATCAAATCCAAATTTTCAATGGGACTTGCACTTTTTCTTCTGGCGTCTTTATTAAATGGCTCTTTATCTCTTTCCTTGACCTCTTCTCCCGAGTCCTTGAACATTAACATGTAGAGAATTTGAATCCCTTGATGCTCCATAGTTTTGGCTTCACGATCGAGGTCCCTTTTCTTTATGATTGTTAGAGGTTGAGAATCACGATCATGCGATTGTTGTAAAATGACTCATATGGCTCATTGCAACTTTTCGAGTAGATCGTGATCTCTCCTCCATTCCTTTACTTGAATTTTCCTCTTGATGCTCCGGGATCTCCTTCATTTGCTCTTCCCATATACATTTCATTTCTTCTTCCCATTCTTGATCTCTTCTTTTCAAGCTCTGCTTCATAAACTTCCTCTCGAGATTTTGTTGGATGCTGCGTTCCACTTTCCGCTTTCTTCCATTCTCTTACGAGATGGGCGAGCATCTCCATTATTTGATTATTCCCCGACTCCCCTAGAGCTTTCACGGGGTTCTCGGAAATCTGCGTTCTGATAGAGGAGAGGCGCTTGATGGGGTTGAGAAATTCATAGGGCTTCCCATCATCTTGTTCTGTCCTCTGCAAACATAAAGGTGTTCTCTTACGGATGTGCTTACGGATCTTCTTCTTCATGATACTTGACGAGGAGAGTGTCTATTTCTATCTTGCATTCTCATTTTCTTACTCTTGAATGCGCTTCTATTATAATCCCCTTTTTCTTTTGATTCTGGGCCCTTTGCTTTACTCTGTCGAGTTAGTGGTGAAACTATCGGGCATTCTTCTTAACTAACAGGTTCTTTCCGCGACCCTCGAGCATAGCCTTGATAGTTCTTGGGTGAGGGATCAAACCCCTTTATTCCTTCATGGTATCTCATTATCGAGTTTTCAATGAAGCGCTCCGCATTAATCTTGTACCCCTTGACATAGCATAAAGAATGATTGCTTCTTATTTCATTACGATGCGGACATGCTTGGTCGAACCATAACGAAGGCAGAGTAAAACCATGCTTTCATACATTAAATCTCCCATTTATGGTCTTTGGCTCTCCTTTTCCCTTGACCCCTCTTCTCTTTGCAGTGTCAACTTTCTTGCAATCTTCTCACGGTTAGGGTTGTCTATCATCTTCTTGAATTTTGATCCTGCTTACGCCCCTTCCATTGGTACATTTCATTGATGGTTTTTCACTCATACGACACCAAAACTCCTCGGCATAGCAGAGAGTTATCCTTCCTCCCCACGGGTTGGAGTAGAATTCTGAACTCTTTGCTTTGTGTATCCCAGGACTTTTGATGCTTGCAGAAGTTTCCCCAACCTCTTTGTTCTATTAGTTCCTTGAAAAGGAGATGAATTCTTAAAGCCTCTTTCTCAGACAAACCCACCCCACGGCGTAGTACTTCCCGGATGGAAAGCTTCTTTTGATCACAACGGTCGTCTTCCTATATTTCTTCCCATTTTCTTTTCCCCCTTTTTCGTTGAAGCCCGAAGGTGAACTGGAGATGGATTCCGACAGCGGGTTCTCCACCTGTTGGTTCTGACGAACTTCCGCTAATTTGAGTATGTCTTCCATCTCGCTTAGATTTGGGACGAGGTTGACGGTCAGGCCATTTAGAAATAGGAACGTTTTTAGGAAAATTTTGGATCTAGGGTTTGCAAAATTGAAAAACCGAGTGAGCGAAGATGAAGAGTTGTATTTGCTTGAATGAAATATTGGTGGAGGGGTTTCTCAAACATTTGCAATTCAATAATTATTGTGGACTCTTTATTACTTCATTTAATTGCTTGTCGACTTAAATTCGGGCGCAATTGTGTCGCTACGTCATTAAATAAAGGGAAGGCGGTTAAAGTTGCCTGGCATCTCTGCTGTTCTCTTATGTCGCGACATAAGTAAGTTATGGGAGGTGATATATCCAGCGAGGTTGCGAACATCGGCATATCCCTACGCTTTTGGTCAACAAGTATTTCATGACGCCAGTTGAGTTGTCGCGACCTTCGCTATTCTTTTGAAGGAATTGTTCTTGTCGCGACCTCAAATGTTCTGTTGCGACCTCAAATGTTCTGTTGCGACATAACTTTTCTGTCGCGACATGTGCTCTTGTTCTCTACTCGGTCGCACTAAGTTGCAATCTGGTGCTTCGCAGTACTGCTTGCCCAAGATTTGATGATCGAGGGCGACTGCGCTCCTTAGCATTAATTTGCAAATTCTTAACATCCATCAAAGTACTCCCAAACAACAATTCAAACGTACATTCTATTTATTTTCCACGAATTTGTTTAGGGAGAAAAAAAGCTCCCCCTTTCAGTAAATACATCCTGTGAGAATGCTTTGGAGCGAATCTAGAGTTGGTTCTTTCTCACCCTAAGCCTGCGATTACGCATAGACACCACTATACTCTCAATTTCAAAGGGTTTAATTAGTCAGATACAACAGCAAGTCCTAACAAATCATTACAAGAATAAAAAAATCAAAGCAGTAATTAAAAAATAAAATCTATATAAAGAAGTAAAATCTATGGCAGGTTGCCTCCCATGAGAATTTCGCTGTTTTGAGTCTTATTTGAATTGCATTGTTTTAAGCCTTCTCTCACTCAATTCACGGCTGAGTTCTTCTTTTCTTTCTCTGCAGAGATATTTATGATCTTGACCACCAACCTTGAATTCTTTGACATGAGTCTAGTGTTGCTCAGGTAGTATGACACCTTGTATATAGTCCATCCATTTGATTTCCACTTCCACTGGAAATAATCGCAATACGGAGTTAAATAAGCGGGAACTGATCCTGCTCATCTTCCTCGAAGTCCTTTGATCATTTGTATTTCACATCTTGTCCTTGTATATTCTAGCATTATCGCAAACCGTTTTCCTCGATTCTTCTAGTTCATTCATTAGACAGTCTCTCTTCCTTTGCAATTTGAAATCGAAGTTCAACTGCTTGATGGCCCACATGACTGTCATTCGATTCAAGAGGAAGGTGACGCGGTTTGCCAAAGACCACTACGTATGGGGACATCCCGATAGGGTTTGATTGCCGTCTGTGGCGAAGTGCATCATCAAGTTTTGAAGACCAATCTTTCCTGCTTGAACTTACAGTCTTTTCCAGGATCCTTTTAATCTCCCTATTGGCAATTTACATTTTTGTCCATTGAATGCAGGGGGTGATAAGCTAGGCTCATTATATGTTTGATCTATACGCTCTGACTTTCAAATATTTTGTTTCAAAGTGGCTTCCACTATGATGGTAGTCTAGGTGTTGTTCAGGAATACGCTCGATATGACGCTGCGAGAAACTGCGCTCACGTGTTGGCGGTGAAGTTCCTCGAATGACTGTTGCTACCACTTGGACACATAATCCCGCGCCATCGGTATGTACAAGTTTCCAAACCGTGGTGGGAAGGGTCCATAAATCTATTCAAATGTCCAGTACCATGATATGCCTTGCACCTTAGGGCGACCCAGTTCGCGCGATGACGATACGGCATCTATCACATAATTTGATGTTGGCCAGTCTCTAAAGATAGTGGGCCAATAAAATCCAGTTGGAGTATCTTATCTTTTCTCGGAGAAAAATGTCCCCGTATGGTAGTCATGGCATTCATTAAAATTTTGCATTGTTCACCGCTCTCGGCTTTTTATCTTCTTATAATCATGTAAACTCTTTTAAATAGCAATGGGTCATCCACGATATAATATACTTTGTCGGTTTTGAGCATTCTTTTCTGTTGGCTGGTCAGGAGGCTTTTCTCTCCATAAGCCAGTAATTCACGGTATCGATACCGTGGGAGTTGGAATGACAGTTTAAACGTTTGCTCATCTGGAAGGATTTCTGCATTTGATCTGCCTTCTCTTGCTTCTACCTTTGTTTTCTACTGCGGACAGTGATCTTCTCCATTATCACAACCTTCTTATCTTTGTAATTTTCCAGATCAAACTCTTGCTAGTAACAACACCCTTATCAAGTCTTGAGTTTGAAAGCCTTTTTCGACATCGAGATATTTGATTCTTTGCATGGTGGGTGTGAACGATAATATGGGATCCCAAAATGTATGGCATGAATTTCTCACAAGCAAAAACTATGGCTAGCATCTCCTTTTCAGTAGTTGAATAGTTTTCTTGGGCTTCATTGAGGATTACGCTATGCATAGTATATGGCTACGAATATCTTCTCTTTCTTTTATTGTCTGACTCCCATTGCGAAATCTTTGGCATGCATTATTCGAATCCACGATCCCATTAGTGCGGCCCGTGATAGGTGTTTGAACTAATCGATCTTGATTTCTTTAAAGGCGCCTTACGGGAAGTCATCAAAATTAAACCTTGTGTCTTTCTCGATGTCTGCATAATGGTCTTGCTATTTTTTGAAGTCTTTGATGAATCTCCTATGGGAATCCACGGCATGTCCCGAGAAACTCCTTATCCGCTTTTCTTGTTGTGGGCGATTGCAAAGAGTCTTGATAATACATTACGATTGAATGCACTTATAGTCGTGCCAGAATTTATTACGAGAACAATACATACATTTACCATGAAATGACACTTTTCCATTTAATGCTAGGCTGTTTGTCCTTGCATCTTTGAAGCCTTGTTTCGGGTTGTTTGAACAATCTTCCAAAAGCTGGATCCATATCTTGTGAAGTCATCCATACAAATCTCATGACCTCCTCAACCAAATCGAGAACATGGACATCATACACCCTACGAAGTAGGGGCATTGCACAGCAAATGGCATCCTTCGAAGGCAAGGTGCCGGGGCATGAATGTGGTTTTCTCACAGTCCTCAGTTGCAATGCTTGTCAGTTTATAGTCGGAATATCCATCTAGGAAACAAAATGAGATTGTCACGCTAACTGTCCAACATCGATCGATGAAGAGCTGACGGAAATGATCCTTCCACAATTCTTTGTGTTCGGTTCGATGTCGATACATACTCTCCATCTGTCACCGTTCTTGTTGGAATTACAACAAAACGTTTGGGATCACGGTGAACCCACCTTTCTTGGGAACCACATGTACTATAGGCTAACGAGGCGCTCACGAGATTGCATATATAAAACCGGCCATTCAACCATTTGAGCACTTCGCTACGACTACTTCTTTCATAATTTGGGTTCGATCTTCTTTGATGTTCAACGGATGGTTTGCATTCTCCTCGGCGGTATTTTGTGTCATATTGATGGACTGATACCCTTTAATTCATCTATGGACCAAGCAATCGACTCCTGATAATTCTTCAAAATTTTCAGCAGCTTCTGTTCTTTAGCATCACTGAGTCTAGCAGAGATAATCACTGGCTTACTCTTTGGTAGCTCCAAGTAAGCATACTTCAGATGACTTGGCAACTCTTTTAAAACTAACCCATACGCCTTTGGTCTCAGTGGAAATTCCTTCTCTTCATTATTGTCTCCATTGTCCGTCTTTGTTTTGTTTAGACTCGACACCTTTTCGGTAGAGTGAAAGCGATGTCGGGAAAAATCGAGAATTAACACCTTCAAGATCTTTGAAATTCATCTCATTTTCATTGACAGGAGTTGAGCATTACAATCATAATAACAAATAAGGTTGTTGAGATAGACATCATCTTAACTTGTAATCTTCCCTATCGTGTCTAAAAATTCTTCAAACTTTAAGAAGCTGATTGAAGTCAACGCTTCTTCTCAACCACGAGTGAGAACTCCTTTACTGCGTATCTATTAAGCGGCTCAGGTTCTAGAATGGCCTTCCTAGCGTGAGAGGGACTTGTGAATCTTCTTCAATGTCGAGGATGATAAAGTCGACAGAAAAAACAAATTTCCCCACCTTACTTGTGAGCATCACCCATTGACTCCAGCCGAGGTTTCGCCATTGTTAATACGCCCATTTGGAAATACTTGTTAGTGGGAGTAAGATCCCCCAAAATTAATTTCCTTGCAACATATAATGGCATTAAGTTAATACTTAGGGTCACAAGAGCCTTTTGAATTTCAAATCCTCAATGGTGCAAGGAATGGTGAAACTCACAGGTCTTTCATAACCTGCAGTAAATTCTTCTTTATCCTTTTGCGCAGTAGCGGTCCAATTCCTACTCTTCTCTTGCAATTCTTTTCTTCTTACTTAAAAATTTCTTTCAGAATTTGGCATAAAGTGGCATTTAAGTTACCACTTCTTTGAATGGCTGCTTATTTCCGCGACTTACGGAAAGTTTTCCAAACTTTGCTATTTGCTCCTCATCCTTGACTTTTGTAGTCTACTGTGAATGGAATTGCGGGCATAGAATTATGGGCTTTTTCTTGCTTTTCTTCTTCTTGCTTTGCTGCACTTGCCTTAGCCTTCCTTTCTTTCCTAGGTGACTCGGCATTTCCGGGATCCCTTCTCCCTTGTTGCTTTCATCTTTCTCGACTTTCCTTCTCACAATTCTTTTCCACTTCTAATTTGCCTGACCATGCGGTCTTTGATTTTTCTTCATGTCACTAGGAAAAGCATCTTTAATTTGATTTTGTAGGGTTAGGGCCAGTTGCCCTATTTGCGTTTCCAGGTTCTTGAGAGAGGCATTGGTTGTCACGAAAATTTGAGAATTGGTTTTTGAAGCTTCGATTCTATGACAACGTTCATGGAAGTTCTTATTTTTATTTTCCCCCATGAACTACAACATCTGGTCTTCAAAGGTTTGAGTCCTTTTTTGACTCTGATATTCGTTTCTGCCCTCTCCCTGTTGTTGCTGCTGGAACCTTGGTGGAGCATACCCTTGCTGAAAGTTTTGCCCATGTCTTGGGACGTGTTGTGCTCTCTAGGCATAAGAAATTCTCGTAGATTTCAGTAATCTTTGGGGTATAATGGAGTTAGCGAGGTTGGGGTTAGGCGGGGAAATGATATGCTCTATGCTCGTTGAATAGTTAGCCTCTCATTTTGCATAGGAACCCTCTTGTGCCACTCGGCGGCATTAGTTACTCTTCCTTCTCTTTCCAGCATCTTATCTCATTGCGAGTGCATTCTTTCCTCAGCCAGATGCATCCAATGCATCCGACTTAGCCTCCATGGCAAACATCTTGTTCAGCTCAATCATTCCATTTCCTTTAGCTGTTTCTTGCTCACACGAGGTCGGAAGGAGGTCTCATGTTGCACCTAGCAAGATCATCGATCGATTCATCTTGCTTCTTATGTCTTCTTCTTTTGAATGCTCACTTATGTTTGCATCTATTATACAACACGAGGGTATAATTCATGGAGTGGTAGAAGATGTCCATTTATGTCTTGGTCCTCCGTGCATAGGACATCTCTTCGGCCGGCCTCTTGTATCTCCCGACGGTGTACGGACTCTCATCTTCCCCTTGTTTGAAAGTAGTAATTTCCCCTCTTCGTTCAGAAGTGAGGGATGGAGGAAGAATCACGCTCGGGTAAGCTTCCATGACTCTTCAGGTCGTGCGAGATCCATATGGTAGTGAGTTAAACCATGATGCGGCTATATCTCTTAAAGAGAATGGAAACAAGCTGCGACAATAACTTTTGGTCTCCGCCATTCAATTTAAGCGTATTGGCCATTCTCGGGAAGCGAATCCCAGTGTTCGTTGGGATCTTGAGGGTTGACACATGGGTGGATTACATTGAACCCATGGTGATCGGGTGGCTTGAGCTCAAAATTGTTAGCATCTATCGCTAGTTGTCTCACTGCTGAGTATTCATCTTGGATAAGCGGTCTCAGGAAGTCACTCCGCAGTGTCTCGCTCTTGAAAATTGCCACCCAACTGGAGATCTGGTTGAGCGCCACCGTTGATCTTGCTGCCATCCTACGCTATTTACTGCGACACTAACCTTTCTTAGCCCTCTAGAGGTGTTCTTTCGATCTCGGTGTCTAGTGGCAACAATTCAGCTTTGCTTCACATTGCATGAAGCCAACTCCTGAAATTATAATATGCGAGATGAGATGGGTCGATGATACAGTGTATTTAACATGAAAAGCTCTACAAAAATTTGTTAGCTTTCTAAACTGCGCTTTATTGAATCTTATTTTTGCTAATTTTCAATTTTCTTTTATAGTGTTCAAACTAGTATTTCGCTTTTGGTTTGAATATTGATTTACCAATTCTTTTGATCCGCCGGCCCTTAACTTATTCACTCTTTCCCGATGATGGACGAAATACCTATACCAATTTATAAGCGTTATTACCAAGGACTATTATCTAAATACGACAATAATGCCATGAAACTTGTTTGTTGTGTTCCTTATCTATTATGCGATTAAAAGCGGTTTCCTTAAGAGTAAATCATTTTCTTTAAGTTTTGATCGGGATCTTTGCAAAATTAATACGGTGAATAAGTAGTAAATTGGATTTAAGTCGGTCTCGTTCCCAGCGCGAATCTCAGGAATTCTCGATCAAGCCTGCGACTACTTTCGAACTCTATACTATTTGGACTTGATATGCAATTGAAATATCCTTAGCAAACCTTAAAAAAAATAATAAAAACTAAGCAAAGTGATTTAATAACAAAATGAATGAAAACTGAAAATCTAAAATAACAACTTCAGACTGATCAGTTATCTTTTAAAGGGAGCATTGAAAATACTGCATATTGTGAAACATCGATTCCTGTGATTACTACGTAGCTTTGCTTCATGAACCCTGATTTAAAACCTATCAAGAAATAAGGTAGTGCAGTTGGATCTCTCCTTACGACACTGTTCATCATCTAATCTTCCATGATTCTTTCGAAAGCAGAGGATTAGATAACTACTTTTAATTTGGGTGCCTTAATTACGGATATTTTTCTTTTCAATATATACCACGAACATGAATTTGTAAACCTTAGCTCTAGACATAGGTATAGCATGGGTTTTACACTTTCTTCAGTTTCTCTTCCTCAAAATTTGAACAGTTCGTCGCTTTCATGATTAGATCGCTGTAGCAAGGGTTGAACTGCTTGTTAGTCGAGGTGAACTCTCTGCTTTTGAATTGATAAGTCATTCAACTCAATCTCGATTTCAAGTGAGAAGGCGATTTATCGACTTACATCTGACTCATTAGATCTCCATTATCAGGTTCGCATACCTTTGAGAAATTGTTCACTACTCTCAGGAATGCCTTCTCTGTGTCACTCAGAGGGCCTCCTGGAAATCAGAGTATGAAACAATCCAACTGTAGGTATAGGACACTGATATTGGGATCAGATATAGAATATTCAAAACCAGCAAGTAGATTTATAAGGCGGGAAGTTCGACCACACGATAGAGACTCTGGGAAAGATAAATTCTAACAACAGTCTCCATTGATAGACGGGTTTCTAGAATTACTTATTACACCCTACATTGGCTTGCTTATCAAAGAGAACCCGCCGTGGAATGGACTTTGGAAATCGAATTCCAAATTTGTACGAAATTCGAGGGCGATCTAAGCAGTAATTTGAGAAAGAAATAAATTACGCATTCGGCTTCTACTTTAAGCTAACCTTCAAATCAAAATTTGAAAATTATGATCAAATCTAAAATATAACGACAAAAACAAAGAAAAGAAAATAAAAATACATGGGCCTTAGGCTACGGATCTCGTTACGATAGCCTAGAGCTGCTTTCCTTGATGGCTGCCTTGTTATAGGGTTACGAGTTGGGCCCTACTTTGATGCGCCTCCTTGTGGATTTCGGTCAGCGGCCCGTTTGGTTGTTAATGTCGCGACCTCGATTCTTTTGTGGCGACATGTCGATTAATACTAAGCATTTTGTCGCGAAGCTTTTATTTGGTCGCGACGCGCTGGCATCCCTTGGCTCTTCCTAATAGCCGACCTCGATTTAACTAATAGCGACCTCGGTTATGTCGCGACCTCAATTCTTTGTCGCGACCTCAGTTATGTCGCGACCTCGATTCTTTAATACGCGACCTCGATTGTAACATGCGACCTCGAAATGGTGTCAGCGACATCATTTTATCTAATCACTCATCCATTCTTTAAGAAGGTTCATCTTACGATCGCGACCTCTAAATGACATTGCGACCTTAATTCCTTACAAGGATTGTCTCACGATACCCACTCTAGGAACAATTCTGATTCGATTATTGATGTCGCGACCTCTTAAGTATCAAACTTGATGTCCGATCTCTTGAAAATCTTGTGCCATGACTTCTATTACGTATCGACCTCCGCATGTCCTCTTGTTCGGCTTTGGTGCAATCGCGACCTCTAAATGGTGTCGCGACATCATGTACCTCTTATTCTTCATTAATTTATGGTTGCATGACTTGGAGTTTACATTGCGACACCTTTCGTTTGCCTTCAATTTCCCTTATGTCGCGAGTTTTGTAGTTCACGACCTTGGTAACGATTCTTCATTACATCGAAAGGGCGTCGCGACCATCAGTCCTTTCTTCCTCGTACCTCTCTACATTCTGCGACATCATTCGGCCCGGTCGTGTCTTCTGCTTCGACCACTTTACGCTCCTTCCTCTTTGCAAATATCCTCTTTCTCTTGAATTTCTGTTGTATAACGAGTTTGGTGAGATTACACATTTACGCATATAAATTAGTCCTTTTTATATAGAAATCAATCAAAAAAATGGACTAAAAATGGATGACTTTTAAGCTCATGGAGATAACTCAATGTCTTAGTCAACAGTCCATCCAGGGATGACTGTAACGCCAAAATATCTTAGGGTTTTATAATAAAGGGTATTATATATTAGGGTATAATTGGGCTAACTTGGGTATTTTTAAAATTGTTAGATGAATATGGATTAAATGATTATTGAATCGATAAACCCAAAAGAAAAAGAGAAAATATGGAAATTGTAAAATGTCTGGAGACCTAAGGGTCAATTGTAAATGAGTTTATATGTCTAAGTGAAATTAGGAGAAATAAATGAGTAAGGGGAAAATAATAGGAGACTTAAATGAAGAATAATAGAGAAATGGAGAGGGACCTAAATATAAGAAATAAAGAAAAGTAGAAAAAAAATCAAAGGAAAGGACATGTAGCATGTAGGAAGGAGGAAGGCTTTATAAACTTTTTAAGAAAATACGATTAAGGGTGATCGAAAAGAAAAGGAAAACGGAGAAAGGGAAAGTTAGAGAGAGGAGGCTCTACCTTCTCTCCCGGAATTTTCGACGATCGGATCATAGGTCTCCGGCGAAGCAAGAGGGGAGAGAGAGATCATTCCACGTGACAAGGTACGCAAGTAGAGACCGGAATCGGGAAGTTCGACAAACTCAGGAGGGGTAAGATGCCTCACTTGGTCAAGACTCACACTACCCAGGGTTGTTGGGTGGTTATCTTGCCTTAGGGAATGTTTGCCTTGGGAGTGGTAGCGCTAGCCGAACAGAGCTGATTTTTAGGTGCAGTGAAAGAAAGGAATTTGGTAGTGAGTCCTTCTAGTAGATTGTAGCCACATCCAATGAACTTGATGTTAGGCACCCAATTTCTACCGATTTGGACCTCACGTAGACGAGTTATGGTCCTTTGCGGGAGTCGTGCAGCAAGGTTAGCAGACCTCATCCTGCAAGAGGTCAAATGGGGCCACATCTGCAGAAGGTTAGCAGACTCATGCGGTGGAGGAATTGATGAACCTCATCTTTACGTGGAGGTAGGCGAGACCTGCATCTTGTGGTAGCGGACCTCGTCCACTGCTTGAAGGTGTTGAGACACCATCTGTGGAGGTCGCAAGCCTCATTACGTGGAGGCGGCGGAGACCTCTCATTGCGAGCAGGAGTCAACCAGACCTCATCTGCGGAGATGTCAATAGACCTCATCCTGTGGGAGGAGTCAACAGACTTACCTCATCCTGAAGGTCAATGGACCTCGTTCGATGAAGGTCGGACCTCGTTTACAGCGAGGTCGGCGAGACCAAGCCAGGTGACTTATGCGGGTTGATACGTGTGACCTCCAACCGGAGTCATAACTTGTTGGTCGAGACTCCGTTTTGGGATGTTCACTTTGGGCTCTATGGAAGCCCATTGAGTTAGGAAATTTCATTCATATGCCTGAAGAGGGATAGAGATGTCAGGCAGGTGTCGAGACCAGTTTACCGAGGTCGGTCCAACTCGACCGGAGTTAGTCCAGCTCAATTTGGGTGTGACTAAATGCCAGGCCTCAACCGGAGGTCATATCCTCGTCGGGCGTTTAGGTGTTCTTGGACTCTATGGAAAGCCATTGAGTCAAGATCCATCTATATAGCTTGTTGAAATTGGAAGTCATAATGAAACTCCTGAAAATCAATCCTAACTAAGCTACTGAAATCTGCACGAATAATATTGTTTTCTTTGTGGTTTTTGGAATAGGAGTGACGAGGAAAAAGCAAGCGAGATTGAGGTTGGGTTGGAATCAAAGTGCAAAAGATTTTGGGTTTGTTCTACCCGACTCCTATTCCTGTTTAATTTTTTATGTTTGTTACATCATTCTATTCTCGTTTGATATTTGAAATCTTGTTTTTTGTCATAAGAAAGCATATTGGTGTTTAAATGATTTGAAGAAACTGATTGTAAAATGTTTGCATATGAAAATTGCATGACTATTGAAAGTGAACTATTTATACAAATGTACATATGGTACTATACTTTGCTATAAAAGATTTGAACGCCCTTAATAGAATGTTAACCGTTTGGTTCATATTAAGGATAAATTGGTATACTAATGAGGTCAATATAATCTTTGAACTATTGTATGATGATAATATCACTCAGATCAATATTGTGAGGACAGTATCGATAGTGTTCGCCCAATTGATTGTTTATAACCGATCCGACCCGGCGGGCCGTGCTTTGTGTTATAAGGCAGTTTGATCTTAGGCACATGGTAATGGGTTAGTGCCCGGTATTTCACGATATCACGTATATTGAAGGCGTAGGTTAAGTCGTTTAAGGCGTAGTGAATTGATTGGCATAACTAAATTGATTGTCATAACTGAATTGATTTGCATAACTGAATTGATTTGCATAACTGAATTGAATTAAGCTGGCCAGATTTGTGAGCATAATTGAATTGAATTTGAGATAGTGAAATGTGTATATGAAGATGTATTTGGGATGATCAATGAAACTCTCGATTTGTATATATAACAAATATATATATTGTATTTACACATTGTTGAATCATCGTAAAGGTTTTGAAAGTATTGAATTGTTAAATTATGATTTGATATAAAGCGGCTGAAAGCGAGAATGGATTTGTATAGAACCACTAAGCATGATGCTTGGCGTCAGTGTTCTAATGCGGTACGGTGATAGATAGTGATTGAAAGTGAACCCTGAGATCGAGGGCGTCGATCACAAGAGGAAATTTGGTGTACTCAGGCGTGCATTCATTCCATGTTTTCTTTTGGATATTGATATTTTATAAAAACAGTTTGAACTTTGAACATCTATTTTTGTAAATCATTTGTGAAAAGGCTTGAATACCTTCATTGTAAATGTATTTTGTTAAATGTAAATGTTTATGTGCTTGCCCGATTTTAAAATCGCTTCCTTGAAGATATGATTTTGAGGTGATTTTAGTGGCATCCGATTTGGGTTCGGATCATAGAAAAACACTTGGTCGGGCAGGGAAAGGAACCATATGACGAACTCTGACATGTCCATGATGAAGGTCCACCATGAGTAGAATCCGGAATAAGCTGCATCTTTGACGTATCGTGCGATTCGCCTTAGTCCTTCAGGGAGATTCACGCATGTAGTGTCTTTCGTCTAAGGTCTCAACCTCTATTCCTCTGCCATATACATAGTCAAACAACAAGTTTAGAATCATTTTCATGTCCTACTATTAGCGCACATGCCAACGATGATGGGCTAATATCGAACCATCCGTTCGTTTCCCGAACTCCTAGGTTACGTTTCTCAACCCTAGTGTTCGCATTTCCTATATACATCCTACCACGTATATAATTCCGTAATTTGTAACACACAATCACGCATACAATCCAAGCATACATAAGAAAACACCACAGTGCACATGCGTGATGCAATCTATCGCATGGTGGGTTCCTAGGTAACCTCTACTGGGCCTTGATAAGCAAACTATGATCTGGAATATCAAGCTGGAGTAAATTCTAACCAAACTCAGGCCACCAAGCTATACCAAGTTGTGAGTGCTCTTATACCTTAATGACCATGGCTGGC
Source organism: Tetrastigma voinierianum (assembly GCA_016808115.1). Classification (NCBI taxonomy): domain Eukaryota; kingdom Viridiplantae; phylum Streptophyta; class Magnoliopsida; order Vitales; family Vitaceae; genus Tetrastigma; species Tetrastigma voinierianum. The sequence continues at coordinate 342,909 of JAEQBH010001745.1, forward strand.
CCAGTCCATAAGCCCTAGGTACTCGTGTACCTGAGCTCTGATACAATTTGTGATGCCCGAAAACCCGGGGTCCCATTGACCACGAGTCAACTGCGGAAGCACATTGTCTCATATCATGAGTAAAATGACCAATAGGGCCCATCATCCGCCACTGTCCATCAAGTTCACCAAAAGCCAGTCATTTATAGATCGAGAGTTATTACCTTCACTCTTAAAACATATATTAAAACTGATTTGCATTCTAATATATATACAAACATGAATCAAAGGTTAAGTGGGCCCGACTTCATAATCCGGCCTCCCAGGGCGTCGTGCTGTACATGCTTGTACTGAAGGGGGTCCCATGACGGGGTAGAGCTAACACCTAGTAGAGATAAATCCTACAAGGGCTACTCCCACCTAGGTGCGCATGCAAATGATCATTTCACGGTCACACAATGACAGTCACATTGCATAAATGTTTGTCTATCATGGAAAAAAAAACTACATGCATGTATGATATGACCTACACCCGTATCAGGAGTCAACCTCGACCCACCACCCATTAAAGTGCCAATGGGAAATTAATACCGAGTCGATCAGACTCCCATCCTCACCACCCGTAGTCTATGCTGATATTTGACTGTCGTTCATGTCTTTTTTGACGTAAAACTTTTAGAGTCTCCGCTGCTTGGTCTCTTACACCCTCAGGCTTTTCGGGCTTTCCATCGGTGGATACAACGTCTAACCGGGTTTTCGGGCTTTTTGGGGGGTTATCTATCCCCACTCGCGACACATTTCATTGCTGTTTCATTTAACACTGTGGAACTCAATTGGACTTCGTCCCCTTTCCAAGCCCACATGATTCTGCACTGGCAACGTGCAGAGGCCGAGTACCATGTACACACCCGTAGCAATGAGGTATTACCATACACCAAAGCAATGCAATTTGTTCCTCAAACCCATGACAATGTATGAAGACTCATGGACATTCTACACCATACAACGTATTGCTATGAACACTCATGTCTAATACACAATATTCATATATTGGTTCAAACATCAGCGTACATCACGGTCATGTTAATATTCATACATTCAAATCGGTATATCACATAAGCATGCACTACATCTTTTCTATCATTCGGTTTCATTCGTAATAAACCCCATCATTCAAAGCATGTATTGTAACATAATTCCAACCATTACTTAAGCAAATGATACTATAATTCATATTCGAGAATTTGAGACATAGTGTGTCAATCATACATTTCATCATATATTGATATTTCATCTTTATCACACATATGTCACATAATTTCACGCCCATTGGTATGTCATTGAATTTATAGCAATAACACATTAACCGTTCAGGCCATAAGTCAGGCCATGCTTGGCCTCGAGAAATAATCGGACTTAGTCGAGGAAAGTCCGATTTTGTAATACACACAAAACATCAACACGCAATTCCTGCTGGTCCGCCTGCGGTCCCAGCATTGGTTAAAACATAAGTTCAGAAATCAGACGGACCATTCCTGTTGTAGTGACCGACCGATGTTCTGCCTACATTTTGGCTAAGCACTTTATTTTATTAAATTCTAGACTGGCCAGGCTTTCCGTGAGTCTAGAGCGTAATCGGAGTTCGGACGAGAAAGTTATAGTCGTCCAAAGTTGGCCTTGATCGATTCTGGGGTGTGCAGAGCGGGCACACCCTCGTTTTCCATTATGCTAGGGATTTTGCTGTCCCGAAAGACAATGTTCGGTTTCGGACAGTCCCAAAACCCCATGAAACTGGTCTTTGACCATCACACAATCACAAACAAACCACTGCTAGATTCGCCCGGCCGAAGGCGAAACGGTGGCCCAAGGCCCCCAGGCGTGAAATAACAGTATGGAGGGAGAGCACCACACTCTTGTACGACTCAGGTTCTTCACGTAAGTCACGCTCCTTTGTGACACTCCTTCCTTTTCTTCTTTCTTTTTCCTCTCTTCCTTCCCTTTCTTCTTCTCTTTTCTTCTTTCCTTTTCTTTTCTTTTCCTTTTTTTTCTCCTTTCCTTTCCTCCATTTCTTTTTTCCTCTCCTCCCTTTCTCTTTTCCCTTCCTCCTCCTTCTCCTTGATGCTCCACGAAGATTGAGCGCCACAGGTGTGAATTTGATGCCCATATTTATAGCCTTCAATGTGCCATGCATGTTGACATGGCATGGCATGTGTCACATGGCATGCCATGTGTCACTACCTTCATTTGCAGTTGTCTCGAAATACATGAAATTTAGACTATCTCGAATTCAACGAGGTCGGCGGGTAGCTAGATTTAGCGAAGAGGACAATTCAGCGGTGCAATTCATTTTTCATCTAAAGATCTAGAAAAATCAACTTTTCTCCATACTATTTACGATGAAATTACCGTTTTGCCCTTCTTTCTTTTTTTTTGAAAAATTTAAATTTAAAATTTTCTTGGTTTTATAATATATATATATATATATATATATATATATATTTCTATATATATACTATATATATATATATATATATATATACGGATTATCCGAGATACATGGAGAGTTAGTCCTACATTGTGTATCGGATGCGGATTCAGTTCCATAGCCCACTGCTGGAGGAACTTCAGGAGAGAGCCATGGGAACGTTGTTGAGGATGAACACCATGTTTCATCTACATACAGACGGCCAGTCGGAGAGGGCCATATAAGTTTTAGAGGACATGCTGCGAGCATGTGTCTTGGATCATAGGGGTAGTGGGAGCACGCTACCAATTAGATTCACCTACAACAGATTATCGGGCGGGTATCACGGATGGCACCACTATGAGGCTGTATGGGAGGCCATGCTGATCCTATTTTGCTAGACGGAGGTGGGAGAGGCTCAAAATCCAACGTGCGGATCGATTAGAGACACCTCGGAGAAGGTGAGTTGGATACGGCAACGTCTTCTCACTACTCAGAGTCGGAAAAAGAGCTCCGATGACAGGCGACGTCGATCTCTAGAGTTTGAGGTGGGTGAGCACGTCTTCTTGAAGGTGATGCCTAAGAGAGGAGTGGTCAGGTTCGGTAAGCGAGGAAAGCTATCGCCGAGGTTCATTGGGCCCTACGAGATACTGAGAGGTGGGCACTCTGACCGTCTGCCAATTGGCTTCAGCATGACCTTCTAGGTGTCCATGGGGTATTCCATGTCTCCATGCTTCGAAGGTACACTCCAAATTCAGCTCATGTAGTGGATTGGGGAGAGATTATGGTTAACACAGATGGGACCTTCGAGGAGGGACCAGTGTGCATCATGGATATCCGGGATCAGGTTTTGCAATGCAAGACCATGGGGTACAGTGAAGTAATGTGGAAACATCGGGGGAGTGGAGGAGGCCGTGTGGGGCGAGGCACGTCACGGGCCACCTATCCATTCTTGTTTAGGGATGAAGGTAAGCAGTTTAGTCGTTTAATAATTAAATGACTAGTTTACATGCATGACATAGTGCATGTTGTGTATGCATGTGATTTGTAGTGACTGTGTGGAATTTCGGTATGAAATTATTTTAAGGGGGGACGAATGTAAAACCCTGGAAAATTTAAAATTTTCTAAAAATTTAAAATTTAAATAATAAATTGTTGAAATGGCTCAAGGAGACTGAAAATTCATGAAACTCGGATGACAAACAGGCGTGTAGTTGGATTCGTCTTATAAAATACAGTTACGCAGAAAATTTTAGGTTAGAGTGAGACGGTCGGATTTTCACAATTTTCGAGGAGTAGCAGATCTTTGTGACTCCTAGAACAAGATTTTTACGAGAATCTAGGGAGATTGGAAATAACTCAAGTTAAGTTCATTTAAAAATAAATTAGATTTGGCCGGAACCGAAAATAAATTATTTCGAAGGGTAGGGCGATATCAGGCGAGGATCACATGACCTGTGGCACCATGAGGGCCTTTGCATAACTTAATTTAAGTTAGAACAAAAGGAAGAAAAGCTCATTTTTGGGGCTAGAACCAGCAATGGGTTGAGTTAGAGAGAGAAATGAGAGAAACTCCTCATTCTCTCTACGATCTACCGAGATCGGGTGGTCGGAATCCGTCGAGCCAAGATTTAAAGTTCATCTACTCGACTAGGGCTACACTTAGGTACCCACAACACGCCAATTTCGTGAAGATTTCATGTGTTTGGAGAGAAAGGAAGATTAGTGGGAAAGCTCCTTATCATAAGATTTACGGCGTCGGAGGCTCGGTTTTTCGTCGGGCCAAGACTTAAGGTGATACTCGTTGAAGAAGCGCAGCGTGGACACGCCAATCAAAATTTTATTCGAAGATTCAAGCGGAAGTTCGGAAGAGTGTGGGTCTCGGGTCTTGAGACTCCAAAAGTTTCATTTTGCTCAAGGGTAGGGAACCTTCCTACTTGAGTTTATTTCTCTCCAAATACTGTTTTTTAGTCTTGGTTGGGCCACTAGGGCTGTTTGGATGTGTTCGTTTTAAAAATGTCTCATAAATATTTCTTTGATTTGGAGTTGTTTTGTTAAGTTGATTTTGGTGAGTTTGGGGCCAGTTTTGTGCCATGTTTATGGATGAATTGTGGACTCAATTGGGCGGGGTTTGTTTCGGGTGAGGTTGTTGGGATGGTTTGGGTAGGAAAAATACCATGTACGGGAGCTTTAAAGGGCCAGGGAGCAATTTCGTGGGTTTCCTGGTACTTGGTTGCCTTTGTTTGTCTTTGAGCCTCCAACTTGGGATGACCACATAACTTTCTGATCAGGGCTCCATTTGGTGTTCTTGGACTCTGTGAGCCCTTGAGTCTAGAATACATCCATATATATATTAGATATAATTTCAGAACCATATTAGTTCCCAAAGTGACGAAAAACAGTAGGCCCCTGCTGGTTCCGTTGTGGTCACTTGTTCATATCAGGCCTCCAACCCCGAGACGGCCACGACTTTCTAAAGTCAGGCTCCGTTTAAAGGTGTTCTTGGACTCTATGGAAAGAGCTTGGTCTGAATCCTGACCATATAATTTTCAATGGAAGTGAATTGCTCATATCTTATTGAAAAATTGATTGTTACAACAAGTGTGCTAATTGTTGGTTGTGTGGATGTGAGGAGTTGTGTGCTAAAGTGGCCATTACATGGCAGGTTGGAGGCTATCTTAGGTGCATGATATCCATGAATTAGCCTAGGAAATGAGGTGTGTCATTACTTTCCTAGGTAGTGACTTGATGAAATGTTAACATGTTTGTGCGATTGATTGAATAGCATTTCTTAGTTAGAGGTGTCATGGCGGATATTGATATGTGCTCTAACACATTGGGTTTATGATAATGTTTCTTGTACAGACATAGCTATTGTGACATGTTGGCAGGCTAGTTTATTGGGCATTATGCGCATGAAAGTGCCAACTGGGGGATTTAGTATGATATTACTTGTCTAAAGTAGTAGTCGAACAGTGTTGATGCATGCTTGTTTGATGTGTGGTGACATGAATGTGATAAAATGTTGGTAGCCAAGCGACGTGTATATTAGCATTTAATGAATGTATGGACTTTTGTGTGAACGCAGTGTCCATGGTACCACGATATGATGGTATAGGGTGTCCATGAGATCCTTTTGCCATTGGGCATGACTTGAGTGCAATGGCTGCGATTGAATTGCATTGGTCTGCCGGGGACATACGCGTAGTATGGGTGTGAGTGCATAGTCGTTGTCATTCTTACCATCGCTTGATGCGAATGGGATTTTGGCCAGACTCATGCCACGAATGAGTCAATGAGGACCTCCACGGTTTGCATGGTTGACCAATCAACATTGTGTTTGGTGTCGGGTGAGACGATGATGGGATAGAGATGCATTGAGTCGCCACGGTTATAGCGAAATTAATACCGTGTGTTGGGTGTTTCGTGAGGATAAACACCCCCTCAGGTGAAAAACCTGGAACTTTGTGGTTAAACATGACCCTCGTTGGTGAAAGACTCGAGAAAATGTCGATCGTGGCGTCAGATTGAGATTTAATCATTGGCCCAATGCCATACAAGCGACCTTGATTACATCAAGTGGCAACTTTGAGATAAAGCAGTGGGTATGGGTTTGTAAAACAAAAGCTTTGTTTTATGAAATAAATGATTTTTATAAGGGATCATCCAAAAGCCTTTAGTTTGAAAAAGAAATGAAAATGACTTTATAAATGATCATTGAATGTGTTCGAGAAAAATAAGGTTTTTGTCACGCGTATAGGATTCTATCATGTGAGAGAATTCGGTAGGACTTGATACGTGGGCATGATGAGTCGTCTACATTTCACTTGTGACAAGTAGGATCCACCATGTTGGGATTGCATGTCTAGGTTGGTGCAATGGTTGATTTGTTTGACCATTCATGCATTTGGTGGAATAGCCCTTGTAGAACTTATCTCTTGGCGAGTTGGCTCATAATCGTCTGAGCCCCCTTTTCAGGTACAAGACATGTGCAGGCAGACGGTGCTCCTTAGAGGCTAGGATTATGAATCGGGGCCGGATTGTGGCCTTGATTCATGTTTTGTATATTATATTAGAACATGTTAGTTTTAATATAATGTTTTGTATTAAGAGTGATGTAATAACTCTTGGTAGCTTCGGTGATATAGATTGTATTTATATGGATAAATGGGCCCCTACGGTAGCCATTTTTGCACTCGTATGTGGACAGCAGTGTGAAATTCGTTGTGTGTGGAACAGGTTGCCATGAGGTACTGGGGTGTATTTTGGGGTGCGCCGGCTCCGTACCGTGAGGACTTTGTGATTTTTCGTTAAATCCAGGCCACCGGGAAAATAGGACTTAATGGAGTGGTGTCGGGTTGATATCCACAAATTCTCATTGGTTGACGATGTCAGCGGACCGGGTTTGGGAGCATCCTTGGCCTAAACGAGCCGCAAAGACTCTTACGGCGTGTGTTTAGAAGCTTATAAATTGTATGGGTTTAGGAATTGTGCGAGCTTAATTTAAATGGCAGGAGTTAGTTACGAGCATTTGTGCTCCCAGGAGCAAGACTATTTAGTAATTTCATTTTTAAATTTAATTTTATGTGTTTATTGAATTCTCTTGAACATACGTTGTTTCATGTATAAAATATAGATTAATTATGTTGTATATGACCATATGGATACGTCCATTAAAGACATGGTCATAGATTCTCATAATTAATGAATTGTCTTACAGTTGATAAATAAAGTTAGTCACTTTATTTAGGTAGTAATATTCTATGAAATAATCTATTTTGATTGTGTAAAGAATATTAGAGTGAGTTATATTGGCGCTCACTGCGAGAGGGGTTAAGAGAGATTGAATTAAAGGTAAATTTTGGCAAAGAATGAAATCTCAAGCGTTATTAGTTATCATTTATTTTTTTTTTTAATCCTGGGTATAATATAAACAGGTAGTTAAGTGATTATCATTCTTTGAGTTATCAATAAGTGATGTCTCTTTTTAAAGACCAGTACCTTGATGATTTAGGAATAATGACATTTGACTACTAGAGTTTATAAGATAGGCAAAATGGAATTTGTATGAAATGTTTTCTTAATATGTTTAGATACTCGGATGTTGAAAGACATTGGTTAGTGCATTGGATCCGTTAGAGAAACCGATAAGATGAGAGAATAAATAGTTAATTGATAGATAGAAATCTTTGTCAATTAATTATTGGTATTTTACAATGGAAAACTACATTTTATATGTACATTATTAATCTTGGAGTTCACATGAGATTTTAGTGGAATAGCACAGGACCAGATCCGCGATCCTAAGAACTTTCTTCGAGCAGTGAGAGATTATTTATGCTCTGAAAGCAGATTGAGCCCATTGATCAAAAGTCAAAATTAATAATGGGTTGTTGGATCCTCAAGCTAGCTAATTAATGACAGAGCCCATTAACTAATTGCTTAGAGACAGAAACCCTAGTAAAGTAGAAGTTTGATTACTTGATGAGTAAGAAACAGTAAGGTAGTGATTAGTTTGTGATAGACAAGTAACCCTAAAAGGTTAGGGTTTGGAGTCCATAAATAGATCATCTCCCTAAGGCCTTTACATACTCTCCCTAGGGCCTTTACATACACACGCGGGTGTTCTCTCCTCTAGTCTCTGGCAATTAAGCATACCCACATATAGATATGTCACGACTAGAATAGCTTGGAAAGTCCCGCACAAGAGGTTAGTAAATCCTAAGGATGATGACACTAGTTTGTCACACACCTTTTTCAATCTTGATTCAGGCTTCTATTATACATTGATCCCTTCAAAATGTAGTTATGTTTTGAAAACAAAAAAGGTCTATCATCGAATTTATTCTTTTAGGGTATGTTTGGAACCCGAAAAATGTTAAGAAAAAGAAAAAAAAACAAAGGGAAAGTGGTTTTCCGAAGTTTGGATGTCTTGGAAAATATGAAGGAAATTTTCTTTTAAGAGAAAGTAATAAAGAAAATATGATAGTATTTTCCCACTTACTTTCCTTAAAAAATAGTGAGGAAAATAAATTAGAAAATGTGAGAAAAAATGAGGGGAAAATTTGTCCAGCACTTCTCATTATCGGGCCTCACTCACTACTCACTTCGTTCACCACCATCTTCTTCTAATGGCTCCCAATCGTCGATGACCATTCCAACGACCACCACCACCACTTTGGCCACCTTCGATTCACTTGAATGAGGGTAAAGAATTAATCACTCATTCTCCTTTGTTTTTTCTTGTTGGTTGTAAGATTCATTTGTATATTGGGTCTCGATCGTGCTTACTGGTTTAGGGTTTTTGCATTTCATGTTTGATAAAATGCCTATCAATTTTGCATTTTCTATTATTGAACATGACTAGAAAATTAACCGAGATGGGGTGGTGAATTGGTCTTCTTTAAAAAAATTTGCAAAAACAAAGGAAATTTCACTATAATTCAAGAGCAAGAATAAAAATAAGATAGAGAAAATAGGGAATGCGGAACTCGGGTTTATAGTGGTTCGATACACCTTTACACACTTTACATTCACTTCTCCTTAACCTTGAATCAGGCAAGAGTTCAGCTGGTTTTCAAGCTCAAAAACCGAAACTGCTAAACACTACGCTTGGACTTTGGCTTCAATTGACTCTTCACAATCTCTTCAAGTTATACACACTTGAACATAATGAGACACTCTCTCAAGCTCACAAGATTAAACAAATATAACTCAAACTAGGATGAAATCAAAGGTACATTCTAGGATATGGAAATGTGGAGTAAATGCATCTACAAACAAAGATGACAATTAATGTAGGAGAATAATGGCGGTTGAGAGCTTTAACTCATTGAATCTCATGACCATAAATGATCCATAACATCAATTTAAAAGGGAGAATTCTTAGGTAGCTTTTTCACCATTGGTCAACCGATTGCATTAATGAACTCAATGGCGGACCCAGACAACAAGTTGGGTGGGGGAGGGAAAAAACACTAGAGTTGTGTTTGGTTACCAAAAAGTACTAACAAAAGAAAAAGAAAATTATTAGGAAAATGATTTTCTCATGTTTAATTGTCTAATAAAAAAAATTTAGGTTATGTTTGGTTCTTGAAAAATACTAAGAAAAGAAAAAAATTGGTAAGGAAAATAATTTTCTTATGTTTGATGGTCTAATAAAAAAATTCAAATAAAATTAAATATAAATAAAATTACTCACTTAAATTTCAGTATTTACCATTAATTAACATCTTTTATATATTGATGATTTGAGGAAATAAATAAAATTGATTTGAGATAGCAAATAAAAATATTATATGGAATTTAATTCTTTTTAATTTTTATTCTTTCAGCTTTTCCTTCCTATTTATTTCCTTCAAATTTTGAGAGAACCAAACACCCCTAAAAAATCAAATATAAATAAAATTACTTACAAGTATAAAATAAAATTACTTAAAAACTTGCAATTCTTAAATTATTTAATATTTATATTAATAATTTAAAATAATTATTTTGTTTGAAGTAGTAAATAAAAATAATGAGTGATATTTAATTCTATTTTATTTTCCTTAATTTTTTCTTTCCTCCCATTTTTTCTCCATCAATTCTTTCTCTTGCATTTTCCTTAACATTATCTAAGAACCAAACATAGTCTAGATTAATTCCAGTAGGCGCAAATAAAAAACACAAATCACTTAAATGGTTTAATAAAAATTAGATTTTACTTTGAATTAAAACAAATGGGTTCAAATCCTGGTGCAAAATTTTTTTTCCAAAATTTCAAGGGGGCATTTTATTTGATCACTCAGCTTTATTGTATGGAGTGCCTTTGAATGAACTAGTCGTTGGTGCATTTAATTCATTACAGGTGACTATTTTATGACCATTACCTCGACCAGTTCCCCAAACCACCCCCCCTCGACTAGTTCACAAAAATGGAAAACCAACATTTTTTGACTTCAAATGATTGACATTTACACCTCTTTCAATTACAACGGGCTGATCGTTTGGGTGACTGTTGACTTGTTTCAAGCGGATGACCTGAATGGCTGATTGGAAGCTTGTTAGAAATTACCACCGGGTACCAGCCAATTCGGTTTCTCTCCAAATTGATTCTAAACCTTAGATAACTATTTTAAATACATTTTAAATTCCAAATAACTAAGGTTTAATGATTAAACATGAATTTTAAAATATTTAATCAATTTAAAGTAAGCAGGAGTTAGAAACTTATGATGTATACAAATAATGTCTGAAAGACTCCAAAAATGATCACTTTAGGTTCTTTGTGTTCCAAATCAATTTCAAACATTAGATAACTCTTGCGAGCACATTTTGAAAACTTTAAACATCTAAGTTTGATGCTCAAACTCAAATTTTCAAATAACATACAAATCAAACACAAAAGCAGTCTTGAAGAATATATGCATGTAGGAATGATATACCCTAAAATTACGCAATGCATTCACCTTCCCCAAACATCCTAAACTTGAAAGAGCGTTCATGTAAGTTCTTGGTTGGAGTATTGGTTGTCATCTTTGACTTGATTCTGATTCTTTGAATGAGTGAAATGCCTTCCAGAACTCAATCAAGTACACCATTGTCATCTTAAAGCTTGAAATATCTTTAGTTGATGTTTGACTAATTTCAACCTATCACTCATCTCGATGTCAACAGTAGTAACCAATAACCTTCATTTGTTATCATCAAAATCTCAATTAGAGATACCCTTGGGCCAATAATTATTGCTTAAGATATTTAGTTTTCGTTTCACATCAAGCACTGGCTTATTTACTCAAAAAATTCAGAACCTGTTTATGCAAAGCATGTAATCTAAATTGGGTGATATTTGTTCTAGTGATTTATTCCCTGCCACTTTAATTTCTGAAACATAGAGATACAAGGTACATCATCTTTTTCAATCATCACTATGTTCATCACTTACAAGAGTTCTGATTTTTTAATTTGTTATAATTTATTCCTGTTAGAGTATTTTTGCTTTCATGGTTTCTATTATTGGAGAATCAGTTAAAAATCAGTTTAATTTAAATCCTATAGTTTATAAATATGTAATATTTAGATTTAGATTGATTCTAGTGTATAAATATGCCTAGTCTAGATTTGGTGCAAATTCATTCTTTCATTTCTTGATTCAATTTGTACTATTTATATCTCAAGTTATTCAATGGAAAATATCAATCAATTATTCATTTATGCTAATCTCTACATGGTATCAGAGCGATGATCCAAACCTCTTCCTTTCTATTCTCTCTAGTTGTTGGCCTCCACTCCCCTCCTTCTCGGCTTCCACCATTCCTCACACCTACTTCCACCCTCTTCCCCTTGTTCTACCTACATCATGGCTTAAGAACAACACCAAATCACAGTCCCTTTTGATCCTGCTTCACCTCTCACCCTCATTAACATATCCCATCAAAACATTGTCAAACTCACATAAAAAAAACTGCCTTTTCCGGAAGCTTCAGATTGAAGCTATCTTCATCGGCTACAACCTCCATAAATTTATCGATGGCTCTCACCCTTATCCATTGGCCACGACTCGCTCCGCCGACCAGGACACTCCAAATCCAGACTTTCTCCCTTGGATTTGATAAGACAAATTACTCTTTGGTGCTCTTGTTGGCTATATCTCTACTCCGTTGATTCCCTTGATTCAACAATCCTTCACATCCCATGATGTTTGGCTCACCCTTGCAAACACATATGCCCGTCCATCTCATGGGCATATTAAGCAAATCAAGGATCAACTTATGCACGCCATCAAGGGTTCTCATACAATCATCGAATACATGAACTTTATCAAGTGTCGTGTCGATCAACTTGCTGCTCTTGGTATACCCCTCAATCATGAGGACCTTATAAACAAAATTTTGGACAGTTTAGATGATGATTATAAAACCATTACTGATATTGTCCAAAATTGTGAGACTCCAATTCTCTTTGATGAATTACATGAAAAAATGATCAATCGGGAATTGGCTCAAACGCAGTGGAAATGCAGTCACTCCGCTTGTTCGGTCATTGCCAGCACTTGGCCTCGGGTGTCAGCTAACATTTACCACCCGGTCGAACTATCACTCCATAAATATCATCTTGCTCTCGACCTTAGCCTCATTCAGGCCTTTCAGTGGCAGAGCCTCGCCATAGCGCCTTGACCTCGCCCGTACCTTGGTTGGTGCCAGTTCATGCTTTGTTGATCCACTCGGTCGGTCGGTGCCCAATCTACCAATTGGTGCTAACCTCCACTACCCAAGCTCCTGCCCACCCACATGCACGACCCTCCTCGGCTCCGCACCACTACTAGTGGCAACCCATGGCTCATGTTGCAACATCTTCGACTACGGAATCTCCGCCATGGTCGTTGGACAATGGAGCCTCCCATCACGTAACCGTCGACATTAACAATCTCACGCTTCATGCTCCCTATGACGGTCCAGATGACATTATCATTGGTGATGGTACTAGGTTACATATTACGCATTCAGGCACAACTTCTTTATATACTCCTTCTAATTCATTTACCTTACATAATGTTTTATGTGTTCCTCACATGAAAAGAAACCTTATCTCTATCTCATAATTTTGCAAAACAAACAAAACATTGGTTGAGTTCTTACCCTCTTCTTTTCTTGTGAAGGATCTTCTGTAATGACCCGCACCAAATAATACAAGTTTGTAACACGTTTGACCAAGTTTGACTAAGGTTGACCAGATTTGACTAGGTTTGACCAACACTTAGTATGTGGACCCGAAGTTGACTTTTTCAGGATGAATAATTTTGGGTTGACTAAGACACCACTTGTAGGCCCGTCGTGCGAGTTCATAGGCGGGTTGAGCATCAGAATCGACTTCTGGATAAAGTTATGACAGCGGTAAGTTCAAGCGGCAGTGTTTTAGCGATTAATCCAAGCTGTCTTGAGTGTTTGCACGAAGCGACCACAAGCCCTATATATACATAGCTTTGCATGCCAAAGGGAACCCTAGCCCACAAACTCATTTTGAGCTCCAAAACCACAGAAAAACTCCCCCGAACCTTGTGAGCACCAAAGCGGGTCGTTTATTTCGAGGCCTTCAGTTTCAGCCGTGGGGCGGTCGACACACTAGGGCCAATAACAGCCGGCCGAGCGAGCTTTGTTTGTTCGAGCTAGGCTTGTTAATTTATGGCGCTCCGAGCGGCCGAGCTTTTGAAACGACTTAAATCGGGCTGAAGCTTGGCGATTTAAAAAAGCTTGGCGAGCTCATTAGGCTCGTTTTCCATATGAAACGAGCTCGAGCTTAACCTTACCGGAGCGAGCCAATCGAGCCTATCTGGTTGTATTGTAATCAATCTCGGCTTCGATCCATATACTTTTAACTTTTTTGTAATCAATCGATAACCATCGTGGTGGAAATAATTTTACATGGGATTTGTTTTACGCTTGGATTGATTTAGCGGTCGATGCTAAAGTTGTTAAAGCCACCTCCTTGACATTTGTTTCCCTTTCACGGATTACGCGAATTCCCATGGCGAAAAGCGACTTGCAAGCGAAAAAATTATGAAATAGAATTAAAACAAGTAGAAATTGCAGTGAAGAAATAAGATACACAGAAATCATTGAATAAACATGATTGGTTTTAATCAATTATCTAAATAAAGAAATAATATATCAACAAGATGCCAAGCAAACTCATTAGTAACAACGAAACATTTGGCAATATCTTCTTTGCACATGGTTAAGTTGGCCACCACCCTCGACTACGAATCTGCGCATGATTAATTTCCAAGACCCATAGCCCCACCCTTTGCCCGGACTGAGATCCGAATACGCCCACCATGTCGAAGCCGGTCGACCCCGGTGCTGTACGACGGTGGCCGGTGGCACTCGGTTACGGAAGTGCGATACGGCGGAGTCGGATCTTAGGCTCCTTTGTTTCCTCTGAAACCCCACCCACGATCACCCTTGATGCCTTTGCGGCCACCAGCCTAGATGCGGGTTGAAGTCGATACCGGTATCGAAGGGCCCCGATACCCAGGATTTGAGATTGGATCTGGTTCATCGGTACGTTGATGCGCCGATTAGATTAAGTACATTTGCGATGCTACTCAAGATCGTGACGCATGCAAATTGTGGCGCTGCCTCACATAGTTTCCACAGGAGCCTGTACCCTGTATTTGTAATCGATTCTTGTACGCAAGGGATCGGTAGATGTACCCGATTGGTGTGCAGCATCCATGTCGCTACCGACATCCCTTTGCGAAGGCACAGCCTTCTTCAGAAGCTATCCACACTGGAACATGCGTGCCCGACACCTTGGCGCTGCTCGTGGGTGCCATTTCGCTGCAGAAGATGCGGAGATCTAGTGCGGTCCCGCACGTGACGGCTTCGGGGATTACGGCTCGAGCCGACCGTCTTGGTCGTCGGCGCCTCATAGCGGCGTGATTCACGCGACATTTGCCATCCATGTCGGCCCGGATCTAGAAGCCGAGGATCCATTACCGACATCAGGGACACATGACATTTCACTGAGGTAGCGCTGATCGGGTCTTTGTCGGTGAAGATCGGATCTGGCGGTGGAGACCGTGGCGGAAGCTTTCGTTCAGCGGCGGATGGGTGTTGGCGACCTGGCCAGAGCTTTGCCGAGCGTGGTGAGATTTGTCGGCTTTAAAAATTAAGGCTCGACGGCTCGTTTGGCTCTGGTGCGAGCGTTTGGCGAACTTTTGGTGAGGCAGAATGGCCCAGTGGCAACACGTTGCATTCTCAGCCACCACCAGCGACCACCTTGGCCGAGGAGGAGGAGGACCCCAGACGAGGCTGGCGGTAAAATTTCTCGACCCGCCCGTAGACAGCGCCGGATCTGGCCCGTGGCGGCGGTGGCACTAAACTGGGTTGCCGAATTTTGTGTTTTTAGGCCATCTCGAAGCCGACCCATACCTCCTTTCTTAACCATTTTTTGGACCCTCTGAGACTCCTAGACTGTGTGGCCCCTTTTGCGGATTCCTCACCCGTTTAAGGATTACAGTAATGAGTTTGGTATTATTTGGATCAGGTTTTAGGCCACCACCGACAGCTGTTGGACCAAATTGTCGTCTTGATGAGTTCTTGGTCTCTTGGGCTTTCCATTGATATATGGTTTGTGAATTTTGGACATCGTTTGGTTAGTTTTCCATATTTAGGTCGTTTCGAGGTGATACGAAAGTTTAGTGAAATAGAGTACCAATTGCGATTAAGTTTGGAAAAATTGAAGTTGGATTAGTGAAGTGGATGTTTTGAATTATTGGACGGACCAATTTGAGAAATTAGCTCGGGTGAAAAGCCCCAATTTTGGAGTCTGAGGGCACATAAGGCACAGTCATCATTTAGTTTCTCAGATCCAATTTGGATGGTTTTTCATAGTTCTAAAAGTTATTCTAAGGCCTTCGGGGCATCCCAATGTTGTTGGTTCAGTTATTGGAGCCTAAGTGGTGTTTTATTTATATTACAGGCACTCACGCCGGGCCGGGAGACGATCCTGCAGGGGAGCAGGACTGAGCGTCTATAGTCTGTGAGTGGTTTATATGTTTTTAAATGATTTGGGGTATTATGTTGATAAATTATCTATTGTGATTAAATACTATACATATATCTTGTTTTTGATCAAATGGTTGGTTGCATACCAATGTGATTATGGGTCTCATATAAAACAAGTTATCATTTCATGAATTTTATCAGCATTTCTGTTGTTTGGAAGTTGTGCTAAGTTAGTGGATGAGTGTGGTATTTGAATATTTTGGGTAAATTGGATTGAAATTTGTAAACCACCTTGAAAAACTATTGTTTTAAAAAAATGGATCTTGAGATTTTTGTGGGATGACTCTGATACGGTATTGTTAGGAAAGTACTTGTGTGAGTGAGGAGCGATTTTTATTTAGTTTACCCACGTGATGGCCGGGGTTTACTCGGAGGTTTATTAGTTGCGTGATGGCGAGTTTACCGGGTTTGATAGTTGCCACGTGATGGCGGGTTTTCCGGAGTTGTGTGCCAAATTGCACCGTGATGTTACGGGATCGCTCGGAGGGGTTTATTAGGTGCCACGTGATGGCGGGTTGCAGGAGGTTTATTAGGTGCCACGTGTTGGCGGGTTTACCGGAGGTTTAATGGTGCACATGATGGCGGGTCTGCACAGGTTTATTAGTTGCCCGCGTGATGGCGGGGTCTACGGAGGTTGCCAGATTTGCCCGCGTGATGGCGGGTCTACCTGGAGGTTTATTAGTTGCCACGTGATTGCGGGTGTAACCCACGGGGTTTATTAGATTGCCCGCGGTGTCGTGAATTAGGACTTCTGACGGTTTGCTAATCTGTAATTTATGGTATAGTACTTATTTGTTGATTTCGAATATGGTATAACTATTTTGTATATGGTTATGGTGCATTTTCATGGTTATTTATTACATGGTGGCTATACATGTTTTATGATTGACTTTATGTTGTGTACGAGTTCGGATTATGAACAACCACAACATTGTGTCGGCTAAATTGTTAAGCATAGTTTACATATGTTGGACTTAGGGGTAAGTTAGGGTTTTGTGAAATGTTTCTAAGCAGGGGGCCTTTAAAGAGTGAGCAGGAGGTTTTGAGAGAAGAAATCTTTTGAAAATAAAAAAGAATGTTATTTTCTAACCCTCAGAGCTTCTCTCACTCATTTGAGATTTATTATCTCACATTATTGTTTTTAATCTGTTTCCTAAGGTCCCGAACGGAGTTCGTAGGGCTTGTTAGTACGGGTTCAACACCGCTCTTCACATCCTGACTTCCGTGCACACTATCGCATCTATACATTTTGTTTTGTTGTATTGGATTTATTCATCTCTACTTGTACCTCTAAATTCACAAATCTTCTTGGGAAATCTTTCGATATTCGTATCGAAATATGGGTCACTTGTCATGTAATAGCAGTGGGTCTTTTATATCTAATTGGGATATTAAAGTGTACATGTGTTTACTTTCCTCCTTAAAGTGGAGTTCCACGTATCTTCCTAGGGTTATGCAGTGGGACTACTAAGCACAGGGAAATCACGGGAGGTATCGAGGTGAGATCACATCAGGCTATGAATGGAAATTCTACTTCACGGTCGCACTAAAGACGACATTTATGAGTGACCAACCAAGTCTTCCACCCATATCATTCGTTTTCTGTGTCAAAGCCCTCCCTTCTAGCGCATCATCAGCTTTGGGACATCCTTCTAACCACATTCTTGACGCCGTTTCAAATTACAAGCTCCATCTTGTGTTTTCCTTATCACCCTCATTTCATTGTAAAGATTGTTATTTCAATAAAAGTCATAAGTTACTTTTTTCTTAATCCACACTTGTTTCCTTTGCTCCTTTGTAAATTATCTTCTTTGATGTATGGACCTCTCTTATTCCGTTGACTGACAATTTCAAATACTACGTCATTTTTGTTGACCACTTCACCCACTATATATGGCTCTACCCGCTCAAATGTAAGTCAGATGTCAGTTTACGGTTTCACGATTCCAAACCTTGTTCGAGAATTTCTTCGCGAGGAGAGAATGCATTAAACTCTACTCGGATAATGGGGATGAATACAATGGTTTTTCTACCTTCTTAGCTACTCATGGAATCTCTCATCATACATCTCCCCCACACACTCCCGAACACGATGGTTTCTCTTAGCGTCGCCACCATCACATTGTTGAAGCAGTTTAAGCGCTTCTCTGCCGGGTCTCTCTTTACGCTAGTTCTAGTCATATGCCTTCCTCACTTAGCTACATCTCTGTTAATCGCGTCTTCCACACCCACACAATGATGTCACTCTCAAATCTGGTTATTCGGGACTCCTCCCAATTACTCCAAACTACGTGTTTTTGGTTGTCTGTGTTATCCATGGCCTTGACTGTACTTGTAGCACCCCATTCCTGGCCCGACCCGATTAGCGGATCCGAACCGAGTCCAGGTTGCTAGCCGAGTTCATTTACTAAAACATAAACAAAAACAAAATAACTGTTTAGGTCGACATTCTATTTCGTATAAACACTTTCAAATATGTGTGGAAGCGATTTCAATTCGGTAGGCCCATAAACCTTTACATTTAACAAAATGCATTTACAATGAAGGCATTCCATTCCCATTCAAAAAGATATACAAAATCGTTTCAAAGTTTAACTCTTTTGATCACAAAACATCAATTGTTCAAAGTAGGATATGGATGCATATGACGAATTATATTCTTTTTACTCCATAGCCTTCTTGATGACTCTACACACTTTCTCGATCATCTTTGTCCTTTATTTCATTCACTCCGGTACTGCAGATAAAAACTACGCGCTAAGCATTTTTCATGCTTAGTGGTTCTATACGATTCTCTCTTTTATTCAGGGTTCGTCGAATCATACAATTTCATAAGACAATGCTCATTACTTTCTTCAAATATGACCAATACAATGCAATACATACATAAAAAGATATATTTCCATTTAATAAATTACAATTCATTGGTCATCTCGAGCTATGCATTTTCATGTGCAACAAATCATTGATCATAAATCATGCACTTTTTCATTCTCATTATCACATTTTCATTTTAGCCCTTATCGAATTTGCGTATGCTTTCAGTGCAAGGATAACGAATCACTTGGCATGGTCGGTAGGGCATGGTGGTGTAACACGATTTATAAAAATAGCCTTGCCTTTCGGTTGGTGTATACTAAGATCTTGTCCGTTAGATACGGATTGGTATGCCTGCCACAATGAAATGCGTTTGTTCGACTCTTGGTATATAATCTATCATAACACAATTTAACGGTTAACATTCTATTAAGGGATTCAAATCATTTTATAGGAAAATACAATACTGTATGTATTTTAATACAAACAAATCATTTCAATACTCATGTAATTTCATGTCATTCATTTCGCAATCAATCAATTTCTCAAATTTCTTAACTTAAATCAACTTGCAATTCATTTCACAATTTATTTGCATCAAATCAATTTAAAACAATTCAATCCTCGGAATCACGATCTCAGTTCGGGCTTTCATCCTCTTCAGCCCCTATTCCAATACAATTAAAGAACAATATTATTTGTGCGTACTAGTGATTTTGGTTAGGGTTGATTTTCGGAGCTTAATATCGTATTCTTAATCTCATTAGCAAATAAGGGCAAGATACAAGCCCAGTATGGTTGTTAGTTTCCCAACTTTAATCCATCACATAACCAAAATACTAAAATTTTGCCCTGCCTTTTAATCCTTTTCCAATAGTACTCTTGATCAATTAAATCATCCCCAAAGAAAGATTATGTCAAAAACCTCAAATAAATACTAACACCACATGCCAGGACCGTTATTTTCCAGTTTTGTACTTTCTAGACTTTATTACCCAAAAATTATTCAAATGGTCTTAAAAAATTATGAAACTCTCCAGTTTAGTCCTTTATATATCCAATGACATCTCTGAATATTTTCAATTTAAAATTCCTTCTCTAAAGCCCTCAACCACATAACACAAACAAGGCAAAACATGCTATTTTTTCTTTAGACAGTAGTACCTTTAAAATGTCTCACCAAAACCAATCCTAATTTTGTCCAAAATGAACTTCAAATATTGATTTGATTAGCTTAGACCAAGGTCTAACCAACCCCCAAGCACCAAAAATCAGATTATAAACCAATTGGTCCAGTTTTTAACTTTAACATCCACAAATTCTTTGTCCACTTTGGCCATTTGTAACAAAACACTTTTAAAATCAAATAAATTACGAATAAATATGTCAGGAATAAAAGCTAATATTTCCAAGACCATATATTCATCAAAGACCTTTAATCATTCAACAATCTATTCTCATAAATTCCCAAAACACACTTAGCCAAAACGGTCAAAACTCAAAATTCACGACATTTTAATGTCAAATTGGTTAGCTCACTGGATCACCTACTGTTATTCTCGATTTCTGGGGTCTTAACTCCATAAATTGGTAATGGTTCCTTCAATAATTTGAAGCTATGTTTCTAAGGTTTCTTCTC
The DNA here is from genome assembly GCA_016808115.1 of Tetrastigma voinierianum. Taxonomy (NCBI): domain Eukaryota; kingdom Viridiplantae; phylum Streptophyta; class Magnoliopsida; order Vitales; family Vitaceae; genus Tetrastigma; species Tetrastigma voinierianum. Next base: position 363,358 of record JAEQBH010001745.1, read on the forward strand.
CAATTGGAATCACCCAATTTGGATTACCAAAACTCAAGTTATTGCATTTTACATATAGACTACTCTAATTTACAAAACAGAATCTGCACATAGCTCCACTTTGACAGATTTATGGGAACTTTGGAGTTACAATTTGCATACACTTCCTTCTATAAATTATTCCCCTAGAAGTCTAGTTTACTCAGAATTTTGAATCACTCAAATTGGATTAGTGAAACTCATTTTATGGCCAAAACACCACAACTACACCCAAAACAGGACATACCCGTGAGCTACCCGAACCCCCCTTTAAGCCCATATTCGGGAGCCTTAGTGGTACAATTTGCTTTTGGTCCATTCTATACATTTTAGCTCTATATTTTATGGTTTTTTAACAATTAGAATCACTTCATTTGGATGATTATAACTTAATCTATAGCCAAAACAAAAACAGGGGTTTTGACAAAATTTTGACAACATTTCCTTTGAAAACCAAACATTTCTCTTTTTACAATCACTCCTCTAAACCAATCCAAACCAATACCAACCAACAATACTCTTCAAAACTCAACCCAACACAAACCCAAAACTCATTTACAACCAAAACAAATCTCTTTTTATCCACATTTGGGGTTTTCCCCGACTCAAACACAAATAAAAGGGGTTTAGGGTTTGAGTCTTATCTCAAATCTCTTTCAAACTTCAATGCCAAGGTTCCTTCTTGATTTTTTTATCACTTTAGCCTTTGATTTTCATGGAGCAATTCACACAAATCTCCCGTTCAAAAACCACAGCTCTCCCTTTTCTCAAAATGAAAATGCCCTAATGAGAGAAATGTCTCTCAAAGGCCAAAATATGGTCTTTGTCTCCTATTCACAAGGCCCTGTTTGGCTTTCACACTAAATCCCATTTTCTCATTTTTGCCATTTTAACACTTCATTTCACTTTCATTTCAATTTTGTTTCATTTCATTTACACTTTTGCACTTATACTTCTCATTTAGGACCCTTGGGTCCCCATTTGACATTTTTACCAAATTTATTTGGCTTCCTATAAATTTTTCGGGTTGTATATTTTTCTCGTTCTTAGGATTTAAATTCCAGAAAAATTTCATTTACTTTGTTTTATACCCTAAACATGTTAAGCGTAGGGTATTTTTAGAGCGTGCATTGCCCAGCTCGATCTTCTAGAAATTTTGTAGACCAGACCAGCACTTAAGATGACAGTGTATATATTAAACCATGTTCCAACTAAGGCTGTCCCAAAGACACCTTTTGAATTATGGAAAAATTGGAAACCGAGTTTACAACATATGTGCGTTTGGGGTTGTCCAACTAAGGTGCGAATATATAATCCACATAAGAAGAAATTGGACCCAAGAACACTTAGTGGTTTCTTTGTGGCTATCTTTGAAAACGTCCTAAGGGTTATAGATTTTCTTTGTCCATCTCATTCGACTAGGATTGTGTGAATCAAGGAGCGTAGTTTCTTGAAAATGACATGATCATTAGGAGGATCGGTCGAGGATTTAATTCTTGTTCGGTCATATAGAAACTGACCTTCCGTCCCATATGATAGTTGGTTATAGTTCATAACACTCCTCCTGAAAAAAAAGAGTTCAGTAGTGTTGAACAACCAATCATTGAGTTTCTGATGGCGAAAACCTTCCAGAGGATCAACAAGTTCAGGAATTACCACATAATCTTGAGCAAACAGTTAAACCACAAGCTTTTCAAGGAGAAGATGGTCCAACATTAAAACAATCTACTTGTGAAAGGAAGTCGACGATTCCTAGTGACTACATAGTGTATTTATAAATTTGATATTGGGCGAGAAAATGATCTGAAACATTTTCACAAGCCTTAAGTTGTAAAGGAAATTAAGTCTATGGTATAATGCTATGAAGGATGAGTTAGATTCTATGAAAAATGCTTGAAGTTTGGGACCTTGTAGAGTTGTCGAGGTCGAAAGCTAGATTGGCTATAATGGGTCTATAAGACCAAAGAGACTCATTAAGCAACATTGAAAGATATAAGGCGAGACTGGGTTTGAGTTCAGCACCGAAAGAAGGAGGAATCGATTACGGAGACCTTTTCTCACGTATCAAGAAAGATTCTCTTCGTATTATTTTGGCATTAGTTGCACATTTCGATAGCCAGGTTGCAACAAATGGATGTGAAATGACATTTTACTTAATGGTGATCTAGAGAGAGAGTATACATGTTCCTTACAGTTTCTCTTTTAGGGAAGGTGTGCATTTAGTTTGCAAAGCTTGAAATCCATATATAGTTTGAAAACAGACCTCTGTCAATGGTATTACAAATTCCATGGAGTAATTATTTCATTTGGTTTCGTTGAAAACCCCATGGATCAATGTATATACCAAAAGGTTAGTGGGAGTAAAACTTGTTTCCTTGTTTTATACGTGGATGACATTTTACTTGCAACCAATGATAAGGGAATGATGCATGGAGTGAAACAATTCCTCTCCAAAAACTTTGATATGAAAGATATGGGTGAGACATCTTATGTCATTGGCATTAAGATCCATAGAGATAGATCTCGCGGTATTTTAGGTCTATCATAAGAAACCTATATTAACAAAGTTTTGGAGAGATTTCGAATGAAGGATTGTTCACCAAGTGTTGCTCCCATTATGAAGGGGCGATCGGGTTAAATTACAAATCAATGCTCGAAAAATGATTTAGAAAAGGAATCCATGAAGAATCTTCCATATGCCTTTCTGCGGTTAGCGACCTTATGTATGCTCGAGGTTTGTCTGAGCCTGATATTGCATATGCAGTTAGAGTGTTAGGGCAATATCAAAGTAATCCAAGTATGGACCATTGGAGAGCTGCAAAGAAAGTCATGAGGTATCTACAAGGAACTAAAGATTATATGCTTATGTATAAACAGATGAACAACTTGGATCTAGTTGGCTATTTTGATGCAGACTTTGCGAGCTGTGTTGATTCTCATAAATCAACATCTGGGTACATTTTCATCATGGTCAGTGGAGCTATTTCTTGGAGAAGTGTCAAACAAACTTTGATTGCCATTTCTACCATGGAAGCTGAATTCGTCTCTTGTTTTGAGGCTACCTCACAAGGTGTATGGGTTAAGAGTTTCATTTTTGGGCTTAGAGTTATGGATTCTATTTCTAGGCTATTGAGGATTTTTTGTGACAACTCAGCTGCAGTGTTCTTGGCTAAGAATAACAAGAGAGGGAGTCGAAGCAAGCACATTGACATCAAATGCTTAGCCATTAGAGAACATGTTAAGGAAAAGCAAGTGGTCATTGAGCATATTAGTACTGAGTTGATGATTGTAAAACGCGGGAAAAATTCAATTTTTCTGAAAAAGGGTAAAACGGTAATTTTGGTTGAGAACCGGAAATTTTCTAGATCTCAGATGACGAAACGGACTTTGCCATTGAATTCGTCTCATGAAATCTAGTTACCCCGTCGAATTTCGTCGAATTCTGAGACAGTAGGAATTTCACATTTTTTGAGATACCAAGTGTCAGGTGATACATGGTATGAGCATGTGGATGCCACATGGCACCCTAGGGGAGTGACACATGGCATGAGCCATGTGGTGCACTTGTCTTAGAATCTTCTGATAGAGTGCATGTGTCAAAGGAAGAAATAAAAGATAAAGAAAAGAAAAAACAAAAAAATTAAGAAAAATTGTGGAGATGACAAGTGGCTAAGGAGGAAAGTGGGGGGAAGTTTCCCCATTTTTTTATCAATACGGGTAGGAGAAGCAAAAAGGGATGAGAAAAGAGAAAAAGAAAAAGAGGAGAAAATGAAAGAAAAAACAAAAAATTAAAATTAAAAAGAAATGGGAATGGAGCAAACAAAAAGAATTCGGTGGAATAAGGGTGGTGGATAAGAGAAGAAGAAAAAAAAATAAAAAAAGAAAAAGAGAGAGGGAGGAGAGGAAAAATAAGAAAACAAGGAGAAGGAAAAAAAAGAAAGGAAAGGGGTTTCCGTTTCTCTCTACAGGAATCTATATGGAGATCGAGCGGAGTCGGTTTTAATCGAAACCGCAGAGGCCAAAGTTCATCTATGCTATGAGAGCTACACGTGAGTACCAAAATCTAGGAGTTTCGTCAAACTCCAAGAGGTAGAGGATTTTCCTACTTGGATTATTTCTAGTCTAAAAGTTATTTAATGACATAGGTTTTCTTCGGATAGTGACCCGGCCCATGTCGATTTAGTCCCAGATTTTGGGAGGCCCGAATATTGAAAAAATATTGGGCGGATTCGAGCAGTCCCGGCTGAGTGTTGAGATTTGGTTTTGATCCAGGGACTGATGTCTTTGGGTTTCGTTGTGTGTTTGGTAACTGAGTGATTTGGTGACAAATGAAACCAAAAATGGTTCACTGGCAGTAAAGGGTGGAGGTGCCATGTTTTTATGGGTCGAATTATGGCCATTTATGTGTTGTTGCTTGATTGAATAACATGTTATTGTGTGAAAGATCGTATTGATATATGCTCTTTTGATGGATGTGAATTATATGTGAAAATATAATTATCCATGTTTTGATAATATTAAATGTAGCTCTCATTATGCATGTAACATGTTATGGCGCAGCATAATTGCATTTCATATGCACGGGACATCGCGTCGAGTCGGGTGTGTATGCATGGTATTGGTTATTCACAATTCTTGGTGAATATGTGGTAAGCTCGGAAATGGGACAACGTCCAAAAATTTAGACTCACGGTTGCATAACATTAAAATAAATAAATAAATAAATATACGTGTGTTGGGTGAAGCAAGATAGGGTGTGATCCCCCCCATAAAGGTGAAAGCACCCAAATTTTATTCTGTTTATTATACATCCAAATGCATGAAAGTTCGCGAAAGTGTCTAAGGCGTGCGGTTTATGGTGAGACCTCGGAAATTTTCTACCCACAAAAACACACAGATTTGATAAATTAAAATGAATATTAGGTTGTTGTCCATCGAGTAAAGTCACGGGTGAAACACCAATGACCGGTTTTACACTTGGCGTCGCAAAGGTAGGGAGTCGGTCAGACTGCAAGTTACGCATGAAGAGTCTCATCTCATTCATATCACCTAAAAACATTCCAATGTGAGGATTGCATTTGCATAATGTGGCAATGCATGTATGCCACATCAGACAAGATTTAAAATGAAAGTAATTTATGAGAATTTTTCACTCTGCATCAAGCCACCCTGTCAGGACCCCCCCTTTCTGCATATGAGTGCACAGTGGAGGACGACGCTCCGATCTATATCGTGACATGGAAGAAGGCCGCGGTGTAGCCTTGATATTACTTTCGTAAAAGTACTTTGTATAAAAGAATTGTAATTAAATTATTTTCGGGACTATTTGCCTAAATAACAGTATGTAATTATGGTAAGAGGGTCATGATTGAACTCTTAAGAACTGTAATTAAGTGTTTTATTTTCATATTTTAGATTTAAATGTGAATGAATGGGTCTCGGTAAAGGGATGTATATTGGGGATATGGACAGATGGACCCTGTGTGGTCAATACTACTTATGATGAGACCCTGGATGAATTATGATTATATTGTTATATAGGTTGTATGTTGGGTAAAGCTCCTCGAACAAAGGAGACTTTGCCCGATTTTTGTGGAAATATGGATCCCGATAAATGGGACACAACAATGTGGTATCGGGTCACCTAAAATCCACAGGAATTCCATGGGTTAACGGGTTGTCAACAGGACCCTCGAATTTGGGGCGCCATAATGATACCGATCCTTCGACAAAGCGCATGCCACCCATGAAATTCAAGGATCATGTAGACGTATCGGATTGTTTCCTCTTTGTAATTGTATATATACATTTAGTTCATGAAATTCTTATACACATAGTTATTTTCTCATTTTCATGAGCACTTAATTCATTTGAGAAAGTATATTTCATTTAGACCTAGAATAAACATGTGGTTTATTATCTTATTAAGTTTTTGTTACCACATTGCAATTAAGAAGCAAAATGCATTGTGATACATAGTTGATAATACTCATTATTGGAGGACTTATCTCTATGATTCATGTATTTTGTTAACTCAAAGGTTTAATTAATGATTGCACCAAGTGGAAGAATATAAGGTTTTATAAGATTTTGAAATGGTACAACCCTTATGAAAAGGTTTCAACTTTTGAAAAACTTTGAAATCTGAAAGTTTAAAGTGATAACCTTTCAGAAGCAAAACAATTATAGTTCTTGGGACGGAGAACTACTTATATAAAGGAGTCCTCTTTTACTGCTCTATCGCATCAAAAACTTCATTCATTCTTTTAGAATTTCCTCAATTCGAGAGAGCAAAGTAAAGGAAAGCAAAAAGGTTATACAGGTTGGTTCTTTGTGATCCAGTTTCAACCTTTCAGAAAATCAATGGTTGGATGTATGTAAGATCCTATATCTTTTCATGTTTCCATATTAGAAACATGTTTAGGATGACGTATATGCAACTATCATGATATTCATATTAAATCCAAATCCTACAAGTTTGAGCTTTTAGGAGAGTTGGTTGTTTAACATGTTATTAGAGCTTGGTTTGTAGTCTAATTTAAAAATACTTTTTAATAACCATGGCTATCGGAGTCGGTTTGTATGCTTCTTGACTAATCTCATGCTATCATAAGGTTGAGCTGATTTATAATTTTAAAAATAATAGTCAAATATTATGCATCACATTTAAAATATAAAAGTGTTTAAAACTTTTGTATCTACCTATCGAGCATAAAAATCAAAATTGAAAAGAATAATTTTATATTTAAATTCTTAAATGAAATATTGTTCTTAAAATTTTTTATTTTATATATATATATATATATATATATATATATATATATTATGACACCCCTATCCTAGAGGTCCTGTTGACAACCCGTCAACCTGGGGAAACCGGTGGGTGTCGGGTAACTCGACGCCACACCATTATGTCCCATTTATCGAGATCCATAATTTAACAAAAAATCGAACAGAGTCTCCTCTGTACAGGAAGCTCTATCCAAAATAAAACCTGTATAATAATACATCACATGACCCATTCGGGCTTAATATACCACACCGAGTCATTCATGAGTCATAGCGACCACTCGGCCCCATTCAACCATACCTTGAATACTATACATGCAACTATGTATTGATATGTTTACAAGAGTTCAATTATACACTCTTATACAAAATGATATATTAAAATTGATTGTTCTAATATACATATACAAAATATGGTCCATAGCCATATCGGACTTTCTTCATATGTACGGTCCCGAATGCGAGTCAGCTGCCTGCACCTGACCTGTACCTGAAAGGGGGTCTCACAATGGGGTGAGCAAAGCCCAGTAGTGATAATCTCCTATAACGGTTACTCCCCACCTAAGTGCTCATACAATGATCAAACCAATCCATACACATCCAAGTGAAAATGTCTACATGAATGTCGTATGTCATGCATGGAATGTCTTCATGCCCATATCCCGAGTCACTCCACCGCTCCTCACACGTACACATGCCAAGTGTAATGACAAATCCATGATAGTCACCAAATGAAATCTTGTAAGGCTGAGAAAATTACGGTACACCTGAAGGGTGCAAAATCGTAATTTCGGTCAAAATCGATTTGTCTAGATCTCTGATGATGAAAGCGGGTTTCAGATTGGAATGCGTCTTGCGAAATCTAGCTACCCGTCGAATTTCGTCGGGTCAGAGATGATTAGGTACCACACGTTTTTGAGCATCGGTGTCGGGTGCTTTAAAGCGACGTAACGAAGTGACAAAGAAGTCACTTATAACATGTACTCATGTGACATAAGTTGCATGAGTAGAGAAATGATGGAAACGGACGATTGAGATAGTGCTAAATGTCGAAAATCCAAGCTTAGGGACATGATTAGCATTATTAGAATTGTTTAAATGATAATAGGACAAAATACAGCATAGTGTCATCTCCTACCCTCAAATTGAGAACCAGAAATGTGCTGGAGGGAAAAAGACTTGCAGGAGCTTAAGTTTTCATTTTTTTAGAGAGAGAGCACCTTCTCTCTAAGATTAGGAGATCGGATGGTAGTTCAACCGGACCAGAAGGAAAGCTGTTCTACGCGGCGAGGGCAACGCGTGGACTCCGGTTTTGAGGAGTTTCGACAAACTCCGTGAGGTAGGGGTTTCATCCTACTTGAAGTTACGCTTTGTTTAAGTGTTTTGTGAATGTTTCGATTGGTTTGAGGCCTTGAACGACCGTTTAATAAGTCCCAAAACATGGGACCGAATTATTGGAATTTATGGGAGCCCATTGGACAGTCCGTGACTGTAGGGGCTGTTTTAGGTGCTTATTTCATAATTTATGGAATAAATTGTGTGTTGGTGCGTATAAGGTCGGAAATGGCCATGGATTCAGTTCCGCAGTAGAGCCGATGATTGGATGATTGGTCGTGAATAGTAACAGGGTTTCCTTTGTTCACATGAATACATTCCGCAAGAAATAATTTGTGAGAAAAATGTGTTTGGTTGGAGTAATTCAAATCGGATTGCTCGTGTTTGTTAATTAGATCATGTGAGCTAATTTTTGGTGTAATAGATTGAGAATTCACATAACATGCTTTGTGTGATTTAAATTATGTAAATATATGCATGATGATATATTTGCATGTGTTATATAAATTGTATTGGAATTGGTATCATGCATTCCATATGCATTGTAGCACCCTAGAACAATAGGAGTGAGTGCATGAGGTGGTTCTTGAGAGAATTGTTTCGGAGGGTTGACTAATAGCTAATAATTATGAGATTATTGTCCATTATAATATCGGAGGGTAGTCCATATAAAATATCAATCGTCGGTCGGCCCAGTTGATGATACATCGGAGGGTTGTCTACTAAATAGAACATCGGTCGGTCCTTTCTACTTATATCGGAGGGTTGTCCACAGTTAAAACAAATACCTTTGTTTTTGAAAATAATATTTCTCATACATGGCTTAGGCAGTGTGAAATTCGGTGGGGACTGGGACATGGGTTAGTCATTTAGACATTGAGTAGGATCACGAATTTTCTTGAATGTGTGTTTACTTTGGGCGTGCCTCTGACCCAGGTGGGGAGTAGCGTTTAGGGTGATTAACATTTTATTAGTGATAAAACAGCTCTTGTCAGAATATTATTTTTTAACGAATGCGGGGAGCGGATTGAGAAGTGAACTCACTTCTTGAGACCGTTTTGAAGCGGGTTGTGGCTTTGGTTTTAGTTGAATACATTTATTAAATGTTTTTAAACTTTTAATATATGTTGTATAGAGTAAATTATTAACTCTTGAAGCTATGGTATATAGTTAGTGTATTTTGATGAGCATTGGAATATGGGCCAAGTGGTCATTTGTACTATATTCAGTTATATTGGGATTGTTTGGGACATGTTTATATATGGGTTTGGCTCAGTACAAAGAGGCTGCGCGCGATTTTCGTGAGAGATGTCGGGTCACCCAGGCATTCCTTGAGAGTGTTCTGGCGGGTTGACGGGTGGTCAGCGGACCCCGGGTTTTGGGGCGTCCGCGGTTACACATATACAGAACCCTTATCGGCTTACCGATTACCTAATCTGAGGTGCTAATGAGCAACTAATCCGGTCGATCAGGCTCACATCACCTGACTCGAAGTCCTATGTGATAATCGTGTGTCTTATTTTGGGCAAGCGGATCTTTTGAGGATCACACCGCGGGCTCTTACACCCAAATGTTCTAGGCTTTTCACAGGGGATGCGACCCCCCTTCTTGCTCCATGACACACATTAATTGTATTTCACTTTATGCTTTGAGCGAGTGAGTCATTTATTGGAAGTTGTTGAAATGCGAGCTCACTACCCATTCATCAACAACGATGATGGATGACCATACCCATGCACACACACCCAATATGATGATGTCCACATTGCATATGCAATGCTAATGTCCACTTGCAATTCTGACATATGATGCACACTACATGAACCATTCTCATCAGTTGTACTTCATGTCAATTACCATGCAAACATATATCGCAAGCATATAAGTTCCATATATTTCATGCCAATATATATATAGATATCGTATCAAGCATATTAGCATCCATCAATCCATGACTAAACAAATAATGTCATACAGCCTTCCTTAGGCTAACTCATGGCAATTCCTACCCAATACAACACAACATGCCATGCAATGGTCGTAGCCAAAGCCCGACTATTCGCCGACACGACCAAACAGCACGCCCAGTCACGAAATATAGATTCCAGCAAAGTTATGATCACCCACGCTATCCTCCACGGGCACATGTTGAATCATGGCTCAATGGGCTTTCCATAAAGTCCAGAACACCGACGATTCGGACAGCGAAGAAGTGCCAGCCGTCCAGTTGGAGGCCAACAATCAGAAAAATGACAATTGTGTTCCCACTCAAGAATTTCCTGCTGCACACCGTAGCGTGCTGCTCCACTTTGAATGAATTTCTGAGTCCGAAGGGGTCGGAATTTGGATATACCTATTTCAAGGAGATATGTTCTTCTATAAGTCTAGTTTACCCAGAAATTTGAATCATTCAATTCGGATTAGTGATGACCAAGTTGTAAAAATGAAACGCAGTTATGGGGTCGAAGGGAAAAGCGGGACGGCGCCTCCACTGGACACACACCGCGCGTACCCTTTGGAAGGCGGAAATTAAGTAGGAGAAAAACCCTACCTCAAATAGTGTGATTTCCTAACACCGCCTTTTCTAGGTTTCCATGAAAACCGAACCTTGGACCTTAGCGAAATCTTGTGGATTAAAACACAGCGTAGCTCGTCGCTTAGAGCGACTTTAACTCGGCCTTTCGAGTTAGGTAGCGAAACCTCGTAAAATGGCGGGCTGTACTTCTCCCTCATCCTCTGTCTCTCTAACGTTTTGTTGAAATGGAATTATGAGATATTTTTATTTTAGATATTTTAACTGATAAATACATGAGACCATGAGGCTCACATACGCTGCGTGTCGTCTTAAAATTAGGGTTTCTTTCAGAAACGATTTATTTTGTCTAATTTAAATTCCATCTATCCTAAATGGACATTCTTTAAATATCTGATATTTTTCGGGATTTTTCTAAAAATCTCGTTTTTGGGGTCCACTCGACGCTTGTCATCTCGAAATTCAAGAAAAATCGGCGGTCTACGAATTGTGAGGGTCGATACGGGTGACTAGATTTCGCGAGAGGATTTCAAAGGTTTTTAGATCATCCGATATCTAGAAAAATTCACAGGTTTTACTTTGTCACATTAGATAAAATTACCATTTTGCCCTTCTATCTAAATTTAAAATATTTAGCTTTTTTAGGTCATATATATATATATATATATATATATATATATATATATATATATATATATATATATATATATGAATAAAAACTATAAATGAAAACATTATTAATCACACAAATTGGAAAAGAGACTTGAATTCTTTTTTCATGTTATGTCTAAGCACGCATAAGACTTAGGAGGTGTTTTTGTTGTTTCTGTAAGTAATTTGCTTTCAGATTTTATGCCGTTAATTTATTTATGAATTTTCAAAAAAAAAAAAATTTGTTTTTGGTTTTTTCGATAAGTAATTTGCCTTAAGATTTTAGGCCGTTTATTTATTTATTTTTTGCATAACTTATTTATGAATTAAAAAAAAAAAGATTGAATAGAAAACTCAAAATATTTGATATTTTACATTTAAAAATCATATTCTAAAATCCCTTAAATAATATTTCAAAATATTTTTTAAAACATAAGACGGAATACCCCACTATCAAATTGAGTTAAATTATTTAATTTTGCTTTAAAGATGTATTTATATATTATCATGATTGTATAAAGTAATGTCTAAATAAATTGTTTTGAGAATGATAACAATAATTATTATCATAATAACTGTATCATTTAATTTTTATAAATACGTTAATATTATACATACATTATAAATATTTTTTGACTATATAATAAAGTTCTATTATCATTACACAAAGTTAAATTATTTAAGTTAATATATTTAAGATGTTGATTTTAAGTATATAAAAGGATCATTTAAAAAAAATTCATCCTAATATTTAATCTCGAAATACAATATTGTCAATGAGGCTTGTATTGAATGGGCGTAAGGAAAGGGATCATGTTCAAGTTTTATGATAACAAAATACTTCAGATTTAATTTAAATTTAATAGATTTAAAATAGAAATATAATATTAAAAAAATAAACAACTTAATATTTATTACTATTAAGCCTATTAAGCATAGTTAAATAAAAGTTCTATTTAATATTAAGTAAAAAAAAAAAAAAACTAACGCCCAAATTTATGATCTAGTAAGATGATGGATGCTATAGATGAATGGTGACTTGTGTCATCATAATATTAAACATTGAAACCATGAATAGGAAATTAAGCCAAAGAGGATTCAAGGTTAGTGGCGGATCTAAAAAATAGTTTGAGGGGGGCAATAATTAAGCATTTAATTTAGGGGGCATTTATAACCAAGGATGAAAATATCGGTTTCGACGGATATATCGGTACTTGGATTTTACAGATATATCGGATATATCGGATATATCGGAGATATATTGATGGATATTTTTACATGAATATCGATATATCGGAAATTAAACTGTTGTGATCAATCGTAACCGTTGGATCAAATCGGGATTTGAATCTGAATTAATTTAAAATATATCTGAATGGCATCATCTAATGGATATCTTGATATATCAAGATCTGTCTGTTATGTTTTCTGAAGGATTAAAGGCTAACGATGTGCGTGTGCGTGACGTATTTGCGATATCAGTGATTGAGCGAATATATCGGCGATATATCGGTCGTCGTCGATATCGTGTCGAGCATCCCGCGATATCGGATGCTCATCGATATTTTATCACTTATTTATAACACAAAGGACTATAGCATAATGATAACAAGTAAATAATTTAATTTTCATGTATAATGTGATTAAGGGTTTCAAAACCCCTTAATGATTTTTTTTTTTTTTTTTAAGTTTGCTAAGCATACAGTGTATCCGCCACTAAATCAAGGTACACTTTTTCCATCCTCATCCCCAATTATACACCCAAATTTATGATTAGAAGAAAGTGGAAATGAGAGACCTTTATAGTTAATTGGTAGACTTATGTCATCATCAATAATAATGACATTGAAACAGAGTTAAGCAAGAGAGAGGTTATTCAAGGTACTTTTTCCATCCTTATCCTCAATTATACACCCAAATATATGATTAGAAAAAAAAGTAGAAATGGGAGACTTATATAGTTAATTGATAGACTTGTGTCATCATCAATAGTAATGACATTGAAGTACACTTTTCCCAACCCCATCCCCAATTATACACCCAAATATATGATTAGAAAAAACTAGAAATGGTAGACTTATAATTAATAGATAGACTTGTGCCATACTGCCATCATCAATAGTAATGACATTGAAGTACACTTTTTCCATCCTCATTCACAATTATACACCCCAATTAATGATTAGAAGAAAGTAGAAATGGGAGACCTTTATAGTTGATTGGTAGACTTGTGTCATCATCAATGACATTGAAACCATGAAACGGATAGTTAAGCAAAAGGTTATTCAAGGTACACCTTTTCCATCCTCATCCCCAATTATATTATTTTATCCCATTTTCCGATTTGAACTCAGCTCAAGGTGAGGTCATTCATTCCCATTCCCATTCCCATTAATGAAAAGACTAATAACCAAGTCCCAGTCCCATCCCCGATGGACATTCAAGTCTACTTCAGCATAAACTATAAGTAGTTTTTGGTAGAAGTGAATAGGGATAGAACTAAATTAAGACGTTAAGGATAAATTCTTATTATCAATATTAATTGAGATGATTGAGATGTTTTAAGCTTGTCAAAGGTTTGAGTTAAAATATGAATATAATTGTGTTATATGATAGAGTTTCTGGAATTTTGTGGTTAAATCGCGCCGAATATGGATTAGTGTGGGTGTAGTATGATTTAAAGGTCTTTTTACACGGATCCGTTCAAGACACCTCATGATCTAAAATAAATAAATAAATAAATAAATAGGTCTTCACATTTCCACGGTTATATGCTAGATAGATAGTTTTAAGTTGGTTGTGGCAATTACCAATGGAGTTGGACAACGTTTGGAGCCATTAATGAAGCAATTGAGATAATTGCCAATAGTACAGTCAATTGATCTGAGGAGTTTGTTTTTTGAAAAAATTTTGCTTCCAAGCTTTACACCATTTGTTTTTTAATTTTTGCATAACTTATATGTGATTTTTAATTTTTGTTCTTAATAGAAAAAAGGCGTATTTTAAAATTAGCACAAAATATTTAAAATCCACATTTAATATTTCAAAATATTTTAAAAACACAAGATGAAAATTTGTCTATACCTATTCAAAATAATTTAACATTTTTAAAATCATTAATTTTATATTATATTTTAATTAATAAAATAAATAAATATAATAATATTTTTGTAAGAATGATAATAATAAATTATTTATTACAATAATTTATCATTTAATTTTTTTAATAAATATGTTAAGATATTATACACATATATTTTAGTTTATTATAATAATGAGATTATATCCTTGTTACACAAACTTGAAATACTAAGTTAAAATTATTTTCTTAATATATTCGGATGTTGATTTTAAGCATATAAAATAATTAATAAAAATACAATATTAAATAACAAGATAGCTTAATATTTTAATACTATTAAATCTTATTCAACATTCAGTTAAATAAAAATTATATTTTGTGTTAAATAAGAAAACAAACAAACGCCCCCTAAGTCAATTATAGGTGGAACTAGTAACAAATAATCGGAGATTGTAATTATAGGATGAAATCAGTTCTCCTTATTACATTATCAATTATCCTTACCCTAAATAGCAAATTTTAAAATTAATATAAATTATAAAATGTGTTGGATTTATGCTCTAGAAACAATCTTACCCATTAATCAAGAGCTACAATTAATAATGGGCCATTAGATCCCCATGCTAGCTAATTAGTGATCTGTGATCCATTAACCAATTGCTTAAGAGGCAAGAAACCAAGTAAGGCATGTGTTTGGTTACATGATGGACAAGAATCCTTGTAAGGCAACGATTGATTGCTTGGTAGACAAGTAACCTTAAAAGGTTAGGGTTTGCAGTCTATAAATAGATTTCTCTCTCTAGGACTTTTACATACTCTCTTTAGGGCCTTTACATACAATTTGACCCATTAATCAAGAGCTACAATTAATAATGGGCCGTTAGACCCCTATGCTAGCTAATTAGTGACATAGTCCATTAACTAATTGCTTAAGAGGCAAGAAACCAAGTAAGGCATGTGTTTGGTTACTTGATAGACAATAATTCCTATAATGCAAGGATTGATTGCTTGATAGACAAGTAACCATGAAAGTTTAGGGTTTGCAGTATATAATTAGACCTCTCTCCATAGGACTTTTGCATACTCTCCCTAGGGCCTTTACATACATACATACACGGGTGTTCTCTCCTCTAGCCTCTAGCAATTAGGCGTGCCCACACGCAGATCTGTTGTTACTAGAATAGCTTGAAAGGTCCCGTGCAAGAGGTTAGTGAACCCTAAGGATGATGACACTAGTTTGTCACACACCTTGTTTAATCTTGATTTAGGCTTCCGTTGTAGCTTTGATTCAATCGGTGTGTGGTAAACTGAATTCTTCTCTTAATTTCATGTATATGTTATGCAATTAGATATATGACACCTAGGTTCTATTATTCATGTTATTTATATTTTTATGTGAATAAAAGGTTTAGTTTTGGCCTTAATCCATGGTAGAAATTTGATTGTATTTTTTGTTGGGATGTAACTTGGAGGCTAATCATAAGATTAAGTTTCCTCCTTAATTTATTTATTTTGGAATTTTATTGGATAATTTTAGTGTAATTCATGTTTATTGAGATAATTATGTAGTAAGCGTGCCCAAAGAATAGTTTGTGTGACACCTCTACCAGGTCTTAGTTGATGCGTCAACCTGCGGAAACCTGTGTGTCTCATATCATGAGACTCATACATGAGTAAAATGACCAAATAGGACCCATACATCCATACTCATCAAAATATAACCAACAATATTACAATAGTTTCAGGGTTAGACCACTCATAAAGCCTTACATCGTCAAATGTTTAATACATGTTCTACAAAAATAAATCAGCCACATTAACAAACTTTCTTCTCAAAGTGGCCTCTAGTGACGTCGTCTCCTTAGATACTCACGCACTAAAGGGATCCATGTGGAGTGAGCAATGCCTAGTAGTGATATTTTCCTACATGGGTTACTCCCCACCTAAGTGTTCATGCAATGGCACACCAAACATTTAAGTAAAACATAAGTCCTACTCAAATGTCTACATGTTATGGATAAGAATGTGATACACACCAATTAAGCGTCTCGAGCACTCCATGACTCCTCACGTACCTAAGCGAGTGTGAGAAACATGTTTCAAGTATAAGTTGTTCCGAAAGCATGTGCAGTCCACTACGATAAAATTATATTGGACAACCCTCCAAGGTGAATTGCTGGATAACTCTCAAAAACTGGAGTCATACGGTCACTCTAGGAATGGCTTGTTGGACCCAACTTTCCAAGGCAATTCTTGAAAAATCTTCCCATCAAATTCATTTGATAACCATGTTTCATGTCATGCACCCTTACTTACTATCTAGGTTACCTGTTTGTATAAATACAATATGCCATTTCTAATAATTCATATTAATCATCATCAAACAGTAGCATATCTTCAGCAGGAATTATACTGATCTTATGTTATTCCTTAAATACATAACAATAACATAAAATTAGCTCAC
Organism: Tetrastigma voinierianum; assembly: GCA_016808115.1. Lineage (NCBI taxonomy): Eukaryota > Viridiplantae > Streptophyta > Magnoliopsida > Vitales > Vitaceae > Tetrastigma > Tetrastigma voinierianum. Next base: position 380,230 of record JAEQBH010001745.1, read on the forward strand.
ATGTTCTAATATACAATCAAACAATCATCTTAGACTTTAAGCTGTCCTTTCGTATTTTGTATCTTTGCCTTCAAACATAACAACACACAAGCAACACATACAGGTCACGATCGGGTTTGGGAGGCGTCAAGCGCTACTCCCCAAGGATTTCTTCGCCAGTCCGAATATTTTGGGCGAAAACAAATGTCAGACTAGGGACACATGCAATCGTTAAATATTTGGGCTGTAAAGGCCAAACAGTGGAAAACCCTCCTCTTGGGATTGTGAGCTTCTGTATGTGAATGTTTCACTGACTGTGGGTGGGGATCAGACTAGCTCATTTGGCTCTGAAAATGGGACCAAGGCAGGTGGATCAGAGAAACCTAGAGAGAAATGAGAGCTTCTCACTCTAAAATTCTCGTTCTTCTTCTCTTTCTATTTTCCCTCTCTTTTCCCCTATCGAATCGGTTGGGTCAAGATGGGGTCAAGAGGACTTGTCCTCTCATGCCACATGTCCATTCCTTATTGGTTCGCTTAGTTACACCTTATCCACTTATCCATCTACCATAGTTTTCACCCAATCACATGTTGCCACATGTCTCTCATGGAGTCCCATTTGAGCTAAGTGTTTGACTCGTGCACATGACACGTGGCACCTCTTGAGCCACTCACGATGTGCTGAAAGTGTCGCGCTCAGGTGCCTCGGAAAATGTGAGTATAGTGTCTCAAAATTCAACAAATTGATGTGATTGCTAGATTTTGCGGCGTTGTGCCATTCGAGATCTAGAAAATTTCCAGATTTTTGATCTAAAATTATCATTTTATCATTTTTCTAAATTGAATTTTTTTTGACTTTATAATGCATGTTACCTGCTTCATCATTTTTCATGTCGATCAAAGCCTCGATTTGACTGATCAACACCCTAATCATGTAGGGATACATAGGAGAAACTATGGAGGAAGAGGGTCGCCGCCAAGCCCCACATGTTGGCTCCATAAGCGCCACTCAAGTGGCTAAAAGGGATTGACTAATCAGGCTTCAATTCCAAGACATTGGGGCATATGCCACTTTGATCAAATAAATTTGTAGTCGACTTTTTATTCTCTAATTCGTAAAATTTCAGAGCATTTCCCGAGTTCTAATGAGTACCATGACGATTTTAGTTCCTGCTTAGACCGCCCATGTGCTCTATGATTTGGACGAAATTCTGCAAGAAGTTCCTTATGTGGTGTCTTCTACCTCTTTATAAACACAGATGAGATGAGCTTTATGTATGATAGTGGCTATTTTTGGTTCCCGATACTTCAAAACGACGCGGTGGGGTGCATGGGGCATGTGCAACATTGATTAGCAAAATTTGGCCAAATTGGTTTTTCATGATGGGACAATCTTCCCGCCAAATTCTGTGATGATTCGAGTTATGAATTGTTCGCAAATTTTAGTGCTCAGCCCGGCAGGACTAGTTAGAAGTTTTAGGCGGCTTAAAAATCCCTAGAAACCAATTATAATTCTGTCTACACCTCAAAGAATTATAAGACTGAAAGAGCGTTTAACCATATCAAAGTCGGGGCTTTTCTGCCCTATTAGGCTTGTACCATTTTTCTTTTCAAAGAAACTGTTGATTAGCTAGATCAATTATTTATTTTTTGTTTACAATTGTTTAAGATAGATATAAATATGTGAAGTATGTTTGCCATATATTATTTAGAATGTAGGTGGTGTCATATAATTTCATCATTCATATACACACAAGATATTTGATATTTGTTTCTGTTTGATAATATTATTATGGAAAATCTAGTTAAATTAATGTAAAATATTGAATGAGTGTGGGTTAAGGTTTATTGAATTAATTTGAAAGTTGTTATGTGATGCCCCAACAGAAAAATATGATCAGATTTTATGGGATGGATCTAAATTTTTTTTTAAGTTTTTAATGAGATTGTTCGGCCTAACGTCAACAATACTTAGATATTAAAGATAAATTTGAAATTAAATTAACAAATATCATATTCACTTAGTAACATAATGTCTAGGTAATATTATTATGGAAACCATGATAAATAATGTAAAGTATTAATGAGTGAATAGTTAAACCAATTTAATTAATTTTAAATCTACTGCCTATTATGGTTCAATAATAAATGGTTATGTGATACCTCAATGGATAAACATGATCGATTTTAGCTGATTGAAGTCTAAAACAAATTAAATTTTTAATGAGGCTGTATACATAACATCAACAACAATTGATATTAAAGATAATTTTGGAGTTAAATTAATGACTGTTATATCTAAATTTAGGTAATATTAATAACTCTCCAATCGAGGTTCTCTCGTGGAATTGGGTTATTGAAAACCAAAACTTTATTTAAACAATTTGATTACAACCGTTTGTTTGAGAAAGTTTTGAACTACCCCTATGGGTGGTGCATATTGTTAAGTACATGTCTAAAAAGTCCCATCACAAGTGCGATAAGTATGAAAAAGAAGTTTTTTCATCAGACCACTACACCTACCGACTTACTCGGCGAATTCTCCGGTGTATTAACATGGAAACTTACTACTATCATGAGTTACTATTTGAGTTTACAAGGAGTTTACTTGGTGGTGATACTTCATATCATGTTCAAAAAAGAATAGTTTGTTATAACCATCTTACCAACGTAAGTGTTTATACGAAAACTGTGATATTGTTGTACTTCAAACTCACCATTGGTATATATTGTTGATTGGTGTATTTTCGCTATTTCAAAATGATATCCTTTAATCCTTTAGTTATAATTTTGAGTCAAAAAACTATTGGATAGTTACTATTTAATTCCATTAAAAACCATATTTACATTGTCCCGATTTGAGAGAATCAAATTTATTACAACAACCTATTGCTAATGCTTTGGAGGAAACTAAGCAATATGCAAATTAGCAATCAAGGAATACGATAGTCGTTATGTTCTGTCATGTTTGTAGAACATTTACTAAGCAAATTCTTCTATGATTTAGAGTGTGTGTTAGACATGTCTAACCCCAGATGGGATGTTTGTTGAAAGTAACAAAGACTACTAGACAAGTACCTATATGGACTAAATCTAACACTCACATGATCGAGGAAACATGGGTGACCATTGTCTAAAGATGACGGGCATATTAGTACTATGGAAGTGATAGTCTAAGGAGGTGTATTGATTAGACTTTTAATAACATTTATAGACATCATTTTAAGATGACGACTTTATAGAATTTAGTTAGATTTTTAAAGACTTTTATAGATTTGTAAAGACTTTATAGATTTTTGCAGTTTGTGGCTAAAATGTATGGATGAATTTTTATAGACTTTTATTTTTAAAAGAACTTTATAGATTTTGATAGAATTTTGTAGATAGTGATAGACTTTTATAGAGTTTGTAACATGACATTCTCAGACTTTTATTTAAAGGAATTTTATAGACTTTGACAAAATTTTAGTAGATATTGATACTTTACATTATACTTTTATGAGTACTATAGAAAATTTTTTATAAACTTTAAATAATCTAATAAATTCATTTTAATAAAAATAAAATATCATAATTAAATAATTTTGTCCAAAAAAGTAATCAACGCATTTATTTAAAATAATGTTTCATTAAAAAAATCTAATATTTAGTATTCCATATGCTCAACATCGTTTCCACATATCAAGAAATATACCAGCCTTCTCCATTCACAAACGAGTATGTCTGGTTGCCTGGTATCAACAACACACATGGTTCAAAGTCCTCTCTTCTTTGATTTGTTAATGCATGTGAAGATGTTGAAATTTCTACTATTTTCGTGAAATTCATCTAAACAACACTCATTTCGAATAAAGTCGAAAGTAATCCCGCGATAAGGTAAATACCATCTGGCCAGGTGTTATATGGAAATGGAGCAGAAAGTTCGTTGAAAATTTTAAATCGCATCATGTTCAAATAATTTCTTCTCAATTGTATTACTTAATGAAGTATGTTTGTGGGGAGTGAATAACCTTCTGCATTTTCGGGATGACAACCTTAGCCCTAAAAATCTTGGAAGATGATAATGTAAACAATTTGGAAATGAATAAAAATTAAGTTGATTTGAACTACAATCTACCAAAAAATATTTACGTGAATAAAAAAATAGAAAAAATAAATAGTAAATAAGAAATGTATTAAAATAGTAAAAAGAATTAACATAACAACCAAAGCAAAATAATACCTCAGAGCACTCAAGCCCTGTTCCTTGATAAAGCATCAGAACACTTTAAATCGTGTGAATCCCTCCCAATCTCTAAGTACAAAACAATCAAATCAAAGTTACAAGCTACTAAAACATTTGCGAAAATTATTTCATGATGATTATAGATAACTGCTCTGCCTCTTGTCCGAAAGTACTATTGCCGAATATGGGAAACATCCATAGTCTAATACAATCCTAAATTATTTTATTAAAAATATAATGAAAATAATGACAATTAAATTTAAATAGTAATAGTATAATAATGTGCAAAATATATAAAAATAAGAATAGAGAGCAGCACCTACTTTGAAGTAACAGAACCGCGCTTTCTCTAATCGCATTATAAACTTGACGAATCACAAATCTATTGCAACTTTGTTTAATACTTTCAAATTCATTAGCATTGACAAGAGAAATGTGACTGTTAAATGTTTTACGAACTAAGTAGTATATGTAATTTTGACCAACTGTGAGTAAAACTACAAGCATTTCCTTAATAAAATGAATCTAGTATTTCAGAAGGTGTTCTCCCAAGAATACTGCATAACTCGATGGAATTACATTAGGATACATTCTATGGCATTATGTTGAAAGTGTTTTGATCCCCATGAATTTTATGTGGGTATTCATATTCCATTAGTTATCTCATACCTAGATAGGGATGTCGGACGGTTCTCGTGCATGTCAAGTATAAGTTTATTCAACACACATAAAATTGCTTTCACCGTAACAAGCAAATACTTTTTAAATTCATCTAATTTTTCTCCCCTCTCTATTTGTTTCATCTCTTCTTCCTCACTTCTTAATGTTCCATTTCATCATCTTCCATCAAGCCAAGTTCTACTTCATCATCTCTATGCATACTGTCGATGTAAAATAAAACCAATTTAAGAAAAATAAACTTCAGGCATGTATTAGTTCCTATAAAATTATAGAAAATTACTTATAAAGATTCATTCTTCATTCATAAAAGATTATAAAAAAAATAAACACACTCCAACGTCATAAAAGTTCATTCTTCACTCACAAAACATAATAGAAAATTAATATAATCAAATATCATAAAGATCCAACTTAATTTATACATAATAAAATGCATTACATTTCTTCAAAATAAAAACCTAAAAATGCTAGGATTGATAATCCCATAATTTATTGCTTCTAATTCATAAGTTATCCATCCATGACGTTTCCTAGAGTCATTTTAGTGAACTCCAATCTTTTTCTGTAGTATTAAGTAACTTAAGTGCTTTGTAACGTGCCCATTTATCTAAATTTGGTACTTCCTTGATAAGATTCCAACAACCATGTTTCTTAGCATCCATTGAATTAATTGATTGAGCCAACTTGTTAATAGAACGAACGAGATTGTTTATGATATCTAATTGACTATTATCAGTCTTAGAGTGTCATGCCCCCAACCCCAACCTAAGCGGACCAAGGGGGTACAAGACTATACTGGGACTCTTTACTTGTTTTTCAGACATTGGTGGGCCCAAGTCTTATAACTGAATCAAAATATCATATACAGAGATACAAAATAAAACTACCACCGTAGTGGTGTTTACAATGTCGATACATACAAATTCCGAGTCCCATTTTTACATATACATATACAAAAACCGCACATTTACATTTACATAATCGCAGCGCAAAACCTATCGCGATGGAACCCCTCGTCGCCCAAGAGGCGCGGAAGCATTGCGACATCCTCCCTCTCGCACCTACACTCCGATTAAAACCTCGTGCTGCTTTACGCCTTGAATGGGAAATATATGACTTTATACGTATAATATTACGCATCATTACTTTTTACTAATAAGCATATAACAAGAATAGATATACAAAGAGTTAGATATAAGAATTTATCATGAATTGATATAACAAACTTATACACATACTTGTACTTATAGCAGACTTATATTTGTTCAAATCTCCCGTAGGAGTTATAGAGCTTATACTTTTACGGAGGTACCCGTAGGTACTACAGAACTTATACTTGTTGATGAGTATCTTAAATACTCATTTTATCCCTATGCTTTAGTTAGTTTTTCTAGTGTTTTTATGTTAAATAAGTGCCCTAATGCTCTAAAGTTCATTATTTTATGATCAGGTCATCCATTTGGTGGAATTGTGCAAAATTATGAAAATCATGTATAAATAGAGAGGCTATCAATCTGATGTTTTAGACATCATATGAGTCTTTATTACATCAAGCCATATATGATGGATTTACACTTCAAGAGCTTTCTAGGGATACCAAGAACACCAAAATTGGAGTTCGAACAAAGAAGTTATGCAAGTTCCAAAACTTGAAGAAAATCAGCAAACATTGCAGCACCTTCAGCAGGAGAGGCTACTTTATTTTGACTTTTTCAGACAATATATGAGCTCATATTGCATCAAGTAATATATGGATAGATTCTACACTTCAAGAGCTTTCCAAAAATACCAAGAACACCTAAATCGGAGTTTGTATGACAAAGTTATGACCTTACAAAGTTGGAGCAAAAACAGGGGACTGCAGCAACGTCGCGACGTTGAGAACCAACGTCGCGACGTTGCAGAAACAGAGCATCCCGACGTCGCGACGTTGCTGCACGACGTCGCGACGTTCGGGGTTGGTTTTGGGTGGATTGTTAGCCCATTTTGAGCCCATAATGAAGGGTTTTAAGGCTCAAACCGTAGGATCGAGTATAAGGAGGATTGTACGCATTTAGAGCTTTTCGCTGTGAGAAGCTCCTCTCTGGGGTGGAAACACCCTAGGCAATACATCTTGAAGGGAAAAGCTTCTGAAGAAGAAGAAGATTGAAGAAGAGAGATGGGGCTTTCTACTCAAAATCATTTATTTTCATCCTCTCTCTTTTTCTTTCTTGATGGTTTTCTTCCACATAGATGTTTCTAGGCTTCTGCCTGCATGGTCAAAACCTAACCGCACTTGTATGGGATTAGTTTAATTTTCTATTTTTATTTAATATAAGTATGATTTTTATCGACTTGCTTTATTTCAAGAATAATTATATGTTATTTACAACTTGAGAAGCATTGCTGGGGAGCTCCAGACTAGAGATGATGACTCCTGGGAGATTAAGGAATAAAGCAACACCGTCAATCTAGAATAGAGATATCCCTGTTCAAGTGTGGCATTAGGTTTTATACATTTAAGCGTTTCGGAGTCGAGGGGTCAAGGCAGAGATGCAATACACCCTAATCGGCGCGCAGATGTGCGCATATATCTCGAGAGAGAATATCTTGTAGGCATGATCAACCCGCTAGCGCAAATCATATGAAATATTAAATAAATAATTTATTTAGGCTTTTGTACCATCGAGTGTGACAGGAAAGTAAAACCTTAGTTTTCATACTAATTTGACATTTAGCAAATAATATAGGATTAGTTTTTCTTTTATTAATTGGAATTCATTACGATTTTAGGTCTAGATAATATTTAAAGCGTAAAGTCAAGATCAAAGACACTTCCTCGATCGATATCCGTGCTTAGGTACACTAAATTACTGGCGCGACGCACAGACTCACGCACACAGCGTACACATTTTTTACTACATCACGCTTTCTACTTATCAAGTTTGCCAAGGTCGGGGAGAAGTTTAGTGTTGATATTGACAAATACGCACTAGATATTACTTTGGATCAATTTTTTTATTTAATACATTTTATTTATTTATTTTATTTTTTATTTTACCCATTTTACATTCGTGCTTGTTACTTGGTCTCTACTATTTGTTCGTGGCTCTGTGGAGGCAATCTCACATAAAGACAGGTCAAGGCGAACTAGTTCCTTTTGATCCCGAGCTAGAGAGAACCGTAAACAGACTACTTAGAGGGCAAAGATAAGCACAAGTTTAAATCACAATGGATCCTATCATCGAGTTGACAAATGCATTGGCTCACCTTGAGCAGCAACTAAGAATGAGGCAATTGGCTTATGAGCATCAAAGAAGAAAGGATAACTCAAGTGCGGTCATGTGGCAACACAAGGATCATTGGATTATGCTCACACAAAAATCCCATACTTGAGCAATCATAATTTCGATGGAGCCACAACCCAAACACCTCATGGAACATGTTTATACCATTCGCACACTCCACAAGTCCAAAGATCAAGCCTAGAAGAAGCTATGGATGAATTAAGAAGAACTCAAACCGCATTTACCATGGCACAACCCGAATTTTCAAGACTAATACGGAATGGACTACTTCAAGTCGGGTTGCTCTAAATGAACTAAATGATAAGTCAACCTCCACATGAGAGAATGACAAAGTTAGAGGCATATTAGTTGAAATGAAAAGAGTTCATGCCGAATGTGACATCTCAAGTTCACCATGGACTTGACAAGGGCTAATATTCAAATTCAGCATACACCATTCGATAGCTTGAGCAGCAGGATATACCCTTAATGGCCACTTCTAGTACTCAACTTACATTTGAGAAAGAACAACCTAAAGATGAGGAGAGTATGAGTATAGAAAGAACTAAGGGCAAAATATATGAATGAACAAGAGGAATATATTACAATGTCCTTTCATGACAAACAATGAGTTCGCCATCTACTCTGGGTGAATACGTAAGAAGAAAAACTGAGCTGCGAATGAAAGAATCATCATGAGGTAATGGAAGAACTCGAGAAGCTTCAAAAGGTGGAGGATGATGATTTAGAACCTAAAAATACTTAGTTGAAAAGGAGGAAAAGAGTCAACTTCTCCTAATCATATGGAAAATAAAAAGAGGAAGTCAGTAGTGACTTTTCCGAGATGACTTTGGCGGGGGTAAGATGCATGAAGAATTGAAAATGAGAAGACAATCCCATATTCCGAGGTGGATGAGTACATCATTCACTTTGAACGAAGAATTGAGAGGAATCCATTGTAAACAAAAAATTTTAAAAATAAAATCAAAAAAATAATAAAATCGTGGAAGACTATGTGCTCAAGTTGTCGATCGAGCACAACTATCGCCTCTAGAGTAAAGGATGGGAGGCAAGAAACACCAACCCATCCGTAGTTGGTAGAGTTCAGTCGACTCGAAAAACTAGAAAGCAGCCTCTAGGAGGCAAAATTTCAAGCTTAAAAAGTTTTCTTCCTTTTTTCTACTTCGTAGTTAGTTTTGGAGTTTTTTTTTTAATAAATTTTCATGTTGATTTTGTTTTTCTTCGTGTTTTAGTTTTAATTTCGTGTTTTGGGATCTAAATCAGTTTTGGAAGCTAAAAGGTTGAAAGCTTCGTTCAATAATTGCGCCTTAAAGAACTAAAGAGGAAACCATATTCAAGCACCCTTCATTCGACTTAAAGTCTAACCCCTCTTAACACCTCTTTGCCTCCAAAGCGAGCCATATTCATTGAGCAACTTCAGAGACTTGATCAACCTCAGGGGGAGTACTCGTTATCCAATCTTGCTTTGTTTCACATTGAGGACAATGTCATCTGTTTGGGGTGAATTCAAGAAATCATTAAGAAAAAAATTTCCAAAAATCCAACTTTGTATCTTCCACTGCTTTTAGTTAGTTGTTTGGTTATTAGTTGCATGTTTTTCTATTCTTTATTTGGCTTATTTGTGTCTCATATGAGTGAGTTTGATGCCTTTGCTAAGAGAAGGTCATTTTGAACACAACTATTCAAAAATGCCAAGTGTAAAGAGGAATAGGACCCTTAGGGTTTTTAAATGATCCGAATTGCATCAGCTGGGTATGGGTGATCAGCTTAGTCACCCCATTGTGCCATAAGAAGCTATTTCATGAATCTATCACACTTTTGGTCTCCCTGTACACCTGGTCCCACCTTGCCTTGAATTCAACCAACCTCGGGGGATTCTAGCCACCTAAGCCGCATGGACACCTAAACAAAAAGAGGATTGCCATCGAGCCTCAACTTAAAAAAAAAAATACAAAAACAATAGAAAAAGTGAAAAAGAAGAAAAAAAAAAAAAAAAGTCAAAAATAGGCTTGTGAATTAGAATAAGTGGATCATCCAATCGGAATCCCGCACAAACCGGTGGACCTTTCAAAGCCTAATGCCCTAAGCCAACCCGGCCGAGTTGACTCACCGCCCGCCATGGGATGTAAGATGATCATTCCCACAAACCTAGGGCCTTTGGAGTTTGGTTGAGCGTTCGGAGCGGTCAAGGGGAATTTAATGCCTGTGCTCCCTAACCAACCCATGCAGACACCACCCGATCCGCACAGAACACTCTTCTAAAACTTGGCAATTAGTTCTCTTCACTTTTAGGTATTAAGGAAATTTTTAGGTATTTTGGTATAAATAAAAAGGGTGTGTTCTTATCCTTTTTTGGTTAGCTTCTTCCAAATAGATGTGAGTTGAGCTTAAGCTTAAAGCAGACCTTGCTATACACTGGAAGATCATATCACTCACTTAGTTTCCTGGGAAAGGTTACTGACTTGGGGTTGATTTGCTTTGGTCACTATGCTTTGCTTTACATACTCCTTAGAAAGTTGAAGCTATGACCAAATTTTGCTGAAAAGGCTACATTATAAATTGTGTTCATAGTGATTCTTCCATTTGGAATCATGTTATCATACTCTATCTCATTATATTTTAGTTCAAAGCATCATTTTCAATTTTTTGTTTTGTTTTGAAATGGTCTCTTGCTTGGGGGCAAGAATCAAGTTTAGTGCATGAGTATCTTAAATATCATTTGGTCCTTTAAGTGCTTTAGTTAGTTTTTCTAGTGTTTTTATGTTAAATAAGTGCCCTAATGCTCTAAAAGTTCACACTTATGATCAGGTCATCCATTTGGTGGAATTGTGCAAAATTGGTGGAAAAACTGCTACAGAAGCAGCAGGAGAGGCTACTGAATTTTGACGTTTTCAGACATCATATGAGCTTTCTATTGCATCAAGCCATATGGATGGATTCACACTAAGAGCTTTCGGGATACCAAGAACACCAAAATTGGAGTTCGAACAAAGAAGTTATGCAAGTTCCAAAACTTGAAGAAAATCAGCAAACATTGCAGCACCTTCAGCAGAAGAGGCTACTGTATTTTGACTTTTTTAGACATTATATGAGCTCATATTGCATCAAGTCATATATGGATGGATTCTACACTTCAAGAGCTTTCCAACACAAGAACACCCAAATGGAGCCAGATGACAAGTTTACGAATTCCACGGCGTCGAGCAAAACAGGGGGACGCAAAGAACGTCGCAACGTTGAGAACCAACGTCGCGACGCTGCGTAGTCAGGGCATCCCGACGTCGCTGACGTTGCTGCACGACGTCGCGACGTTCGTGGTTGGTTTGGTGGTTGTTAGCCCATTTTGAGCCCATAATGAAGGGTTTTAAGGCTCAAACCGTAGGGATCGAGGAGAAGGAGGATTTGTGACAGATTTAGAGCTTTTTGAAGGGGAGAAGCCCTCTCTTAGGGTGGAAACACCCTAGGGCACACATCTTGAAGGGGAAAAGCTTGAAGAAGAAGAAGATTGAAGAAGAGGAGATGGGGGGCTTTTTAACAAAATCGCTATTTTCATCCTCTCTATTTTTTTCTCTTCTCGATGGTTTTCCACATAGAGATGTTCTAGGTTTCGTTCTGTGGTTTTGTCAAAACCTAACCGCACTTGTATGGATTAGGCTTAATTTCTATTTTTATTTAATATAAGTATGCTTTTATCGACTTGCTTTATTTCTCGCACAATTACATGTTGTGGTTTGGCCAACTTTGGTACTGCATTGTTAGAGTCTCGAGATCGAGAGATGATGACCTTGGGGGACATGAATAAAGCAACAATTGGTCAATCTGGGAATATAGAGATATCCTGCCCCAAGTGGCATTAGGTTTATACATTTAAGCGCTTTCGAAATGAGGGGTCAAGGCAAAGCAGTAGATGCACACCCCATCATAGATAAAGATATATCTCAGAGAAAGAACATTCTGTGAGGGTACGATCAACTCCGCTAGCGTAAATCATATGAAATATTAAATAAATAATTTATTTAGGTTAAAATTCATCGAGTGTGATGTAGTGAAGGCAAACCTTAGTTTTCTATAATTACTGATTTAGCAAATAATATAGGATTAGTTTTTCTTTTATTAATCTAATTCATTACGATTTTAGTCTAGATATTTAAAGCGTAAAGTCAAAAGATTTCCCAAAGATACTTCCCGTGGATCGATATCCGTACTTAGGGTACACTATATTCCCTTGAGGCGACGCTATGCACTTCACATGCGCACATTACTTTACACATCACACTTTCGGCCTATCACTTATACAGAGGTACCCGAAGGTACATTCAAAGCAGAACGATATACATTACTTTACTCTTATTTGTCATTCAGGTTCTTAACATATAACTGTTGGATTGCCTAGACTAGTAATACGAAATGAGTAAGACACAACACAATAAGTACCGGAAGGTACAGACAAGATCGAGGTGTCGTGAGTCAGCAGAGTGTCAAGCACCGACGCAGAAAGTGTCGCCGCACTAATCGTAGAGTATCAAGTACTAAACCGGTTAATTACCGAGAGTGTCACACACTAATCGTGAGATACCAAGTACTATACGTGCCTCGCCCATGTAAATGCAGGTGCCGTGGTCATTCAACATCCTGGCCTTTAAGTAGTCCTAAGCAATTATATGTGTTCGTAGAACTTACTATCTTATCATGTAGGCATTTAGTTTAAGCCAATTTCGTCGCTTTAGCGATGTGACACTTTCTCCAGCCTGACCCCGTTTGGCGGTCCGAATCGAACCGAGCGTGATACTATCTATACTATATATTATACTCGCACTGACTCTCATTGATCCGTTTCATCGTATCGCACTGCACTGCAGTGATACAAACAATTTCTCGTAATAACAAAAATCATTTACATATACAAAAGAACTACTAATCAAGTGGTGTCCATAAAAATCTACACACATATACGTAGTCCCATTTACTTATACATGTACAATTTCTATTACAAACATCGAGATCGCGGAAGAAGGCTGTGAGCACCTATCTCTCAGCCTACCACACATGTGGGATGTTCCTGCCCTAGTCTCCTTCTACCTACACGGATTGAACACCCGTGCTAAGCTTTTACGCTTAGTGTGGGAACATAAGCATGGACAACCACCAATGGCGACTGTCACAAGCTTATACATATGCATTTCATATATCTATACATATTTCTATAACTTTAATTCCTTATCATCTTATATTCCTATTGCATGTCAATCTTTTTCTGTTACATATTCTATGTCTTTTTCATCTTTCGGTTCTATGATTTATTGCATTCTATATACTATTACATATATCATTTCTTATCCTGTACCTATATTATGTCCCTTCCATGTAGTGGCCACTACCCATGCTATACTATTCATTTCTTACATATTGTTTTTTATCATATATTTTCTTACACGATCTGCCTTGTCATATACTCTCGTATCAGGTTTTCATATCTATATTTATGTAATCGTTCATTGCATATATCGCTTCTCTCCTCGTTATACTTTTCATTCTTCACTTTCATACTTGTACTATCGTATACCCTTCTCATGTTATATGCCTCATTCCCAGACTTTTCATATCCTCGTTATCCTCGTACTATTCATATACTTCATATAAATTTGTAATGCTCTATTCTATCCACTATATACCTTAGATTTCTGTAAAGAGACTCGTGACTTGGTTCATAATCTATTTTCATACACTGACATCAGACTTGTTCTTATAATCGTATACTTTCATCGCATAACAAGGCTATGCTTCATATCATATCATATCATATCATACTTTTCATATATACATTTTTGTGTATACTTTTCATTTTCTTTTTTATATTCATGCCTCGCAAATACCTTAGAAGTGATTCGAAATAATCAGGTGTACCCGAAGGTACCATATCACCGATGGCACGCTGATCTTGGTCTATCCGCACCAAGGCACACTATCACCGCATGAGACAAAGGATCTTTGTCTATCCGCACCGGCTACTTACCACCGCACGGCACAGCTGATCTCGGGCCCATCAGAGTGACCCTTTCGGCCACCATGATCCAAACGGGATCTATGTCATCGAATTCAAACTGGCCTCGATATCTGCCTACGCATCTCGCGGCAAAGAACCCGCATCTTCCCTATAGGCATGTCTATCTATCCTCTACCGTGTCTCTAAGTAGACAATCGCCTTTATTACGTTTTTTGTACATATCTCATAAGCATGAATAACTATTGTTATCATAATTGCTTATAAATATATACGCATTACTTAATCTATATTCATTCTCATATTCGTAGCTTCATATTATGGTTCTCATATTTCTCTATAATACATATATTCATAATTTTCTATCATTTAGTTTGTCTTCGTATCATATGTAATCCTATCATATATCATGAATGCATCTATGCAATTTTCAGATCTGCTATTACATTCCTTTATATCGCTTATGCATCATAACTTTATGCGCTTTCTATCAATATGATTTAGCTATTCATGTACTTACTATATTTCTCTATCATGTATGCTTTTACTCATTCATATATTCATATATGTACCTATCATTCATGTACATGTACTCATTCCTATGCTTTGTCATCTTTTGCTTATCTCTATCGTTCTTATCATTTATGTCTTTCTATCATGTGTTCCTAGCATGTTCCATCTTATTCCTTTCGGTATGTCTATCATATATTCATATGTGCCTATCATTCGTGTACTTTAGACTATCATATCTTATGACATATCCTATCATATCTTATCATATCTTATGACTTATACCTATCATATCTTATGACATATCCCTATACCTTCTATACTAGCATATTTTACTCAGATTTCTTTATCGTACCGTCTCTATCTCCCGTAGGGAGTAAAAGAAACGTAGACTCTTCCGTTGATCCCGTAGATATTTTCTTACCTATACTCTTTTACATATCAACTCTACATATATTCTATTTCTTGTTCATATCTATATCCTTTCTTACCATGTATTCTAATTAATTTTAACCAAGCGATTAGTACACTTGGTACAATAATTCAGTTTTCAGACAAGATATGGGAACCAAATGCCATTAAATAGCATATGGTTAGATTCTAGACTCCATGAGCTTTCCATAGAGGCCAAGAATACCCATAATAGAGTCCTAACGAAGGAATTATGCAAGTTGCAAGCCGTGAAGAAAATCAGCAACTTGCAGCACCTGCAGCAGCCACTAGCTTTTGTCATTTTTGGGGGTTTTAACTTCATATTTGACACTTGTTCTTTGTACTTCTTTGAATCTAAGGTGCTAAGGGTTCTTCACTGGAATCACCCAATTCGTAGCACCGAAACTCTAGATATGACCTAGACACCCGGGACTACTCTATGTTCAAAACCGAACTAGAATTTGGCTTGAACATAGCCCTATTTTGAGTGAATTTCTGGGCCACTTAGAGTCAGAATTTGATAATACCTATTTCTAGATGTTTGGTTCTCCTTGAAGTCTAGTTTAATTAGCCACTTGAATCACTCAAATCGAATAAGAAATGAGCAAATTATGGCTAAAATACAAACACACTACTAAAATAAGGTGGTGTATTCACACTGCTCCGCGACATGTACCCCCAGACAGTTCTGGCCCGGAGGGCCGACCGTACAAACCAAAGGTGTACCAGATAGTCTCCAAAACGCCTGCACGCGCTGCTTTTTCTTCCATTTTCCATGTTGATACCCAAATCAACTCAACATCTATATATACACGTCAAGACCACTCCAAATTCATCTTGAAATCTCTATTTTTACTCAAATTATCTTTCAATACTTATCTTATGCACTCTATTGAACTCAAACATGTTTTCTATTCATCTCTTATACAAGGCCTAGGGTTTTACTCAACCTAATCTCTCAAGAAATCAGGCTCCTATCAAAACCAGAACAAGAACAAACACATCCATGCTTTACATAACCATTAGAACCCAAAAACACATGTAATGGGGCCTCTAGGTCTTCTCATAACAAAACCCTAGAAAAACAAAGGGATTTATGATGATTTCCATACAAGAACTCATTCTAGGGTTAGGTTTCCTACAACCCACAACCCATAAACATGTATCTATACAAGAAATCCATGTGATCCATACAATTCCATACTCATAGTCATAGTTCCATACCTTTTTGGCCTTGCTTGAACTTCTCTCCTTCTTCCTCTCTTCTCTTCTTCTTCTCTTCCTTCCTCTTCTTCTCTTTCCTCTTTCTCCTCTCTCTCTAATGCTTGGTCTCTCAAAAATGAGAGACCATTTGCTCTTATCCTATCAGGTTAGTTAAGGCCATGTTTGGCCTTTACATTTTTCAACACTTTTCTCATTTTTGCACTTAAGCCCTTCCATTCTTTATTATTTCTATTCCATCTTTTCTCTAATTGTCTTGAATTCCATAACTTCTTCTATTTACATTTCATTTTCAAGCATTTTAAACATTAACCCCTAGTCTTTCCCATTTATGACCACTAGGTCCTCAAGTGGTAAATTACATATTTACCCTTGGCTTTATTATTAATTCCGAGTCTCTCGTTTTATTTTCCGAAAATCCCTATTTAGCTTTTTAATATACCCTAAACAAGTCTGAAAACTGCTAGGGTATTTTTCGAGTGTTACAGACGAGGTACGATCTAATTTTTCCTTTACCTTACAAACATGAATGGATCCTTTCATACACTTATAGGGTCCTCATTAGTCCAATAGACAAGTCCTCGAAATAACGGAATAGAAAAACAAAACAAAACATAAAAATCTACACATTGTGAACAGTAGCTACGCCTCGGCGTACCCAAGGCTTAACCAAGCCTCCCACTTTGCCACGCCATGGCGTGGGCATGCCACACCTTGGCATGCACTCCATCGCAGCGCAGGATCCCTACGCCGTACGTAGGACCCCAAAAAAATAATCCACAAGCATCAAAACAACTCTCAAATGGGTTCTAACCAACCAAACCAAACATAGAGATTAATTGTGTGGTTTTCCAAACCCAAACTCGCCACTTGTAAGTTAGGTTAACTTCCTAACACCCAAACATGTATCCATACATCATAAACCAAGAATTCATGCTCAAAGGGAGGATTCCATACTCATCTTATACCAACTAGGATTGTACCAACCTAACTTTCAACAAATGTAGGGTTAGGATGAATTCATAACTAAACCCTAGAAATGGAACAACCTAATATCCATACAAAAGTCCAAAAATCCATACAAAACTTAACAAGTTCCATACAAAAGTCCAAACGTCCAATAATCCATACCTTTCCTCTTCCTCTTCTTCTTCTTATTCTCTTCCTTTCTCTCTTCTCCTCTCCTTCACGCTACCCTCCCAAAATGAGAGACCAACTGGTCTTATCCCATTTTGATTTCAAGTTTCCTCATATTACACTTTGGTTCCTCATCTCTCCTCTATTTGCACCACAACTTGTGCCATTTATACAATAGCCTCTCATCTTCTTATCTTATGACTTTTATATCTTGTTTTGACAAATTCCACTCTTACCTTTGTATCTTGTACAAATTCCGGGTTTCAAAATTTTCTCATTTTGAATTTAAATTACATAAAATTTAAATTATACCCACAAAATACCCTAAACATGTTGAAAACGACTAGGGTATATTTCGGGGTATTACATAGAGGATGTAGAATTTCCTTTAAGCTTGCTTCTCTTATGTCTTTTAGGTGCTGGAGGGACCTCTATATTTATAGTTTTCAAGGTGGTAGGCTGAGCATCCTATAAGCATTTGAGATTGAAATAAGAAATTCTCGTTTATCAATTGAGAATGTTGCGTATTAGAATCATAAATCAACTCATCTATAGTATGACCTCTACATTCTTCATCCTCATACATTCTCGTGATCGTTGTCAGCCCCCTAATCCAATTCGCATGTTTTCCAATATAGCCCGCTTTCCAATTGCAATCCCAAATCTTCGCCTTCGAAAGTATCCATGCGATAACTTATGGTTGGGGGATGAGACTAGTTAAGAATAACAAATAAAAGAATGCCAAGATATGAAATATACATTAATAACACTTATATTATGAAAATAAATTTAAACAAAAAAAAAAAGAATTACTCTTTAAGTAGTCCTCCCAAACTTCATCCTGAGTAGTAATTTTTGTAATGGTTCCATCCAAACCCAGAGCTAGATCATAAAAGATTACAATAGTTATTATATCTTTATTTAAACCATTTCAAATAGCTTAAATACTATGAATAAGTTCTTTGACACCCAAGTTTTTCATTGAGTGCAAGGAGTATCTTTCTTTCAATTAACTTTGCTTAACAAGCCATTATTATCATGCCAACCTCGATTTGTAGCATCAACCATGAGTTTTAGCAAATCCATTACTTTCAGTAGTCCGCGTTTTATATTTTTCTTCACTATTCCTTTACTTTTTGTCATTCCATCGATTTGAATTTCTATTATAATAATACTATTACAAATACATACATGTCATAAGCAAATAAATAACACAAAGAAAAAAAATAGGTTGAATAAATAAATTTTCATAACTTTTTTTTGTTTCAAATTTTCATCTAGACACTTAAAAATAAATATTTATTTATTTATTTATTTTTATATTTTATTTCACTCATCCCTTCTAAGAGTTTTTTTTTTTTTAATTTCCAAGAATTACACTTTTGTTTTTCTTATCTAGATAATCAAAATTCCCAATTTATCAAAATTCAAAATTTCCTAATTTTCAAAATTGGATCAATTTATGAAATACGTAAGATGTATTTGATGTAATTTAACATTAACATTAATCTATGTAAAAATACTTTATTCACATACTGTGACGCCCCAACCCGGGGATCCGGTTGACAACCCATCAACCCGCGGAATATTCGTGAGCATCGGATGATCCGATGTCCACGCTAGTCAATCTTATTCACAGGACTCATTTCTCTATATTTTTCTTGCAAATGTATACAACTTCCCATATTATCATACAAGAGTTTGATATACAACTCTTTTACAAGCCAAAATATATCAAAGCATATTGTCTCAATATATTTTACAAACATAGTGTTCAAGGCCACAACCTGACCCTCTTCATACTCACGGCCTCAAAGGAATGTCGCCCTTCATGTGCTCGAAAGGTGATCCCACTATTGCAGGAGCTGTAACGCCCTAAAATACCCTAACTACTTTAACATTTTAGGGTATAAATAAAGTAAATGAAATTTTTTAATTTAAATCTAAGAACGAAAAATATACAACCCAGAATTTTATAGGAGTCAAATAAATTTGGTAAAATGTCAAATGGGACCTAAGGGTCATAAATGAAGAATGTAATCAATAAATGTAAATGAAGGAAATGAAATGAAAATGAAAGTGAAATGAAATGTTAAAATGGAAAAAATGAGAAAAGTGGATTTAATGAGAAGGCCAAACAAGGCCTTAATCTTTTAATGAGACTTAAGACCAAATTTGGTCTTGTAAAAGGACATAACTCTCATTTGTACATTTTGGGTTTGGAGAGAAAGAGAGACACGGATTGAGAGAGAAGAAGGAGAAGCCATTGTTGGTGATTTCTTCTCCATGTAAACAAGAGATGAAGTGATCAAGAAGGAGGAAGAAGAAAGAAAAGAGTAAGCAAGAGCTTGGGGGCAAAAAAAAAACTAAACCCAACCTCTTTTTCGTGTTTGATTGGGAAAACCCTAACCTCATGAAAAGGTGTTTGTATTGGTTGTAGTTGAGTTAGGGGTTGTTTTGGGTTGAGTTTTGAAGTGTCTTGTTGATTGGTATTAGTTTGGATTGGTTTTGAGGAATGTTTGTAAAAAGGGAAATGTTGGGTTTTCAAAGGAGTTGTTGTCAAAAATTTGTCAAAACCCCCTGTTCTTGTTTCTTTGGCTATAGATTAAGTTATAATCATCCAAATGAATTGATTCAAATTGGTAAAAACCATAAGAGATAGGATACAAATGAAGCAGGAGCAAATTATAGCACTAAGGCTCCTGAATATGGGCTTAAAGGTGAGTTCGGGTAGCTCATGGGCATGCTGTGTTTTGGGTGTAGTTGTGGTGTTTTGGCCATAAGTTTAGTTTCACTCATCCAAATTGATTGATTAAAAATTCCAAGTAAACTATACTTAAAGGAATAATTTACTCAAGGAAGTGTAATTAAATTGCAACCCCAAAGTTCTCATAAATCTGTCAAAGAGGAGCTATGTGTAGATTCTGTTTTGCAAATTAGAGTAGTCTAGATGTAAAAGGCAATAAATTGAGTTTTAGTCATCCAAATTGGATGTTTCCAATTGGAGAAGAAACCTTAGAACCATAGCTTCAAATGAGTGAAGGCACCATTACCAATTTATGGAGTTAAGACCCCATAAATCGAAAAAAATAGTGGGTGATCCAGTGAGCTGGGCATATCGACGGCCTGGCATTGAAATGTCAGAATTTGTTTGGGTTATCCAAATGAGATGATTCCAATTCCTACTAAAATAGAACCTAGAATAACATACTAATATGTGATTGTCATGGTATTTGAATAGGGTCGAGAGGAAAGCCACATTGAAGTCGAGATTCTCAAGATTGGAATCAAAGCAACGATTTTGGTTTGTTCAAACTTTCTTCTATTTCTAAAATATTTGAATAATTACAAAATGATTTGAATTTTGAAACTGACAAGAAAGTGCATATTGATTTGTGTTTGAAATGATTTGTCTTACGTATTTGAGACAATTGCTTATGAAACGAATTTGCATAAGAAATGCATGAAAGTGAAATATTTTATTTGCATACAAATGTATATATATACTATTGTAAATCGACAATGATTTTAATGCCTACAAATGATTTTTCAAATGTATATATATATATATATATATATATATATATATATATATATATATACCAACCGCAGCCTCTAAAGGACCGCAGCTCTGATTCGTTATCCTATGTAATCAACGCATATAGTTAAATTCGATATGGGTAAAATGATAGTGAGACGAAAGTGAATGATTGTGATTTTGAATGATTTAGTACATAAAATTTCATGGAACTAAATGATCAATGAATTGTAATTGAATGTACAATATATATATATATATATATATATATATATATATATATATATATATAGTTAGTATATATATATATATATATATAGAGAGTATATATATATATATATATATATATATATATATATATTGTAATTTACATTGTTCATTGAAAATGTACAAAAGCATTGTTTTATAAACATTGCATGATTTGATTTAAACTAAATGAAGAGATAATTATATAGAACCACTCAGCATGAAAATGCTTAGCCAAGAGCCTTTACCATCTACAGTACCAAGCAGTTATGTGACCAAAAATCAAGCCAAAGTGGTCACCACAAACGTGAGCTATATAAGTAAATGTCACCCCATACATGTCATTTCATTCATGATATTTGTAACTATTTTTAATGTAATTCAATGATGTAAGAGTCTTCATGAGAAGAATACAATTTTGACTCATTTTGTTTTGGATATTTATGGAATGTGTTTTAAAGAGAGGTAAACTCTAAGAATATCATTTTGTAAATGTATTTGAAAAGGCATGGAATGCCAATTTGTATAAATGCGTCATTCAAGAACAGTTATGGGCCCTCTTTGAATTAAGGAATGTATATATATTCTTTTATGTCAAAGAATGTGTGTAGGTCATGATATCATATACCTATAAATAATTATGTTTTAAATGAATATTCATATTAGAAATAGGTATATGAAATGTTGTCGAAATTGTGTCTTTAAAGGTAAAAGAGCGCTACATGAGCAAACCCCAGTAGATATATCTCCTACAAGGGCTACTTCCCACCTAAGTGCACATGCAATGCCAGTTACACAATCACACACCTGAATGTCTGCATGTCTTGAATAAGATGCAACCAATCATGACCTAATACTTAGTTCTCACTGATTCCCTCACACATGCATATGCCAAGTGTGAAAAACCGTCATGAGCGTTCCGTCCATGACCCTTTTTCCAAAACAAAATCTTTTTGTTTTATTTTTTATTGACAAGCCTCAAATATAAGGTGGACACCTCGATCAAGACTTTAGTCTCATCTAGTTCTATGGATAATCAGAGATATGTACTTTGGTCATTCTCTGAGAAGTAATGTGGACAATCTCCGAAAACTACTTCTTTCTACGAAGTAAGGAGAGGCTCCGATATATATATATATATATATATATATATATATATATATATAGTGGATACCTAAGAATCATTTAATTCTTGATGTACCATCGAACCCCAAACACAGGGTCGATCATTTCCATGCACTCACACCCATGTCATGTGATGCCCCATGCATAAATGCAATGCAAGTGTCATTGCATGTCATTTCATGCTACATGTACGCTATGTGTCACATGCAACATATAAATCACACATTACATGTCAAGTGTCATGGGTAAATTAAGTTTAATGCATATAATTATTTTCATTTTTATCCCACATATATCATTTAATTTCACACATTAACATATTATTCAATTTATAGTAATAACACACATTAGCCATTCCCAGCCATAAATCCGGCCATACTTGGCCTTGGAAAAATTTAGACTTGGTCTAGAAATTCTAACTTTTGTAAATATCACACAAAAATTCAACAAGTAATTTCTTGCTCAGGCCATACGCAGCCTTGAGCATTTAAGATACAATCTAGTTATGAAAATAGAAGTCTCGAAACCGTGAATCGGTCGCTCAATCGTCTGTGACCTGTACCCCATGGTTTACCGAGCACTTCATCTTATTAAATTGCACTCAACGAGATTTTTGTAGAGTCCAAGAATGCTCAAATCGAGTTCTGGACGGAAAGAAGGGCTTACCACTAGCAAGGGTGGCGCGGAAATGCTGCATACCCCGTTTTCCATTCTCTCGCCAGATTTGCCGGGCCCGGACGTCGTGCTTCGGGCCTTGATTGTCCCAGAACTCATATACTTCTACTCCATGACCATCCCATAGCCAAAAAATGTGACTACACAATGAAATAATTCACTCCCGGGCGGGTCGAAATCGTTAGTTCCTAGTGGTGAAATGAATTCCGAGGAGGAAACTCTACATTCAGCTGCCAGCTTTCGGTTCTTTTGCCATCTGGGTCTACTCACTGCGCAACACTCCTTCCTTTTCCTCTTTCCTTTCCCTCTCTTCCTCATTTTTCTTCTCTTCTCTTTTTTCATTTTCTCTTATTTCCTTACTTTCTCTTTTCCTTTCCTCCCTTTCTCTTTTCCTTTCATCCCTTTCCCTTTTCCTTTCTCTTTTCCTTTCCTTTCCTCCATTCCTTCTATGAACATCCCATTTATACATGCATGCATTTCCATGCATTTTGACACATGGCTTGCCAAGTGTCACCCGACACTCGTTGCCTCGAAAAACGTGAAATTCCGATTATCTCTGAATTCAACGAAATTCGCCTGGGCAACTAAATTTCGTGAGACGAACCCAACGGTGAGGTCCGTTTTGTCATCCGAGATCTAGAAAACTTCCAGGTTTTTAACTTATACTGTAGCGATAATTTACCGTTTCATGAAAAATTTCAAATTTATTTGGGTTTTCACATTTTCCCCCACTAAAAAGAATTATCCACAAATTTGTAATAATATATAATATTCGGGGTATTCGCATGCATAGTTATTGTCACGCCAAATGACAACCCATCGCACAAATAGAATAATTGATGACATCGATATCACGTCTGATGTCGTCCTTCACTCCATAAAGGTTTCATAATACTTTCACTAGCCTTATGGTCCACGAGCAAACCTCGGCCTCCGTTGTCCATAATAATGCACTCTGGCCCCTCCTCGAAGGTCCCATCTTTATAAACTATTAGCCCGCCCCAATCCACTATATGAGTCTGATCCGAATGTACTTTACTGAGCATGGAGACATGGAACACCCCATGACACCTCGCAAACTGTGGTAACGCTAACCGATATGCAACCGGTGTCTACCCCTCTCGAGTACTTCGAAGGGTCTCAATAAATCTTGGTGACAACTTAGCCCCGCTTCCAACCGACCACTCCCCCAGCATTACCCCAGAAGACACGGTCACCCACCTCAAACCCAGAGAGGTCGACGCCATTCACAGAATCCTTCCGCCGACTCGAGCCGCGTGAGAAGACGTCTCTCAGATCAAGTCCACCTTCGCTAAGGTGTCTCGATCAAACTGACCCGTGGTGTAGCTCCCACCTCCATCCAATAGACTGAGATCGACATCTGCCTCCTTACGTGGCTCGAAGGGCGCCATCCAGATACTGCTTGCTAACCGCTGGCCAGAAGTAACTCTACCAAGGAAAATGCCCTCCCAACAACCTCGAGATCTAGGACGATGCCCGTTGAAGATGTCCTCTAACACCCGTATGGTCCTCTCACCACCATCCGTCTGCAGGTATGAAACGCAAGATTTCATCATCAACCCGCGCACCACGCCTCTTCTAAAAGCTCTTCCAAAAGTGAGCCATAAATCTGGGATATCTGTCCGATACAATAGAGACTGACACTCCATGTAGCCGGACTATTTCTCGTATATACAACTTGCAGAATTCCTCCAGTGTGAAGGTCATCCTCACAGCTAAAAAATGTGCCAACTTAGTGAGTCGATCCACTATCACCCACTGCATCGCAGGCTTCCGCATTCATTGTCAATACACAAAAGAAAACAATTATATCTGATTTAATACCTTCAGTCATATTTGTCTACATTTTGTATACGATCAGTACTCGACCGCTCTCGTTTCTAGACTTGTGCAAGCCGTTTCATGCATAATTGTTACAAGGGTTCGTCCAGAGCTTAATACGATCATCGATTTAATGGCAACCGGGCCGGGTGGTGAAGTCTTAGAAGTGCAATGATGTCGGGGAACAAGTGCAGGCATCGCGCCACAAAAGGCAAACCGCATCGGCATCTCAAAGCAGAAATCAACAAGGGCCGGGGCGGGTACCGATACCACCTCACCCGCATTCGCATTCCCTGCCAAAAAAGTCATTGTGGCAAAGTGGCAATTCTGCACACACTAACCGGTACCCTACCAACATGTACATTTGCAGGATTTGAGTTGCACTCCAACCCAATGCAAGGGTGCGTTTCGCCCTGACCACCAACCGAGATCACAATGGAGGCGTATAAAAGCCAAAGGAAAGGTGGAGAGTGGAGCTGGGATGCTAGGTTTTCGTTTCATAAAAGAGAGTGTTTTTCTGCGCTTTGCTGTGGTTCATGGTAGTGAGAATGGTGAGACTTAACTTACGCATTCCGGATTCTCGGATTTCAATTTCATGTAATCTTTCGCTAGGATCACAACCCTACTTTCTTTCAAAAGATTTCGTGTTTTTGATTCTTTGATTTAGTAGTTGAAGTGTGTGATTTTCTCAAGTTTTATGAATAGTTTCATTAAATATGATTCGCTTTAAATATGGTTCTAACGGTGGAATCAATCTTGATCAAGGTAATAACCTCAATTCCTCTTTATACCCCAACGGGATTGTAAGGATGTTAAGTACTGAGAAAAATCTTATAAAACCTTAGTCAAGTATCTTCTCGACAACGTGTGAACGAGAGATCCCCAGACACTGCTTGATTACAAATGCGAGCTAAGAGTCTGAGTAAATTGTTTGAACAAGTGTTTAACGTCACTCGATCGTTTTCATTCTAAAAGAGCTTTTAATGTAAAATCTTCCATCAAAGACCATTCATCTATGGTTCCTAGATGAGATTGTGAAGAAGAGGTGGGAATTACTTGATCAACAGTGAGTGGAACCTAAAAACCCTATCAATCACCTTCTCGCTTTAAAATAGTCAAGTTAATCAATTCATCGAATCAACCAACCACAAACCCCCTATAATTTACTTAAAACATACATTCTTGAGAATGTACCTATGATCACCAGAATACCACTCCGTGGAGATGACATGTGGATTACCATAGTATAATGCTTCGACAACCTTAGTTCCTACGCTGAATAATTTCGCATACGAAAGAGACGTAAGCATTTTCGCGCCGCCGCTTCGTGGAGTGGTAAGCAATCGGTTGACCAAGAGAGCTAGAGGTAATTCGCACTACATTGCAAATCCAGACGTTTCCTCTCTCTCTCTCTCTCTCTCTCTCTCTCTCTCTTATATATATATATATATATATATATATATATATATTTAATTTGTTTTTGAGAAGAATCTAAGTGGGTGTCTCGCTGTAAGGAGGTGGATTAAGTACGCTCTGTCAGGGCCAACGAAACGCCAACTTGTAAGAATTGTACCTCCAAGAAATTCTGAAGAATCCATAGTAAGTCAATTGTTTCAAGAGAACCCTACACCTCAAATGGACCATCCCAGGAGTCAACAACTTCTTTTTAATCAAAATGCTCAATGGGTACCTGTTAATCCACGTGACTCAAGAACCCCCACAACATTCCCGAGATCTGTCGCGACCCCAAGAACACTAGCAAAGAAGAGGGGAAATGTTAACTTTCGTTGAAATCAATATCGGGCTCTGCTCTTTACCAATGTGGGAAAGAACTCTCCGAGAGATCTTGCAACCTCAAAGAACCACAACAAACTCATGTATTTTCCTACCTGAAGAGGCTAATCAATTCCTCATGAAGTCGGAGATGATCCGCCTTCTACCCATGTATCAAGGGGTCGATTCTAAGAACCCTTACTCATTCTTGAGAGACTTTGAGGATGTCTGCAGTGCATTCCTCTCTACTAGATCACCTCTCCACATAATTTGCATGGTTCTATTCCCATTCTCTCTAAAGGAAAAGGCCAAAACTGCCTCATTCGCTTGCACCCAATTCAATCTTTACATGGGAGGACATGCGAAATGAATTCCTTAACAAATTCTTCCCTCCCTCACGTACCAATGCTCTCATGCGAGCAATCCAAAATTTTTATGAAAAACCGGGTGAACCTTTTGTTGTAGTATGGGAAAGATACAAGGACCTCCTCTATGCTATCCCTCATCATGGTTTGGATGTTGGACAAACTGCGGCATATTTTCATCAAGGGCTATCCTGAATAATAAACAATACATCTAAATGATGCGCGTGGGAGTTTTATGAGAAAAGTGCGAGGGAGGCAATTCACCCCTTTTGACACCATAAGCGTAAATGCTCGAACATGGGAGACTAATACCTTCGTAGATACCGCTTAAAGTGCATAATACACCTATAGTGGGGGAGGAATCCATCATTTAAGAGAAAATGATGATTCGTACAAAAAATAGCTAATTTAATGAGGAAGTTGGAAGCTATAGAGTTGAAAAAGGTAAATGAGGTAAATAGTGTGCCTCAAATACCCTCTATACCTATGGGATATAAAGTGGAGGAGCCATGCATCATTTACGAAGACCCTACGCACTCAACTATTAACTGCCCAAACCTTCCTCAAGTTAAGGGAGCAATCCAAATAGAGCAAGCTAACGCCTCTTAACTACCAAAGGAAACCTTCAATTCTCCTATAACAAACATATAATCCAGTAGGGGGTAAGCACCTCAATTTTAGTTGGAAAATATGGAGGCTCACACAATCCTTGCCAAACAACCAAGGCCCCAATTTTCAAACCCAAGGTTTTTCGAATCAAGCCCCCGCTTTCGTAATCAAGGTTCTCAAGGATTTCGCACCTTCACCAAGGCTCTAACCACAACCAAGGGAATCCAAATCCACAAATTTTTATCGCCCATAAGAGAAGTTTGGAGGATATTGTGACACAATTCGTCCAAACTCAACAATCCACCAACACTGAATTTCGAACTGCCTTGAATGATGTAAGATCCCAAATCACTAAGCTAACCTCTTCCACGGAAATTTTCAACAAGAAAAGGAAACTCCCTTCTCAAACCATCCAAAACTCCCAAGGTCAAAATAGTGTTGGAGTCGCAGGGCCCAAGTGATGGCACTTTCGAACATTGCAAGGCTGTCACCACTCTTTGAAGTGGTAAGGTAATAGACAAAACCATTCAGCCCAAGGAACCAATACAAGAGTTACAAAATGAACCAAGCTAAATGATGAGGTGCCTGGACAAGCCTCATGTTCCAGGGCATGGGTTATTGATGGCGTAGTCGAACAAGGACAAGCCCCTATATCCTCATATGCTCCATACCCTCATAGGTTGAGAGCCCCAAAGAAAGTGAACAATCATTTTGAAATTTATGAGTTGTTCAAACAAGTGAAGTTGAACATTCCTTTATTAGATGCCATTAAGCAGATTCCGTCATATGCCAAGTTTCTGAAAGATTCAGGCACGGTAAGAAACCAGTGTCAACAAGGAGACATTTATGACTGAAAGCAATCCACCTCCTTGATCCGAAACAATTTACCCCCAAAATACAAAGATCCAGTACCCTACTATCACAAGAAGAGGGAAATTCAAAGTTAGGACATGCCTAAAGGATTGAAAGGGCAAGCTAACTTGTCGCCTTTACTCAAGAAATGTCGATCTAGTGTTTAGGAGAATTAGAGTCAACCAATAATACCCTCCAATTAGCCGACCGTAGTGTGAAGATTCCTGTGGGGATAAAACAAGGATGTAATGTGCAAGTGGACAAGTTCTACTTTCCCATGGACTTTGTCAGGTTTCGACACTCAACCCCAGGGTGAACCATGAACCTCGCCTCCCAGTGATTCTTGGTAGACCATTCTTGGCTACTGCTAATGCCATCATACACTGTAGGGGAGGACTAATGACACTATCATTTGGTAACATGTCCATAATTTGAATACTCCTAATGCTATCAAGGGAATTCGAGATGAGGATGTTGAAGCAGGTAAACATGGTTGACTCCGTAAGTGCAAATACTTGTGATAATGTCCCACACACAATCCTCCTCATGTCCTATCTAGTAAGCTCCAAGTCGGGATTTAGCGAGGTGACCACACTGAAGCCTGAGTTTCTAAGCACTCCATAATTGAACACAAAGAGGTGCTGGGGCGAACGGGTAGGCACCTAAATTTGAACCATCGCAACAACGAGGACATGGTATTACTTCAAGAGAAACCACCTAAACTTCTGAGTTGAAACCTTACCATCACACCAAATATGCATTTGTGTAAGTGTAATTTAAACTTTCCTAGTAATCATATCTTCCTCTTTAGAGTCGCATCAAGAAATAAGTTGTTTGAGATATCGAGAACTCCACAAAACCGCTATAGATTTGACACCGCAGATATTAAGGGAATTAGCCTCAATCCGCACCTACGTGATCTACTCTGGAAGAGGATGTTAAACCCTCTAGACAACCACACAGACGACTGAACCCAATAATGAAAGAAGTGGTCAAGAAAGAGGTTCTAAAACTCTGCACGAGTGTTATTTACCCTAATGCGTATAGTATGGTCAGATTCACTCAAGTAGTTCCTAAGAAATATGGAGTCATTGTGGTAGCAAATGAAAATAATGAGCTAATTCCCACTCGTGTCACCTCCTGCTGGAGGGTTTAAGAGATTTGGTAGGAACTCACGCGGCACTAGGAAAGATCACTTCCGCTACTCTGTCGATCAAATGTTAGAGAGAGTCGCAAAGCATGAATTCTTATTATTTTCTCTTTGATGGGTACTCAGGTACAATCAAATTGAGATAGCTTTAAAGACCAAGAAAACTACATTCACCTGTCCTTTCGACATTCTCTTTGCCTTTAGGAAAATGCCTTTCGATTACGTAATGCACTGTGAACCTTGCAACGATGCATGATGGGGATTTTCACGATATGATAGAAATCATTTCGAAATTCTCATGATGATTTCGCTTTTGAGACTCATATGAGGGATGTTTCGAGAATCTATGGTTTTCGAGAGATGCCAAGAGAAGAACCTCGTTAAATTGGGAAAAGTATCACTTCATGATGACAATAAGGGATTGTCTTAGGTCACATATATCAAAATGGAATCGAGGTGATATACAAGTCGAGTTGATCTCCAACTTACCTACTCCTAAGTGCGGTAGATATAAGGTCATTCTGTGATGATGCTAGATTCTATAGGAGATTCATAAAAGATTTCAATGCTATAGCCCATCCCTTATGCAATTTGCTTGCCAAGGATGTCCCTTTCGCATGGTCACAGGCTTGCGAGGCCACCTTTGATAAACTCAAAACTATGTTAGTGTCTCCTCCTATCATGCGATCTCCCAATTGGAACCTTCCGTTTGAGTTCATGTGTGACGCTAGTGATTATGCTATAGGGGCTGTTTTAGGACAAAGGGAAGATAAAAATGCTTTTATGATCTACTATGCCAGCAAGACTTTAGATTCCGTCACAAATCCACACAACTATGGAAAAGAGCTGGGTCACGCTTTCGCGATTAGAAAAGTTCAGGTCATACATTGTGGTGGTCTCTTTAACCATTTCTCGCAGCAATCAAGCACTTGCCTCTAAGGTGATACAAGCCCCACGACTAGGTGGATCCTATTGTGCCAAGAATTTAACCGACTATTAAAGATAAAAAGGAGTCGAGAAATGTGGTAGCCTATTAACTTATCTCTTCAAGTAGTTCTAATCCATTTCACGCTTTTACCCATAGGCTTAGCGCTTTTCCTGATGAGCAGCTCTTTGCTCTTATTCACTGTCCATGGTATGCGGACATTGTAAATTATCTGGTGACTGGTCAAATTCCACCCCAATGGACTTCTCAACAAAGGAAATTTTTGCGCATATTGCAAATATTATTTTTACGACCCATATCTATTTAAATGGCCCAAATCTCAATGATGAGAAGGTGTGTACCAATGATGATCAAATCGGGATTCTCACCTTTCGCCATTCAGAAGCTTCGCGGGCGGCATTTCTCCGCAACGCGACAAAACTTGCAAGCCGGTTTTTATCATCACGCTTTTGTAAAGATTGCTTTGAATTTGCAAAATCCTGCGGTTCGATGCCACCAGAGGGGTCACAAGAAGGAACATGATGCCTCTACCCCCATTTTAGTCATCGAGATCTTCGATTGGGGTATAAACCCCCATAGGGCCTTTTCCTTCTCAGGGGTACCTTTACATTTTGGTCAGTTCTGCTGACTATGTGTCAAAGTGGGGTGGAGGCCAATTTAACGAGAACTAATGACCACAAGGTTGTTTTGAAATTTATAAAAGAACACATTTTTTTCTCGCTTTGGAGTGCCTCGTGCAATCATTAGTGATGGTGGGCTCCATTTTTTTAATCGATCTTTTGAGAATTTGTTGAAAAAATATGGAGTCACACACAAAGTTTCTACGGCATACCCACAAACCAATGTGGTCAAAGCCGAATTAGCTAATAGGAGATCAAACATATTTTGGGAAAAAACTATTGCCTCAAAATCGCAAGGATTGGTCGTCGACTCTACCGATGCTCTGGTCACCGCATCGCTTTTAAAACTATTCTTGGTATGTCTCCTATAGTTTGTTTATGGCAGCTTATCATATGCTTCAGAGAAATGAGCACAGGCATATCGGGCTATTAAAACTCTTAATTTTGATTCGATCAGTAAACAAATGGATCGCTAATGCATGAACGTAGCTTGATGAATTGAGGCGAGAATCTATGAGAGCTGCACTTACAAAGAGAGGCCTGGTTATTCCATGACAAGACCATTGTTAGGAAGACCTTTTAACCTCACCGAAGGTGAGTTGATTACATACCACGGTTGCACATGTTTCCGTGAAAATTCGTTTCTAGGTAGATCGCCCGTTCGTTGTCAAGGTAGTTTACCAATACGGGCGCAGCCGAGATTGAAAATTCGGAAAATGGAAATCCTTTAAAGTCACCGGCCAACGCCTAAAAGCCATTTCCGAGCACTTTGACCATCGAGAGTAATGAGGAACCGGGTAGATCCAATCTACCGTGGATGCCCTTCGTAATCCCTATCCTATTCTGCTTGTATATAGTTTTTTTTTCTTTTCGTATTTCTTCGCTTTATTTCGCTCCTGCTTTTATTTTCAATTTCATTTTCAACAAAAATAAAGACCCTAAGGGTCCACCGCCTCCGTTTACTTATTAACAAATTCTCCATTTCCTCAGAGCGGGCACTGTGCATTGGGACAATGCTTCTTCAGATAGGGTGGGCACACAAAGGGTCGGAACCAACTATGCGCATGTTGCATGTTCAATGTATGGAAAATTTTGCATTTGCGTTTTTCTGGGTATAGCACTCGACTTGTGATACGAAATGATGACTTCTTATACACATTCCGCGTAATCTCAATTCATTTACACAATAACAAGCATGCACAAAATTTTATGTTCATATTGTGGACCTTATCGCCCCAAATTCTGTCTAATTCCTTACACAAGCCAAAAACTTTCTATTTCAAACTCTTGTTTTGCCTGCTATTGCTTCCGCCTGTGCATTATTTTAGCATTCCATGTTAACTACATGCATCATATTCTTTGAGGAACACCATGCATAACTGGAAAATGATTTGAGGCCATTAATTATGTGTTACATTTTAGAAATCATTTCACTTACCCTCTGACCCATCTAACCTTAATGCTGCCAATTCAATTCAACCCTAGGAACCATGATCACAAGAAATACAAAGGACCCCATGGTAAGCGTGGAAGGTGTCATAAAAGGGAAGTACAATTACAACTTATGAACACAAATCAAAGCAAAAGAGTATGAGCAGGGAGAGAAATGAGCATTCAGTGGAATCCGAGATGGAGGGCATTCGAAAAGGGTATATCTATATATCGGCACTACTGTTCCAAATTTATAAAAATATGAAAAATAAAAAAAATAATAAAAATAATCAATAAAAAAAATGGGACAGTGGTACCTGCATCTACTGGAGCAAAGAAGGGCACACCCACTCGCATCGCACTAATCGAGACATCGTACCGCCGGCGTGCAAAGGTTAATTTTAGGTTTTTGCCCAATTCTTTGAAACCCTTCCACCCCCCCCTTCACCATATAATACAAACCCTAGTTTTTTTTTGTCCTCTCACACGAGCAAACCTGAGATCGCACGCCTCGCTTTGCTGTTTTCACCTCATGCACTCCGCATTCTTCGCCTTTGTCGCCTCGTCATGGTAAGCTCTTTCTACTTTTCTCGGGAGCATCCTTTCTCCTTATTTCATCGTTCCACATGGATTCTCTTGGTTGGTTTGGGTCAAGGGTGTTATTTTCGTGGCTTAGTATTTCTTCTAACACAGATAGTAAGGAAATTTTTGTCTGAACTGAACGGGACCAGCTCGATACTTATCGAGATAGGCTACTGCGATATCGCATTGTATGTTTGGGCCGTATTTGCTATAGTTGCTATTCTTGCCATATCTATGGCAAGATCGAAGAACACTGGAAAAGGCAAAGCTCCTAGCTCCTATGGAGCGCCGTGAAAAAGGAAATGCATAATCTCAAAGATCAGAAGAAGTGGAAAGGAAAGCTAAGAGATTCTTCTATCCGGGAGAGTGAGAGGCATCAAAAGCGAGATGAGAAGTGATCGGGCTACTGTTTGCTGCTAAGTCTTCGATGAACGGGAAAAGTGGGCCCAATCAAGTGCAAGGCGGGGTTTTCATTGCGAACTAGGTGTGAAAGTGGACACATTCTTGTTCACCCATCCTATCAGGTCTATTATTCAGGAGTGTAATCGTAGCTTTTTTTTGCTTGAAGTACAAGGGCCCACCGACCTTGGTTCGGGAATTTTACACCAATTTGAGAGAAAATCAGTGTAGATACTGCTAGAGACCACTGTTATGGGTAAACAGAGCAAGATCACCCCTGATTCGATAGCTCACTCTTTGCATGTCCGCCCCAGCCGCCTATGACCCCACCTTACCCCTTGGGCTAATAACATCGAAGTTCGATGCCCAGTTGTTTGCTGATGCCATGTGCACCCATCCTGTTGCCATGAGAGGTTTTACACGCGAGGAATTTGTTCCAGGAAAGCTCAAGCCTGAATATTCGTTGATGAACAAAATTATTCATGATATGATCGGACCGAATGGTAACAAGAAATTGCCGAGCAAGGAAGAAACTCAGTTTTTTTATATGAGGTGATGATCGGGAAGCTCATTGACTATGCCTTGGTTATATGGTGCGTTATGAGGGATTTTCTACAGTCCCCAACTGAAAATAGGCATATCCCGTTCCCAACTCTAGTTACAAATCTGCGGGAAGTCGCGACGAGGGAGGGTTAGAGAAAAGAGAATTCTTCAAGTTGGGCCCATTACAAACCAAACATGCTCAAGAGCCGAGCCGCATCCACAAGACCTCGCCTTTACATCCCCCTGGCTATTCCGGGGCCTTTTCGTCCCTAGCTCAAAGGGGCTGATGAGCACATCCCCTCTGAAAAGAATGGAGCGTCGGATCAAGGGGTGGTTTAAGTACATATTGGGAAAGCAGAAACAACTGGACCATAGGCTCTCTAGGCTCCAGAGTCACATTTGGCTGCAGGAGAACCCAGCTGAAGATGCCCCCTCCCCGACTTGGAAGGGGATTCGATGAGCTTGACGATCGTGTCGATGAGGACATTCTCTTCGATAGACGTACGGGGAGGACATCGAGAAGTAGCATAGTAGCTAGGATTAGCAGGTTGGGTAATCAGAGACCTCACCTAATGCTTATTCCAACACCCATTTTGTTCATATAGCCTCTATTTGTGTGTTTCTCATGGTCACACATGCCTTAAAGACCTTTTATTTTAGTTGTGTTGGTTGTTCCTCTCGACTTTACGCATAGTAGTTGCTTGGTAATGTTAAACTGCCGCTCTTATAATAACGTTCATTTCAATTTTTAAAGGTTTAATGCCTCTTCTTTCTTAATTCCATGGTCCCTTATATGAATATCTTGGTTTTTAATAGTTTGTTATTATGTTCATCGCTAAGACTATGGTCGTAATCGAGCTCTAATTTTGATTACTACTCTATCAAAGCTGAAGTATTTGCTCAATTTCGCTTCTCTCGAGAAACTTGCAAAGCTTTAACTCCGCACCTAGTGCATGTCATGGGAAATCATAAGTAGTAGGTGTCACTAGTTCCAATCTTGCTAGGGACTAGCAAGATGAAGGTTAGGGGGTGTGTTGAATACACAA
This sequence comes from Tetrastigma voinierianum, assembly GCA_016808115.1. Taxonomy (NCBI): domain Eukaryota; kingdom Viridiplantae; phylum Streptophyta; class Magnoliopsida; order Vitales; family Vitaceae; genus Tetrastigma; species Tetrastigma voinierianum. Next base: position 415,442 of record JAEQBH010001745.1, read on the forward strand.
TAGAGCAACAATTATATCGGATTTTAATACCTTCAGGTCATATTTTGTTCACATTTTGTATACGAATAGGTACCTTTGATCGTTCTCGTGTTTCTAGACTCGTGTGCTCTTCGGTTCCATGGCAATTGTTATAAGTACTGTCTCAGAGAGCGAATATGGGATCATCGGGATGATGGCAACCACCGTGGTGAAGTCTTTAGAAAGTGCAATGATGTTTGGGAACAAGTGTAGAGGCAAAGTGGGTACCGGCATTCGTGCAAACCCAGACGTACCCCAAAGCGTGAAATCAACAAAGGGGGCCGAGTGGTACCGGTGTACCTACAAAAGTCACCAGGCTAAAAGTGGTACCGGTATCACACCAACCTGACCTGCATCTTTCAACATGTACATTCCATGGATTTGGAGTAGAATTCCAACCCAAAGGCAAGGGTGCGTTTCTGGCCCTGACCACCAATCCGAGATCACAATGGAAAAGGGTATAAAAGCCAAAGGAAAGGTGGAGAGTGGAGTTTTTGGGATGCTAGGGTTTTGGTTTCATAAAAGAGAGTGTTTTTCCTGCAAGCTGCTTAGGGTTCATGTGAGTAGAATAGAGACTTAACTGCTATGCAAATTCCGGGATTCCTCGATTCCACTCCCCATGTAATCTTTCGCCAGACACACCTAAGCTTTCTTTCAAGATTTGCTTTGATTCTTTGATTTAGCAAATAAGTGTGTGATTTTCTCAAGTTTCTTTTATGAATCAGCTTCTCATTAAATATGATTCGCTTTAAATATGGTTCTAATCTATGGAAACTCACCTGATCAAGGTAATAACCTCAATTCCTCTTTTATACCTCAAACTGATCATAGGATGTCTAAGTACTTGTAGAAAATCTTTATAAACCTTAGGTCAGCATCTTCTTGACAACGTGTGAATGAGAGATCCTCGGTACACGTTGTGCTTGATTACAAATGCGAGCTAAGAGTCTAAGTAAATTGTTTGAACAAGTGTTTAACGTCACTCGATCGTTTTCATTCTAAAAGAGCTTTTAATGTAAAATCTTCCATCAAAGACCATTCATCTATGGTTCCAGATGAGATCATACAAGAGGTGGGAATTACTTGATCAATAAATGAGTGGAACCTAAAACCCTCTATCACCTTCTCGTTTTAAAATAGCCAAGTTAATCAATTACTAAATCAACCAACCACAACCCCATATTTTACCTTTAAACATACATTCTCGAGAATAGCCTAAGGATCACCTAATACCACTCCCTCGTGGGAGGGATGACCTCATGATTACCATAGTATAATGCTTGGACGACCTTAGTTCCTACGCTGGGAATAATTTCTAAGATAATGTAAAGAGACGTTAAGAACTATCTCAGCAAGTGAGTCACAAAGTCAATCGTGACATGTTCCCACTTCCACTCTACTACCTCCAATGGCTGGAGTAGCCTTGTTGGCCTCTAATGCTTAGCCTTTACCTGTTGACACATGAGACACAGTCGAATGAAATCCACAACATGTCTCTTCATCCCGCTCCAATAATACAAGCGACGAAGATCATGATACATCTTCGTGCCACTTGGATGCACTGCAAACCGAGAGCAATGGAACTCCTATGATCTCTCTTAAATCGCCAATCCAGTGGAACCGCAACCGTCTCGCTATACCAAGACCGCCGTAGGAACGGCCCACTCTCTCATCACCTTATCGATCGTGACCCTCGCCCTTATGGATACCAACTTACGTCCCGGGTCCCTAGGACTCCAATCACCGTCAAAGAGGGAAGGTATAGCCACGAACTCCTAACGCTCCCTAAGCCCGATCACTGCACGCAGTCCAAACCGTCTCACGCCTTAAGATTCGCCACCTTCGAGAAGCTATACCCAGCTGCAAGACTCCCCGTGACTTCTGACTGAGGGCATCAACCACTACATTTGCCTTACCAGGGTGGTAATACAAAGTGAAGTCATAATCCTCTAGATACTTAATCCATCTGCACTACCTCATGTTGAGGTCCCGCTATGTAAAGATGTACGACTTCTCGGTCCAAAATACCCAAACTGCCATCAGATAAAGAATGCGCCAAATCTTAAGTGCAAGACTCCGCGGCCGCTACTTCTCCATCATGTGTGGGATAGTTTTGTTCGTGGTTCTTCAACTGTCTAGAACCATAAGCCACAACCCTCCCATACTGCATTAAAACACATCCCAGTCCGTCTTTTGAAGCATCGCAATATATAGTGTACATCGATCCCCTTTCCGGGACGATCAAAATAGGAGCTAAAGTCAGCCTCCTTTTAAATTCCTAGAATTCTTGCTCACACAAGTCATCCCACTCAAATTTGACCCCCTTCTGGGTCAACCTCGTCATAGGTCCAGCTAATCGAGAGAAGTCCTTAATGAACCTCCTGTAATACTCTGCCAATCCCAAGAAACTGCGTATCTCGAAGACTAACTTCGGTCTCTCCCAATTCATAACTTCCTTGACCTTCTTGGGTCCACGGAGACACCCAAAGCTGACACTACATGCCCCAAAAATCTCACCTCAGTAAGCCAAAACTCTTACTTACTGAACTTCGCATATAATTGATGCTCTTTGAGGGCCTAGAGAACAATCCTCAAATGATCCTCATGCTCCTCCTCTGACTAGGAGTAGATCAAGATGTCATCAACAAAGACCACCACAAACTGATCTAGATAGGGCTGGAACACCTTATACATGAGGTCCATGAATGCCGCTGGCGCATTCGTTAATCCGAAAGGCATCACTATGAACTCGAAATGCCCATACCGCGTCCTGAACGTTGTCTTAGGGATGTCTGCCTCCTTAACCCTCAACTGATGATAACCGATGCAAAGGTCTATCTTGGAGTAGACTCACGCCCCTCTCAATTGATCAAACAAATCATCAATCCTGCAAGGATACCGATTCTCGATCGTAACCCCGGGCTCAACTGCCTGCAGTCAATATTACCGGCTGGTCTTATCCTTCTTCTCAGAAATGCGAACTGAGCGCCAAGGTGAAGTGCTAGGTCTAATAAATACTCTGTCCAACATTTCCTACAGTTGGACCTTGAGTTCCTACAACTCAGCTAGTGCCATCCTATATGGAGTCATAGAAATAGGCGACATGCCAGGATGTAACTCTCGGCGGGGGTAATCCCGGTAACTCATTCAGAAAAACATCCTCGTAGTCCCAAACTACCCGAGGTAGACTCACGTCCTGTCTCACCATCCCGTAAAGCCATACCAACCCCTCGATCGGCTTCAGGCCACTGAGTCGCATTACGTCCGGGTAAAGCATTGTGCTTATCCCCTTGAAACACAACACGGATTCCATCTTGTGTGTAGGCATAACTCTCCTACGATCACAATCGATGACGACTCGATGTGCCGATAACCAGTCCATCCTAAGGATGACATCAAACTCGGTCATGTCCATGACTCTCAAATCCACTGTGAGTAGAATCCCGGAGATCTCTAACTCACAATTGCGACATATCCGCTGAACACTCACCCTAGTTTCGAGGGAAGAGCTCACATACAACGACTACTCTAAGGTCTTGACCTTTAAGACCAACTCCTCCACACATGATGCAGCAATAAATGAATGCGATGCACTAGAATCAAATATCTTTGCCCATAGGCGAGATAACATAAACATACCCTGTATGATTGACTACTCTACAGGCTTAGTCTGTGGTACTATGGCGTAAACACTTGGTCCCCGAAGTGCCTAAGATGTGGTCGACCTTCGTCGACCCAGTACCCCGCATCTCCGACCAAGCCAGGATCGAAGGCACTTCAGACAAGACTCCCGCGCCTGAAACCTGGCCCCCTCTGGTCTCCATCCTAGTGGTAATAAGGAACAACGAAGGTCTCGCGGATCTTCCACCAGTGCCCTCAAACCGTGGTGTCCCATAACTTCGGGATCCCCGCTCTGTGTGGGCAATCCCGTCTCACATGTCCAAAGCACACAATGGTAGCATATAATCGTCCCGCTCTCAACACCTCCTACTCCCGTCTTAACCCCCCCGATAGTCACGCCCGCACTCGACGGCCTTCGAGGAACAGAAGTCCTCTCGCTTCTTCCCAGCTCTAAGAAGGTTGATCCTCCTTCATCTTCTCAATTAGCACTGTGATCCTGATGCTCGGGCATCATCAATCTCTCTATAAATGTAGCTATACGACCATGAGTCCATATACCTGCGAGGTCCCAATCTTGCTCCTGTGATGGACACTCCTGCACCATCCTCAAATTTCGACTCGACCATATCCGTACATAATCATCCCTAAACATGCTAACTCCGTGGAACTTAGTTTCACTGCCCGAAAGTACTATCATGGATCCCTGTCTTCATCCCGATAAACTCCCGAGCTCGCATACTCCAACCGATGTCGGGAAAAACTTGCTCATAAAGAGCTCTCGAAAATTTTCATTTGTCATGGCCTCCCAATCCCTGGAGGTTTTCACCCAAGCCCACCATACTTGGGACTCACCCTCTAACTTAAATGTCGCTAAACGGATCCATGTCACATTGGAGGTAATCTCCCTAGCCTCTAAACTCTCTCTACCTACCGAACCAATGGTCAGCCACCATTGGGTCCCTTCCCCCTCTAAACGTAGGAGGATGATGCGCTCTAAACCTATGGAGGTCACTCGGCCCTCCCTGACCGCCAATTGCACTAGTCTGTGCAATGGTGGTAAATGCAATGCCCATCGCCTCCACAAATTCCTGTTGATCAAAGCCAGGCGGTGGTCGGCTACTGCCCCATGGACAACCTCTACATCCGCACCCTCGACTTGCCAGTTAAGATAACAATTTGAGATTCTCTCTTTTCATTTATCACATTGGTGGTGCATAATGCCAAACACTAATAAATAACCATTCCTAATGTGAATCATGTATTCAAGTCAACCCCCGGCGGTTACGTTTGCTAACCCTAGTGTTCTCAATTTCTATACATTCTATCATGCATATATTCACACAACCACAATACATCCCGTGGGAACATATTAGGAACACAAAGCAATCAATACACACAATGTCGCGGTTCTACACCCATGCCCCACTAATCCAGCATATGTATACCCAACTCTTGGATACCCACTATGACAAGCCAAGATCCAAAAACACTGGTGGATACCCCCACCCGAGTTCCTAGGTAATTGTTAACCTAAGCTCTGATACCAAGCTCTGACACCCCAACCTAGGGGTCTAGTTGACAACCCATCAACCCCCAGAATATTCGTGGGCGTCGGATGATCCGATGTCCACGTTGGTCAATCCCATTCATAGGGACTCATTTCTCTATATTTTTCTTGCAAATGTATACATCTTTCCATATTATTATACAAGAGTTTGATATACAACTCTTTTACAAGCCAAAATATATCAAAACATAATGTCCTAATATATTTTACAAACATAGTGTTCAAGGCCACAACCCATTTCTTCATAATTAATGATCCAGTGGCATCACCCTGTAAGAACAGCAGATTTGACGATGGTGAAGACGCATAGATATCACCCCATGGTGATGACGCCACCTGCGCCAAACAATTACACAATTAACACCTAACATTTATGTCGAGCAGATGTGACTAATCACACCTAATTCGGTCCACTGATCCCCCACACATGTCAAGTGTGAAAACCACATGAGTATTCCGTCCATGACTCTTTTCCAAAACAAAATCTTTTTTGTTTTATTTTTTTATTAGACGCTCTTGAAATATAGTGCGATACTGACGCATTTCGTCAGCCTCCAAGAAGTATCAGACAATCTCCTAAAACTACTTCTTTCTATGAAGTAGTGGACAGTTCCGAGTATATATATATATATATATATATATAGCATATATATATATATATATATATATATATATATATATATATATATATATTGTGCATTTCTTCGGTAGAATCGCTTATTTCGATGTACAATCGAACCCCAAACACAGGGTCGATCATTTCCATGCACTCACACCCATGTCATGCGATGCCCCATGCATAAATGCAATGCAAGTACGCTACGTGTAACCGTGCATAAACACAGGGTCAATCATTTCATGCTACATGTACGCTACGTGTCACATGGAACATATAAATCACACATTACATGTCAAGTGTCATGGATAAATTATGTTTAATGGCATTATTTTCATTTTATCCCACATATATCATATAATTTCACACATTAACATATTATTCAATTTACAATAATAATATTAATATCCATTCCCGACCATAAATCCGACCATACTCGGGCTCTAAAATCTAAATTTAGTCCGTGAAATTCCAAATTTTTGTAAATATCACACAAAATTCAACATGCAATTTCCTCGCTTCAAGCCATACACAAATTAAGCATTCAGATATTAATCCAAGCCTGGAACCGTAATCTGTTGTTCCTCAACTGTCCGTGACCCATACCACTTTTCAACCCACATTTTGGCTGAGTACTTCATCTTATTAAATGCTAGACTCAACGAGCTTTCCGTAGAGTCTAAGAATGCACAAATTGAAGTTCGAACGGGAAAGTTATGGTCGTCCTAAGTCGACCGGACACAGGCAGCGGAAATGTGGGCATACCTCCGTTTTCCATTCTGCCTAGATCTGCTCAGTTTCGGGATGTCGTGCTTGGCCTCGATGGTCTCGAGAACTCATATACACGGTCCATGACCATCCCACAACCAAAAACATACTACACAATGAAATAATTCACCCCAAAGTGGGGCGAAATTGTTAGGCTCTACATGCCCCTAAAGGAAATGAACCTGACCAGAGGAAACCTACATTTCTCAGAAGCAAGTGCCCTGCCCTTCACCGTCCGGTCCGCCACTAGCGACACTCCTTCCTTTTCCTCTTTCCTTTCCCTCTCTTCCTTTTCTTTCTTCCTCATTTTTCTTCTCTTCTTCTTTCCTCCCTTTCCCTTTTCCTTTCTCTTTTCATTTCCTCCCCTCCCCTCCTTCTACGAACATCCCATTTATACATGCATGCATTTGCATGCATTTTGACACATGGCTTTCCATGTGTCACTCACATGGCTTGCAATGTATTCTACATGCATTTACATGCATGTTTACACATGGCATGCCATGTGTCACCCGACACCCTTTGCCTCGAAAAATGTGAAATTCCGACTATCTCGGAATTCAATGAAATTTGACTGGGTAACTAAAATTTGCGAGACGAACCCAATGGTGAGGTCCGTTTTATCATCTGAGATCTAGAAAACTTCCAGGTTTTCAACCTGTACTGTAGAAACAATTTACCGTTCCATGAAAAATTTCAAATTTATCTGGGTTTTCGCACATACTTATATGAAACGATTAAAAAAACAATACATATGCGATTTGGTGAATAATCAAGAACTATAATTTGAATAAAAATAATATTTTATTTCACAAATCGTAATGTGCTATGATTTTAAAATTAGAGAAAATTTAAAAATCGATTAATTAAATTACTTCAATGCTAATATATCTCGTGTAATACCATTTCCTCAAAGAAATCTATTACTACATACTAATAATGAATCAAGAAGAACAAACAATAACAAAACATGATAATAAATCAAGAAGAGGAAAATTTGCCTAGTAAGATAAGCACGACAATCGTAAAGGGAAACGTAACTCCGCTCTTCCTCAACTGCTGTTCCTTCACTAACGTGTGAATGAAAGATCGAGAACCATATATTTCTATATACATTTAGGTGTGAGTCTGTCATTATAATTTTCATTTTGATTTCTATTTTGAATTAGACAAGAAGGTATATTTGAATAAAATTCCGATTCTAAAAAAAAAATCAGAATTTTAGTTCTTAAAATATCATATTTCATCTCGATTTTTGATTATGATATATATATATATATATATATATATATATATATATATATATATATATATATATATATATATATATATATATATATTAAATTGTTTTTGATATTTTTAGTTCTTAAAATATTATATTTGTATGTAAAACGACAAAAATAATTTGTATGTGATTTAGGAACAATCATATTTTTTTTGCTCTAAAATTATCTAATCAAAATATGATTAAAAAACACACTCGTATGAGCTTACTTTAGGAATAGGATATGAACTACTTAAGATTTATTTAATGATAAAAAAATAAAAAACACCATATAAGTTACTGTTAGGAATAAAATATGAAGTACTACGAACAACTCAAATCATATTCCACCTGCAATACGCATATAAAAATCAAAGAAAAATTTAAAAATCAAATTAATCAAATTATTATAATACGAATAGATTCTGAAGCAACCTTACCTCTAAAAAAATCTGGTTGGCTTCACTCACTCAATGAAAAGTCGTTTCAAATATTTTGAAAAAGTGCAAGAGAATTTTAAAGGGTGGGTATTTATACTCCTACTAAAAAAGTCATTAAAAGTCTAATGTCTATGAAAGTTAATGACCTTTTCAATACCGGTATACTTTTAGAGAATCTATAAAAGTTGTAATTGAATACACCTTGACTTTTATACTCTGTTTTAAAGTCTTAAAATGTCTTAAGCCAATACACCATGACTTTTATAGACTTTTTTAAAGTCTTAAAAAGTCTTAATCGAATACACCATGACTTTTATAGACTTTTTTAAAGTTTTAAAAAGTCTTAATCGAATGCACCATGACTTTTATAGAGTCTTTAAAAGTCGTAATCTAATACACCATGAGTTTTATTGACTTTGTAATTCCATGAAAGTCATTAAAAATCCTAATCCAATACACCCCCCCTAAATTTTGTTAAGGCTTGTGTGATGGAGAATTACAATGATAAATTGATCATTGATTCAGGAGCCGCTAACCATGTTTGTTACTCTTTGGAGTGGTTCAAACAGAGTAGACCATTTAATAAAGGACAAAGAATCTTGAAATTGGGAAAGTGGGAATATGTCTCTGTACTAATAGTAGGACTAGTGGAATTATTTTTTAAAACTTTACGTTTATCAAGCTGTTTATTTGTTCCAAATTTTAAGTGGAATTTGATTTCTTTTAGTTGTTTAATTGAACATGATTTAATAGTGCAGTTTAATTCCTTAGTTTCAATAAAGAGTTATAATACTTTTATTTTCTTCGAATTATTAATGAAGGTCTGTATTTTTTAACTCCTTTATCCTATAGTATTAATGTCATTGAATATACTAATGATGAGTAGCTCCCCTTACCTAAGAAAATGAAGGTTTTAAATGAAACCTATTTGTGGCACTTTCGATTGGGTCATATTAATGCTAACATAATTCACGATTTGGTTAAAAGTGGAATTTTAAATTCCTCGATCTTTAAACCTATTCCAGTATGTGAATCATGTTTGGAAGGTAAAATGACAAAGAGGCCCTTCAAGGCTAAAGAAAATCGTGCTACTAAGTAGTTAAGATTGGTACACATTGATGTGTGTGGACCAATAAGTGTTCTAGTCAGAGGCGAGTATGGGTATTTCATCACCTTTATTGCTGACTACTCAAGATATGGATATGTTTACCTATTGTGCCATAAGTCTGAAGATTTTGAAAGTTTCGTGAATATAAGGCTAAGGCAGAAAAGCAATTGGGTGTCCATATCAAGCAGCTTTGATCTGACCGAGGCGATGAGTACCTATGTGGAGAGTTCAAGTCTTACTTGGCTAAAGAAGGGGATAATTTCTCAATTATCATCTCTTAGAATGCCCCAGCAAAATGGAGTCTTTAAAAGCATAAACATAACCATTTTACATATGGTGAGGTCAATGCTCAGTTACTCATCATTATTTGAATCGTTTTGGGGATATGCTTTAGAAATAACTGTTTACATACTAAACTTGGTTCCATCTAAATATGTTTCAAAAAACACTCGTAGAGTTATGGAAAGGGCATAAACCTTGTTTTAACTATATTCAGATTGGGGTGCCCCGACACATGTCTTAGCACATAAATCACAAAAATTGGAATCTCGTACATAAATGTGTATGTTTATTGGCTATCCTAAGGGAACGAGAGGTGGAACATTTTCCACCCCTGTTTCCTGTTGAAGTTCAAAGAGGGAAGATGTACAACACGTACCCGAAGGTGAAAAAACACAAGAAATAGCTCATGACCAAATTCAAGAAACTCAAAAATAAGAACATAATAAAGAAATTGAAAATTCAATTGAACCACAAAACTTGGATCCTCTTGTGCATGTACAACAACCAATGCAGCAAACTTGTAGTGAGACGATAATGCATAAACCTGCAAGGTATGCCTTGTTAGAAAGATGGGAGCAGTCAAGCTTAGACAATCCATGCTACATACGACAAGCATCGAGGATGTCGATGGATAAGAGTGGAAAAGGGCAATGGATCGTGAGATGGAATCTATAGGTTCAAACTTAGTATGGTCTCTTGTAAAAGCTCCTGAAGGGGTAAAACCCATAGGAAGCAAGTTGATCTACAAGAAAAAGAACTTTGGTAAACCATGTGTGCATGAAAAGATTCAAGGTACAATAGTAGTCTTCCTTATTCTATATGTAGATGACATCTTGTTAATTGGAAATAATGTGAAGGTGTTGTCAAACATCAAGGGTTACCTGAACTAGTAGTTTGATATGAAAGACTTGGTTGAAGCTAACTATATTCTAGGAATCAAACAATTACGAGACTAGAAGAATGAGGTGTTAGATTTATCCCAAGCTTACTAGTGGTTAGATTTGGCATAGAGAATCCAAAGAGGGGACTTCTACCCTTCATACATGAAATTCATCTTTCTAAGGGACAATCACCAAAAACTCCTGAAGAGAAAGAACTAATGAGTAAGAAACCTTATGCTTCGACTATTGAGATTCTCGTGTATGTCATCTTATGCATCGAGCCAGATATCTATTATGCAGTGGGAATCGTAAGTCGATACAAATTAGATCCCAGAGTAAAACATTGGATTGTAGTGAAACATATACTCAAGTATCTAAAGAAAATGAAGGATTATATGTTAGCAGATCCCAATAGAGTCTGGAACACTTGGTTATGCATGCACTCGATTTAAGGTGATATCGATCAGTAAAATAGCATGTGAGGAGAGAACCTAATGTGACCTTTTACTAAGACTCTTCCCGAGCCGTGTTTAAGAATTTAAATTGTAAGGGCTCTTGGGGAGTGTCTCAGTTTACTTAGAGTAAGTGGGAGTTGGTTACATTTATGCTCTAGGTGTAAGACCCGAGAAAATTCAAATTTTCTGAAAAAATGGTAAAACGGTAGTTTTGGTCAAAATCCGAAATGTTTCTAGATCTCGGATGACGAAAAGGATTTCACCATTGAATGCCTCAAGAAAATTTAGCTACCACACGAATTTTGTCAAATTCGAGGATGTAATTCTATAAACGATCCAGAGAGACATGTGATGTGACAAAAGTCACCTACTACATGTACTCATGTGACACATGTTGCATGATTAGAGAGAGGATGGAGATTAATGGCTTAGATTAAGCCATGTGCAAATAGTTAAATGAAAAGGGACACAAATGGAATTTTTGGAAATGTTATGAATACATAAAATCAGCTGTCTTCTTCTTCATTTTTGAGACAAAATCTATGTGAGGTGCAAGAAGAGCTGAAATCGCATTTCAGAGAGAAAGAGTGACTTCTCTCTAGATTTCGTCGAACCGTTGGTCTGCCGCCAAGAAGTAAAGTTGTTCTACGCGAGGGCTACGTACGGGCATCGATTTTGTGGAGTTCTCGACAACTCCAAGAGATAGGATCTTTCCTACTTGTGTTATTCTCGGCTAAGAGCCATGTAAATGATTAGGAATATTCTGAGGCTTGATTTAGCTGCACTCGCCCCAAACATTTGAACCGAGCGAGAAAATTTCTACTTTAGGCTATGAACATTGCCACCCGAGGGTTTCACCTGTCACTCACGTGATTTTTGGTGTGAATTTTTATGATGTCATGATTCAAAATGAATTGCTCAGGTTTTTGTTAATTAGCCCATGTGAGCCACTCTTGGTGTTATTGATTGTGAATTTGAATAACATGATTTATGGATTAATTATGTTAGTATATACATGTTTTTTATATATTAGTACGAAGGTTTGATTGATAATGTATTCCATATGCACTGGCACCTTAGAATATTAGAGTGAGTGCAATGATATGAAAGAAAATAAAAAGGAAAAAATGTTTGTAAAAGGAATTTCGATGGAAGATTTTCCTGAGAATTGTGTCAGGGAGATTGTCCAACAATTCACGCTCTGAGGGCTCCATGAATTTGTTTCTAAGGTTATCCGTATTCGCCTCGAGGGTATCCAATTTTACCGGAACTTCTGTAGTGAGTTTTCGAGAACAAAAAGATTTTGTTTTGAAACTGATATTTTACTCGCATTTGGTTTAGGGCATGTGGAGGAATACGAGACTCTGACATGGATCGGGCATACAGACATTCAAGTAGATCATGTATTTTCTAAGTGTAGTTGTTTTTCCATGAGACATGTGCACTTAGGGTGAGGAGTAACCCATGTAGGAAATTTGACTAACGGGTTTTACCACGGTAGGCCACGTTGTAAGCAGTCATTGTTGCTTGGGCAGCCTGCTTTGTATAACATGTATTAAAACTCTAAATTTTGGTATATGTTTGGTAAAGAGTAATTTATTAACTTCAACTATTGTATATAGTTGACGTATTTTGTGAGTGTTGATGCAGCCTCCAAGTGGCCATTATTTTACTCTCGCATGTGGACCCCGTGGGTGGTCATTTTTAAATTGTTGGGACAGTTTCATCTTGGGTAGAGCTCCCATACAAAGGAGACTCGCTCTACCCGATTTGCCAGAGTGGTGTCTGTTACCCGACATCCACGAGTATTCCGCAAGTCGATGGGTCACACACCTGACCCCGTGTCTCAGCGTCACAAATTGGCACGTATGCTTAGGTTTATAAATACCTAGAGCTTACCGCCCATATTAAAGCATAGTTTAGTATCACAAGTTAGGTACTGACACTCAGGACTTGACGGGAACGCAAGGATCACGATTCCTTATGCACTCGATGATCGTTGTGTGATGTGTGAATGGTGCATAACATGAGTTGTCGTGGTATGAATTTGGTGGTGACGGTGTCGTGAACAGCACATAGGAAAAAAACCAGATTAAGAAATTTTTCGAGGTTTTGCGTTGTAAAATCGAAAGAGAAAAATAAATAAATACAATAAATTTTAAGGAATTTATTTTGTTATAATCGAAAAGGAAAAAATATTTTATATATATATATATATATATATTTTGGTCTTCCAGTAGGTGGAACAAAAAGAAAAAAAAATGAGTAAAAAAAAAAAAAGTTGTAGGAGCTGGAATGGGCTACTGCCTAATTCCCAGGCTTGGTCACGATACAACAGACTGTATCGTGACATAGCAGGACACTGGGTGCAGCCAGAGGGCCATGATAAGGCCAGGCCATGCCCACAACACGCCACAGCCAAGAATGACACTCCGCCAGATGGGCCACGACACGACCGTACCACAGAGGGGGCGTGCAGAGACACGCCGGGCCTGGCCGATAGGTATGTCGCGATACAATAAATTATATCGTGGATTGCGAGAGCTACTCAGGGCGTGTCACTGATACAATCAAGCCAGATCGTGACAAGAGGGTACTGTCAGTCAATAGACGCGAGACAGCGCGATACGGCCGCCCTCAGGCGATGATACGATGCGCGACACGCACAAAGACACCCGCCCCGGCAACACCAAGACGACAGTCACTGGCGTAGCGACACTGCAGGGGGCGCCCCGGCGACACCTACGAGCCAAAGCCTCGTTACACGACTGTGCCACAAACGTGGAACACGGCCAAGAAGCAGCACACCCGGCCTTAGGGTGTGTGCATCCTCGTGCACCCAACCCAGCTTTGACTAGACACCGCTTTTGAGTCACCGGTTTTGAATCACTGCTCACTTAGCACTGCCACTTAGGTTTTAAAAATAAAAGTAGTACAAAATTTTAAAATTTTCTTTCGTATGACTTAATATATGGATATTTATTGCATTTACTATAAATGCATTAACGTGGTGTGAAAAATTTCTAAAGGTGTGAATAGTGTTTCAGTCAGATTATGCCTTAGAGATACCGCATTAGAATTTAACTTGTCATTTGACACGCTAGGGATTTGGCTAATGGCGTGGTAGTGACGTAGAGGCTCGCCCATCTGCACCGGCCGCACAACAAGAGATTCACCAAAGAGCCTTTGTCGAGATCAGAGGAATTACTGGCCGTTGTTATCAAGACAAAGAAAAGAAAATTAGGAGGTCCGACAACCTCCTGCAGATTCGTGGCACATCATCCTCTTACATTCATTGTGGTGGGCGAGATCCAATGGCGAGACCATCGGTTCACGCAGTCGAGAAGGTGCCTGAGGCTACTGATACTACCCTCCACACGACTCAGGATCGACCAGCGCATTCCGGTGCCAGAGGTGTATGAGGCCCATGGTGGAATTAGCAAAGACCTCAGAGATCTAGAGAGGCAACGACATGCGTAGTTCCATGATCTTTCAATGGGCAAGTATTCTGATACTACCGTCACGCAAAGGCTCGTGGAGTTCCTAAAGTCGAAGGCAGGACCATGACTGATAGAGTATGTGGCCAGATTACTGAGTTAACCCTTTACTGAAGACTACGTGGCCACGGATTCGGGGCCAAAGTCGAGACTGCTGAGAATGGGTCAAGTCATTCATTCTGTGGGCAGATAGTGACTTCTCCTGGCCAGACACGGACTCCATGGTCAGATAACCCCGACCATGAGATCGAGATGCTCTCGAGCACCTCGATGCGGGTGTTAAGAGCAAGAGGAAGGAGAGTCATTTCTAGTCTCGAAAGAAGTAAAAGCTTTAGTTCGCGGGTTCCAGGCTGCGCCATCCCAAATGTGGACTGATCAGTCGCTAGTCATGCGCGTATGGTGTGCTACCATTGCCAACAACCCGACATATCAAGAGTGGATCAGCCTCAAAGACGTGGATCCGTGGTTTCGACGCCACGCCCTGGCCACAGACAGAGGATACAAGATATTCCTCCACAGCCAAGACAGCCGAGGAGCCATGATTCGTGCTACTGCATGGGTGATTCGAATCAACAAAATTTAGCCCTAAGTTTCTCCCATCACGCATTCTAAGCTACCGCAAAGAGCAGCGGTCTAGTGGTCGAACATCGGGAGGTTTTCATCCTCATGAATGACTCAGACGGTCGAAATGGTGAGGCTTTTAATTTGGATTGGATTTTGTTTAAAAATAAGGTAGTCATTGCTTCGACTGATAATTAATCGTAAAACTGGAAAGTGAAGTGAGAAGGTAATCTCAAGGTTTAGCCACTACTTTGACAACATTGGGGTAAATAAGTGTCCTGGTTTTATCCTCAAGACATGACAAGCAACCTATAGTCCAAGCCATAACTGATCTTTGTTTAACTAGAAAACCTAACCCTGTAATCAATTCCTATTCGAGTCAACACTGTAATATGCATCTCAGAAATTTTCACTGAACCCTTAACATTCAACTTCATTTCAGTGGCTCGTAAAGGCCATCTAAAGAACAACAGTACATCTAGCAATAAGTATGCACTGTATCCTAAAGCATGGTAAGTATTGGCCAAAGCAATGACATTAAATGATATTCAACCCTAGTTAGAAAATAGGGGAGCCATAAATACAAGCATCTGGTAGCATTTAACACATGAGGACAACCCGCAACTACCCCACAACCAAGCTAGCTACCTTCCTTCAAAGTTACGAGGCTTAGCCAGGGCATCTCTCGAAATGGTCATCCCCAAGAGGGTTGTTTGCAGCCTAGAAAATGAGAGAAAGAGAGAGTATAAGAGAGAAAAAACAAACCCTAACTAAGTCATGAGATATTTACATAAAATGAAAATGTGCCAAAAGATTGCTTAGGTTACAAATGGGTGTGGGGAGCTTATATAGGCCACCCAATGTGTGTGAAAATACAAGAAAGCCTAATATACATAAAACAAGTGGACAAGGATGTAATACACAAAAATGAGGCTCCGCTTGCATTAATTACACAAAGATGACAAGGAAGGAGATTTCGCTAGATAATTTCGCTAGCTAGGCGAAAAATTTCGCTAGGTAGCCAAATCGCACGTAGATAGCTTTAACAGAGAATTTCGCTTACGCACGCCAATTTCGCTTAGTTGTAGCAAATTTCATGGCCTAGCTTAAATTTTTTGTGATAGCTTAAAATGTGGCACTTCATTAGGGCACAAGTGATTAGCTTAAATTGCTTCCATGGCCTCTCTCACTCACAGATTGCGTAAATTTTCGCTATGACAGGACAGAATCCCAAATAAATTTCGCAATCATAGCTTAAATCTCCCGAATTGTCAGTTTTTCACCGTACATTGCCTACTCGGCCCTCTCTTACTCACATCCATTTTCATCACTTTGCCTTCATTCCTTCATTGAATTTTTGAAATGTTTGAAGGTCGATAAATGGGTTCAATCTTTCACGGTTCAAAGACATATCCGATATTGAACTCCTCAAGGTATGCAAAAACCTGCAAACAACCAAAAATAACCTCTAAACGGCATAATTGATACTAAGAAGACCTGAACACTTTAATTGGCATTATTGACATGATTAGTGCACAAAAAGCACTCAAAACCTATCTGATATAGGGCTCAAAATAGCACTTTTTGGGTACTAATCAAGCCAAGATCAGCCTCTGTGGAGCCGCACCCGCACCTCCCGCTACAAGCATACCGTAGGGGCTGTACTATGGACGAGGCAGAGACGAGGCCCACGCGCCGACGTCAGAATTGCATGCACATCACACCCAACGGCTGAGCTCAAGCACGCTAGTTATACAGGTAATGCTCCTATATCTCACCTATGGGCAAGAGTGTTATTTGGATTCTCGTGCGCGTGATTCATTCATCAAGACCACCGTGATGTAGTCGGGCTTGCAGGTCGAGGCCTTGTATGTTCCCTTGTATGTGAGTTCTTCCCTAGGGATTAGGGCGAGGATAGATGATATAGTCGTGGCTGAAGTGGTTAGAGATCTCGGGATCTTACCTCACAAAGGACTTAAGGGTCATAGACATGTCGAGTTCGACGTCATCCTTTCGATGGCTTCTGGCCGATAACACGCAGTCGCATCGATCAGGAGACAAGAGGCCATCGTCAACACGCCATAGGACTGCATCGCACATACTCGTTAACTGGCATTTTGGCCCCACAGTTGCACGAGTCCGTGTGTCATGGACAAATAGTGGTCGCCAGCAAGCCCTACCCTGCAGGATCCAGTGAGACCCAGACTCAGATCTACCTCAAGTAGTTTGCGAGTACGAGGATGTTTTTTCTCTGATGAGCTACCGAGATTGCCTCTCGTGAGAGGGCCAGCACTTCCCGCATCGAAGCCACACCTCGGTACTTCGCCCATCTCATGACTCCGCATAGGATGGCGCCGCTGAGTCATAGAACTCGCAGCCCACCATGCGAGTTAATGACAAGGCTCATTAATCGCACTTCCACCATGGGCTCCCGCTCGCTTGCGAAGAATAAGGACAAGACCCTTCGATCGTGCATCGACATGTGCAAGCTGAAAAGGGTTACGATCAAGAATCTTACTCCATTTCCGAGGATTGATGATTTGTTCGACCGCTACAGGAGCGAGTCTACTCCAAGATGTATCTTCAGACCGGTTACCATCGCCTGAGGGTTAGGGAGACGATATCCCTAAGACGTCTTTCGTGACACGTTATGGGAACTTGAGTTTACAAGATGCCCTTGATTGACGAATACACAAATGCGATTCATAGATTCCTCGTGATAGGGTATTCCAAACTCTATTTGATTACGGTTTATTCTCGCGATTTATTTCGATCTACCCCAATTAGAGTGGGAGCATGAGTATCATTTGAGGATCAGGTTATAGTTGCCGAGAGACCATCGCCAGATCGCCAAGTTCCGCAAGTGCGGTTTTGACTTACTCGAGGTGAGAGATTTTGGGGACACGTGGTGTCGCACGCGTGTCAATGGACCCAAGTTAAGGCCGAGGTCAGCGGATGAAATGGGAGAGGTCAAGTCATTCTTCGAGGATACGAGTTTCTCGATCGTCATAATCACAGAGATTCATTGAGGATTTCTCCCGATTAGCGACACCTATGACGAGATTGACCCAAAAGGAGGTCAAGTTTGATTGGGATGACCGATGCGAGGAGGCATTCCAAGAGTTGAAGAGGAGACTTACTACTACTCCTATCTTGATAGTCCTAGATAGGGGACAAGGGTACACTATCAGGATGCCCTCGGTATCGACCGATGTGTTTTGATGCAATTCTAGAGGGTAGTAGCTATGGTTCTGTCAAATAAGAATCATGAGCAAAATTACCCTACACACGACATATGGAGTCAGCGCCGTAGTCTTCGCTCAAGATTTTCAGGCCACTACTTATATGGCGAGGAGTTCGAGGTGTACTCAGACCATAAAAGTTTGAAGTATATTTTACGCAACGAGACCTCAATATGAGGCAACGCAGATGGATGGAGTTCCTAGAGGATTATGACTTCACTTTGCATTACCACCCTAGTAAGGAAAATGTGGTGGCCGATGCACTCAATCGAAAGTCATGGGAAGCATTAGCTAGTACAAACTTTCCTCGAGCTGGGAGGATGCTCGAGACCGTGGGACGCTTTGGGTGCTGCCAAAGATGCTGAGTGTGCCTGTGGTATCAAGTAGATTTTAGGCTAAGCACCGTCTCTACTGGCAGTGATCGAGTCCTAGGCGGACGTTGCAGATAGTGTCCATCAAAGACCGGGTCTAGTCAGTACAGACGTGGTTGCACCATCCACGTAGATGGTAGTCTTCTGGGTGATAGAGGATTCGTAGTTGTTCCCGCCAATCGACGAGAAAGGAGATTCTCAGGAGTTTCACCGCTTCCCATTTGTCAGGTATCCAGTGGCACGAAGATGTACCAAGATCTTCAGCGCTACTACTACTGAGTAGGATGAAGAGACACATGGGGGACTTTGTTCAACGATGTCTCACGCGGTCGCAAAGTTAGCGCCGAGCACCAGAGGCCGCGAGCGCTACTCAACCATCGGGAGGTGGCTAAGTGGAATTGAGAGCACGTCACGATGGATTTTGTGACCCACTCACGTACACCACAAGGACATGATGCGGTATGGGTGATGGGAAGGACCAGCCTCACGAAGCAGACATTTTCAGCCGTGCTGATGACCTTCACATCGAGAGATTCCCACTCTGGCTGTACATTCGGGAGATAGTCCTGGCTCCATGGAGTACCGCATCCATAGTGCCTGATAGAGACCCGAGGTTTACGATGCACTTTAGAAGAGTCTTCCAAAAGGCTGGCTGTGGGCACAAGGCCCACCATGAGCAATGCCTTTCCACCCACGCACCGGGATGGTCGGCCGTAGAGGACC
The DNA here is from genome assembly GCA_016808115.1 of Tetrastigma voinierianum. Taxonomy (NCBI): domain Eukaryota; kingdom Viridiplantae; phylum Streptophyta; class Magnoliopsida; order Vitales; family Vitaceae; genus Tetrastigma; species Tetrastigma voinierianum. The sequence goes on from JAEQBH010001745.1 coordinate 434,856, forward strand.
ACATAAGACAGAGGACATGCTATTTCAGCATGTGTCCTGGATCATAAGGGTAGCCGGAAGAAGCATTTGCCCATAGTGGAATTCGCCTGCAACAACAAACCATCGTGCGAGCATATAGATGGCGCCCATATGAGGCATTGTATGGGGAGGCCATCCAGATCACCGATATTGGACCGAAAGGAGAGCTCCATCAATAGTCCTCGACTGACAGACACCTCCGAGAAGGTGAGCTTGATACGACAAAGATCTTCTCACGCCTGCAGCCTAAGAAAAGAGCTATGGGCGATGTGCGACGTCGACCCTAAGAGTTCGAGGTCGTGAGATCACGCCTTCAAGGTGATGCCTAAGCAGAGAGCTGCCTGGGTGTCACGGAAGCTATCACCTAGGTTCATTGTAATTTTCCGAGATATCGAGAGGGTAGGCACTATATCATACCTATATTTAATGGGCCAACATGTCGTGTCCATGAGGTATTCCACGCTCCATGCTCCTGAGGTACACCTGCATCCAACTCATGTAAAGGGATCGGGGAGAATTATGGTTAACACCGACGGGACTCGAGCAGTGGACCAGCATTATGGATAGCCTGATCAGTTTTTTACGACGCAAGACCGTGAGGCTAGTGAGGGTACTATGGCGGCACCGTGGAGTGGAGAAGTCAACATGGGAGTAAGAGGACCCAATGTGGGCCACCTATCCCTTCTTCTTTGTAATAGTTCATTGGCTACTGCCATCACTTAAATGACTAATTTATATTTATTAAGATAGTGCACGCAGTATATACGTGATTTTAGATTATTCAGAATTTCGACGAAATTCCTTTTAAGGATGGGAGAATGTAAGACCTAAGAAAATTCAATCTTCAAAATGGTAAAAGTGGTAATTTTCTCGTCAAAACCGAAATTTTTCTGTGATTCAGATTTATTAAACTGGATTTCACCGTTGGAATCGCCTCAAAATCTAGCTATCACGTCGACTTCATCAAATTCCAAGACAATAATTTCACGCTTTTCGAGTAATCGGGTGTCAAAAGTCAGAAATCCAGCTTTGTGAGAGACATGTGATGTGACAAAAGTCACCTACTACATGTACTCATGTGACACATGTTGCATGATTAAAGAGATGATGGAGATTAATGGCTTAGATTAAGCCATGTGTCAAATAGTTAAATGAAAAGGGACACAAATGGAATTTTTGGAAATGTTAAGTGAATAAGACAAAAATTGAAATAGTCTTCTTCTTCATTTTTGAGACAAAAATCAGCAGGAGGTGCAGTAAGGGCAGAAATCAGATTTCTAGAGAGAGAAAGAGTGACTTCTCTCTGTATTTCTGCATGTCGACCGTTTGGGCTTGTTTCAAAGCCAAGAAGTGTGCTGTTCTACGCACGATGCTACGCAGGCACCGATTTCTCAGGGAGTTCCGGCCAACTTCAAGAGGTAGGGATCTTTTTCCTACTTGTGTTATTCTTAGCTAAGAGCCATGTAAATGGTTGAATATTCTCGAGGTTTGATTTAGCCGTAATTTTACCCCAAACATTTGAATCGAGCTGAGAAAATTCCCATCATGCCGTGAACACCCGAGGGCTCTTCACTGTTCACGTGATTTTTGGTGTGAATTGTTATGATGTTGAGTAATTCAAAATGAATTGCTTGTGTTTGTTAATTAGCCCATGTGAGCTAATTTTGGTGTTATTGATTGTGAATTTGAATAACATGATTTATGTGGATTAATTATGTTAGTATATACATGTTTTATATATTATACGAGTTGTCAGATTGGCATAATGCATTCCATATGCACTGGGCAACTTAGAATATTAGGAGTGAGTGCAATGATATGAAGGAAAATAAAAGGGAAAATGTTTGTGAAAGGAATTTCGATGGAAGATTTTCCGAGAATTGTGTTTGAGATTGTCCAAAGACCACGTCGAGGGGCCCATGAATCGCTTCAAAGGTTATCCAACAGATTCACCTCTGAGGGTAGTCCAATAATTTTACCAACTCTAAGAGGGGTAAGTTTTCTATAAACAAAAGATTTTGTTTTGAAAACCGACATTTTACTCGCATTTGGCTTAAGCATGCGAGGGAGCCTGGAGGACTCGTGACATGGATCGGGCATGCAGACATTCAAGTAGGATCATGTATTTGCTTCAGTGTGCTTGTTTTGCCATGACATGTGCACTTAGGTGGGGAGCAACCTATGTAGGAAATTTACTATCATTACCACCCCGTCGAGGATCACTATTTGTGTACAGGAGTGTATAGAGGACTCACACACTAGGAGGTCATACTAAGAAAGCTAGTTGTAGCCTTTAGGTATTCGCTTTGTATAACATGTATTAAAACTCTAAATTTTGATATATGTTTGGTAAAGAGTAATTTATTAACTCAACTATTGTAAGATGAAGGACTTATTTCAGAGTATTGGATGCCAGGGCCCAAGTGGCCATTATTTTACTCGCATGTGGACCCTCGTAGCGGTCATTGTTAATCGTTAGGATAGGTTTTGTACTGGGTAGAGCTCCCGCATGTGCTGAGACTCGCCACCCTCGTGGAGTGGTATCTGTTACCCGACATCCACGAGTATTCCGCAGGCCGACGCGTCACACCCGACCCCTGCTTCGGCATCACACTAGGAGCAAGACTATTTGTAATTTCATTTTCTGATTTAATGTTATGTGTTTATTGGATTCTTGAACACGCATTGTTTCATGTATAAAATCTAGATTAATTATGTTGTACATGACCATATGGATACGTCCATCAAAGACATGGTCAAAGGTTCTCATAATTAATGAATTGTCTTACAGTTGATAAATAAAGTTGGTTACTTTATTTAGACAGTAATATTCTATGAAACAATCTGTTTTGATTATTGTAGAATATTAGAGTGAGTTATATTGTACTCACTCTGAGAGGGTTAAGAGAGATTGAATTAAAGGTAAAATTTTGTAAAAAAGAATGAAATCTCAACCAATATTAGTTATGTTATTTTTTTAACTTAGGTATATTATAAACAGTAGTTAAGTGATTATCACTCTTTAAGTTATCAATAAGTGATGGTTCTTTTAAAGACCAATACCTTGATGAGTTGGGAATAATGACATTTGACTACTAGAGTTTATAAGATACGCAAAATGGAATTTGAATGAAATATCTTCTTAATATGTTTCAATAATCGGATGTTGAAAGACACTGGTTAGTGCATTGGATCCGTTAGAGAAACTGATAAGTTAAGAGAATAAATAGTTAATTGATAGACAGAAGTCTTTGTCAATTAATTATTGGTATTTTACAATGGAAAAGTACATTTAATATGTACATTATTAATCTTGTAGTTCACATATGAGATTTTAGTGGAATAGCACCAGATAAGATCACAATCCCAAACTTGTTTCTGAGCAAGTGGGAGATTATTGGATTTATGCTCTAGAAACAATCTGATCCGTTGATCAAAAGTCAAAATTAATAATGGGTTGTTAGATCCTCAAGCTAGCTAATTAGTGATGTGAGCCCACAACCAATTTCTAAGACACCAACCTCAGTAAAGGTAAGTTTGATTACTTGATGCAAGAAACCTTGTAAAGTAAAGTGATCGGGTTGCTTCGATAGACAAGTAACCCTAAAAGGTTGGGGTCGGGAGTCCATAAATAGATAATCTCCCTAAGACCTTTACATACTCTCCCTAGGGCCTTTACATACATACGTGAGTATTCTCTCTTCTAGTCTCTAGCAATTAAGTGTACCCACATGTAGATCTGTCATGACTAGAATAGTTAGGAAAGTCCCGCACAAGAGGTTAGTAAACCCTGAGGATGATGACACTAGTTTTTCACATACCTTGTTCAATCTTGATTCAAGCTTCTATTGTACATATTGATCCCTTCAAAATGTAGTTATGTTTTGAAAAAAAAAAAGGCCTATCATCGAATTTATTCTTGTAGGGTATGTTTGGAACCCGAAAAATGCTAAGAAAAAGAAAAAAAAACACAAGGGAAAGCGGTTTTCCGAAGTTTGGATGTCTTGGAAAATATGAAGGAAATTTTTTCTAAGAGAAAGTAATAAAGAAAATATGACAGTATTTTCCCACTTACTTTCCTTAAAAAATTGTGAGGAAAATAAATTAGAAAATGTGAGAAAAAATGAGGGAAAATTTGTTCGGCACTTCTCACTATTGGGCCTCACTTTCTACTCACTTCATTCACCACCATCTTCTTCTAATGGCTCCAATCGTCGATGACCATTCCAACGGCCACCACCACCACTTTGGCCACCTTCGAATCACTTGAATGAGGGTAAAGAATTAATCACTCATTCTCCTTTGTTTGTTCTTGTTGGTTGTAAGATTCATTTGTATATTAGGTCTTGATCGTGCTTACTGGTTTAGGGTTTTTGCGTTTCATGTTTGATGAAATGCCTATCAATTTTGCATTTTTTTTATTATTGAATATGACTAGCAAATTAACCAAAAGGGGGTAGTGAATTGGTCTTCTTTAAAAAAAATTGCAAAAACAAAGGAAATTTCACTATAATTCAAGAGCAAGAATAAAAATAAGATAGAGAAAATAGGGAATGCAAACTCTATGTTTATAGTGATTCGACACACCTTTGCCTACGTTCACTTTTCCTCAACCT